>VYXD01014435.1:106940-205665 GCA_013397195.1 Hylia prasina | reverse complement strand
TCCTCCCCCCCTCCCCCCCACCCCCGCCCGCCGCCGCCCCCGCCCGCCCCGCTCCCCCTGGAAGGACAGGCTGCCGAGGAGCCCCCGGCCGCCAAGGATGCCGCCCCGCTGCTGCCCAAGGAGGAGGAGGAGGGGGATGAGGCAGCTGCGCTACCCCCTACCAGTGCCGCCGGCAGCCTGTCAGCTGCCAGCCGGGAATTCGAGGAGCGGAGAACGCAGCAGGAAGACATCGAAGAGCTCGAGACCAAGGCAGTGGGCATCTCCCCGGATGGCCGCTTCCTGAAGTTTGACATCGAGATTGGAAGAGGCTCTTTCAAAACTGTGTATAAAGGACTGGATACTGAAACCACTGTGGAAGTTGCCTGGTGCGAGCTACAGGTAAAATAAATAAATAAATTAAAAATGTGAATTATCACAGCACAGTCACTCTCCCAGGTGCTAGTCAGTGTGCTTGAAGGGGGTAAAACCCATCAGCTCGAGGTCTCCTTAATTCAGAAGGAACTGCAGACCTTACCTGAGGCAGTCCTTTGGAAGAAAGGTGGATCCTTTCCGTAGAGTCAGTTTGCCTTTTAATTATTTTAAATACTGTGCTCTCTGAAGAGTCTTTTAGCTTTGTCGTCACAAAACGTGCTACAGTTCTGTTGCATACAGTGTCTTGCATTTTATGCCTCCAAAAGGTAGCTTGGAGGATTGTAAAATCACTTGTATGCAGCTTCAGGGAGGCAGAGGGAAGATACGTAAGTGAATGTCGACTTGAGCTACCCTTAATCCTTCAGGATTCATTTAGATGTTTTTCATAATAAAATATGTGAAAACATTAATTTCGCAGACATTTTGTAGGCAGTGGCAGTGGATTCGTGTGGGACAGATAACTCTAGAATATACACAAGTCGTGTAGTGTATCACACCATTTAGTTTTGCAAAGCTGTATTTGTCATTCCAACTTCCAGGGTTCATACTTGTTAACAGGGACAAGGAAAGAAGGAAATGATCTCCTTTCTGAAGCTTTAGAAAAAACGCCCTAAAGTTTAGCCTTTCTGGATGACCGGTGGATTAAACTGGACTAAGATGCTGCTCTCTTAGCAAGTTTCTAGGCCGAGTAGAGTCAGAGTTCTGTAGGAGCCCGGTGTAAGGATGGCAAGAACACCCTTGGTTCTGCGAGTCAGAGCTTGTGTAACAGACACAGGTTGCTGTGCAACAACCTGAAGAGAAGTGGGAAGAGCTTGGGGTACCAGGAACAAATACCTGGTTTGTTTTCAAAGCCTCAGAGTTAAGTTAAAAGGTTTAGTGTTTGTTTTTTATTGTTGGGTTTTGGTGCAATTCATAGAAGGGCTGTAGTACATCTTTACTATTGGTTGTGTTCCCATCCAATTTAGGGCAGACAGAAGAGCATTGGGTGAAAATCTCAAAACTCTTTGTAGGGTTTTTAAGCAGTCAGTGGCTCACAAATGATTGATTGCAGTAACTGCACCAGAGCTTTCTCAAAAGCTCTTGTGTATCTGTTCCAGTCAAGCTGAGGGAATTTATTTAAAGATTTCTTAATTTGTATTCATATTTGCTTTTGGATGGTTGCTCAAGCATTCTATCAGTATCTTGGTTCATTATGTTATTGCCATTATTCTGTGCTTACTAACTGTGGAAGAAAGCTTCCAGTTTTCTTTGTGACCCTTCAGCATGCCTTGCTCCTCCAAGCTAGCTACATACTTGATGTGGTGGTCTGTTTCAGCATTGATTTTAAATTAAAAGTGAAATGATCAAGTGTTGGGCTCTGCTGAAGCTTTACTTGTGCAGTTTGAACTGTGAGGAGATTAATAACCCATCAAAATTATACGACTTTTATTTGAAATTTTAATCTTTTCAATTTTCGAGTTCTGTGACTTTAATCTCTGAAGACTGTTTTAATTTTCACACTTACTGATCAGAAACTAACATCAGCTTGGCATCAGTCGCTTTTCACTCGTCCTAATCATCATCAGTACCATGTGGACAAACTGAAGAGGCATCACCTTTGAAGGAATTTAATCAAGAAGCTCATTTTTAGAGGGCATGTTGCTGGGCTTTCAATTGATGGGTGAATTTCATGAGTAGTATCAATACTGACAAGTTGCAAATCACGAATGAAAATATTTGCAAGGGGGAAATACTTGATGTATTGCTCAGAGGGGAACTGCATTGCAGGAGTGCCTTCTGGGTTAAGTTGAGCCTGATTCCAAAGGCTGTGTTTTTCCTCTCAGGAGACAGTACAAAGTGACAAGTTCAAAATGGGAATGTACATTTTATAGCTAGTTAAAGGTATTTGCTGAAGGAGCTAGACTCTACAGTTAGTAGAATATTTTAAGATTAAGTCCTGTTTTATTGTTTGTGACTAGAAAGAAAAGGAGGAACTTGGTATTTATTGGGATGGTGGTCATATCCTCTTATATAGGAAAATGTAATTGTTGACGGGTTGATATTTGTTATTGATATTTGTTATGCATGATTTGTATCAAAATGAAATCTGCATTCACAAAGATGGACTGAAACTTAGATGTTATTGGTTTTCCAGGATTTCAGAACTGGTGAACCTTCAAAGAATAATGATTTTATTAGGGAAATCTGAATGATTTTTTCCATGCTATGTTGCACTAACCATAACTAACTGATGGCTACTTTTAAATATCTTGAAATAATGTTCCTCAGCATTAATAGTTTGTCTCTGTATTCCTGGTGGCAAGTGTAGGTATTTGAGGTGTCCCACCTCCCCAGTCTTCCAGACAGTGCCACTGAAGATTTTGTGTTGGTGTCTGGCAGAATGACTTTTTAATGCTGAATAATGCAACTATGCCTTTTTTTTTGTATGTGCTCTGTAGCAGTGAAGATCAAAACCTGACACTATGACTATGCTTCCTTTCAAAGGAAGTTTAGATGCTGTTTATGAAATGCAGCTTGTGTTCCCAAGTTAGTGAAACTCTGGAGGATATTGCTCATGTCCTCAAGGCTCTTGAATTGCCTTGTAATTGAATTGCCCCTTCTGCTTGATAAATTGAACTGTGGAGGAAGTAGAAGGGGAAGAGCTGAAATTCACTGGGTGACCTGCTGGTGTTCTTAGTATCTGCAGCAAACCAAGGACCTGGCCAACACTATTTTTTCTGGATCCGTGGAAGATGAATTAGTTTTGTTGAATTTACCAGAAACACAACACAGGTGTGATGGATGGAGTATCCTAGTTTGCTTTGTGACCTGTCCATATGAAGCAAGTTGTCAATGAACCGTGTGCAGGTGTTTAAATGTGAAGTCCCTGCCCTGCTGTGAATGTAGTGGAGCTGTGAAGAGCTCAGCAGCTACTGCTTCATGCCAGTGCTCAGCTTCAGTTGCTGCAAGGAAATTGTTAGTGTAGTGTTGGCCCCTTGTACGTATTCATCTCAGCTCTAGTTATTCTGAGTCAAGTGTGCCTCCTACTGTTGTCATTAGCACATCTCATAAATTGACTAAAATAGTGGTTAGGGTTACTAATTAAAGGGTTTTTAAGTAGGTAGATGTTGACAAAAGTGGTCTTTGTAAATTATGTTTGAGCAGTGAGTTTGTCACCTCTGTATGGTTCAGGTAACGTTGTGGCTAAAATGTGATGCCTTCCCCTGATGCTTTAAGTTTGCAGAGTAATGCCAGAAGTAGCAAGTCATATAGTTGGCTGCAAAAGCCAAATCTTAGTGCTGTTGTGTCATCCCTCTGAGTCCCTGTGTGAGTGGTTTTAAATCAAGATTGTAATTTAACTGCTGGTTTCCTAAACAGTACAGATTGGTCCTGTCACTTGCTGGACTGCAAAATCTTCTGTCTAGAATTGTTGCTCTGGGTTATTCAAATTAGTAACTTTTCAAATAGGAGTGTGCTTGCTGATGTGGAGGTAAAATGGGCTCCTTTGAACTACTTGTCAGGCATCTGAAGACTTAACCTCTCGTTGGGCAGTGTGTTCTCTTAGGGGAAGCACGATTTACAAACTGTTACCACGAGGGTGTTTGCATTGGTTGAGAACAGGTTGCTGGTAAATGGTGTGCACTGCAGGACAGCCCTGCGTGTCTGGTGTAGCTGTAGCCCTCCTGTCCCTCCTGTTCTCTGACAGAAGGGCTGCCTGGGCACTCAGCACCCACAGCTCAGGAGTGCACCTTCCTGCTGATCTGTTGCTTTGCCGTTCTTACTCTGGCTTCAGTGTGGTGTCAGGTTATTCTGCTTAACGTGTGAGCTGCTGAAGGATTAAACAGGAGCTGGAGGGCTCTTCCTAAGCAGCACAGACTCTGCAGGGGTAAGACATGAGTTGGACAGGTGAAAGTGGTGCACGAAGTTTGTTGTACTCATTGCTATTTTGAGGGAAAGCTGATGGTGAATTTGGTTACCTTCAGTTATAAATCATCTGAGTGAAATTGGTGTAGGTTACATGTGTGCAGTTCTCTAGCAGATGTCTAACTACAAACCAAGTGTGGTGTACAAACACTCCAGCTTACAAATGGATTTTTCTTATGTAGGAAACAGCAATGAAAAGCCAGTGGGAACTAGCATAATGCCAGAACTAGATGTGAACCAGGAGATTCTGTAGTGCGCTCTGGTAAAAATGATAATGCAGCTGACACTTTGTAGCAGGAAACAGCGAGGTACTAAATAATATTTCCATCTGTCAGAATTTTTCTGAGTCGAACAATGTTAACTTAAAAGTCACAGTGCAGGAAGTAGCTTGGATGTGATGTATAGCTTCACTTCTAGTGACGCTTGAGATTTAACGATGCCTATCTTTATCTTGTTGTCTTTAAGCTATATTTAATGGTGATTTTTAGGTCAGCAGACAACAGTGGAATGCAGTTCCTGTAATCTGGAGTACAGACTCCATTGCAGACTTACCATGATAAATATCAGCTTGCTGATATTTAATTCTTAAATTCTTTAATTCTTAAAATTCTCTCTTCTTTCTGGATGGGCAGAGCTGAGAATGTTTCAGAAGCTGCACGTTCAAGTCTGACAGCCAAAAAAGGTCGTGTATCACATAACTGTGGCATCCTGCAGTCCTTTTTTTTTTTTCTCTTTCTTTTTAAAAAGCTGGTTGCATATTGCTCACTAGGAGTCCTGACTGCAAAGATGCTGGCTCTGATGCACAATCATGTAGCTACATTAAAGCAAAATGGAAAACCAGATCTAGACCTTTCTGCAGTGAGAGGAAGCTGAGGAGTGTGGACCTGGAATTCATCTGTCAAGCACTGTTGGAAGACAATTACATTCTGTTAGTTCTGGAGAAATAGTTAATATCCTGAAGCAAATACACATTTTTGAAAGCTCTGACTGTGGTTTAATTCTGATTATTTAAAAATACATTTTCTGAAACTTTTACTGGAAGATCAAGTCCAAGTCTAGTGTGGTGTGCTGGCTCCCATGCCTACCCTGTACCTCACCTCAGTGTTCATAGTGCTTTCCTGGTTTGTGTGGCTGCAGCAGCAGTGTGCCTCCTGATGGTGACTGCTGCTGGGCCAGCTGCGTCATTGTCGCAAATGTAGATTAATCAAGGTATGTGACAATCTGTCAGCATCATGCTGTCCTTATTATCTCTTCTGTGTTCAGCTCGACAAATTGGAAAATACTGACAGTAAAGTGTGTAAATGTACAGTGGGCTCATGGCACTTTCAGGATGCTGGATTTCCAAGTGTGCATATGCAGGGAACGTGAAATTCTGTGCAGTGAAGTCTAAATTTTTGCTGGTTTTCTATGTCATGGTGCAGAACAAATTACTGGTACTTACTGGCTTCAAATCTCTGATGTGAAAGCTGCTCCTTTAGCTACAGATGAAAACCCAGCCATATTCTTGAGTGTTTGTGCTGTAATTGATACAATTGACAACTTGATAAATGACATGGGAAAGGAGCCAGACTAATTACCTGCAGAAGTATAAACAGTGGTCAGGCTCCCTCAGATTTGACAAAGGTGACCCTGAAAGAGAGAAGGGAGCTTTTGAAGTACATTCTGGAGCTGCAGCTGTTAGGAGACCTCTCCTTAGGAAAATAATCTTACCTCAAAGGGATATCACTTTTGGAGATGGCTGTGGTTCAATTTGTAACTGGCTGGTTGTGAGGCAATAAATATAATCGGATAAGTACATTCGGAAAATGCAGCATTTCTTAGGGAAATAAACAGGCTCTTATTTGTCAGTTTGTGTGGGTTTGAGAGGTGCAGAATTAAATCTCTTAAATGAGATTTGTTTTGGGCTGTTGTGGTTTAAAACAGCTTCGTAACAAAACTTTTGAGGGCTGGGGAAAAGTACCAGGTCTATAATCTTTCTTTGTGAGGGAAAAAAGCCCCACCTGATAAAAGCTCCCTGGAGACATCCTGCATAGAGTCCTTTGAGAGCTGTCGAGCAGAGTAATAAATAAAACAAGCAGTAATAGATCTGTGGTAGTCTCCATGGATGCCGTGCACGGTACAATGCAGTTTTCAGTCCCTTTTGGTTAGCAGCATCCCTCTGGGCCACATGTTCTTTTTCTTATTTTGTCTTTGTTGGTTTTGTTTCTTGCAGCAGCTTGTTAAACATCCCAGCTCTGACTGACACCCGGGTTCTCCATGCTGCATGTGACAAAGCTGGTGCTAAGCGGTGGCAGTCTTGGTGCTTCCTGTCATGCATTTCCTGTAAAGATACCAGCCTTCTTTGAGATTACTAATTGGTTCTTGCAAATCATTGCAAGTTGAAATAAAAGTTGGGTGTGTTTCTGATTAGCTTGTCAGTCTACATAATGGATGTAACATTTAAGTTATGAGAAAGATAATAAATGTCATGTAAATTTGCAGTGCTCCTGCAGCTGGGCATAGGACTTTCTCTTGACTTAGCATGTGTTTGTGGGTTTTGTTGTTGGTGGTGTTTATTTTTAATAGCAGATGATAGGAAGTTACTGGGTTTGACTCTTAAAGCTTCAGATAATGATTCTGTGGTTTTAACTAGATCATGATGTGTGTACACCACACTTGGAAAAATGCTCTTCCAGTACACTTGGAACAGTTTGTATTCTAAATAGCAGGATTTGTCGTGCTGAAAATTGATTTCTTGGAGCAGTTGAAGGCTTTTATCTAGCATGAACCATCTGCATATCTTTTAAAATCTGTTATTTAAATTTTTGTCCAAATGAACGAGACTCAGTTTTTATACTGGCTTCATAAGTATTTTTGTGGAAGCTGCTTACATTCCCTGGGACTGTCTTGTAGGTCAGTTTGAGAATAATTTAGGGCATGTATTGAACCTTGAACAGCATTAGGATGTTTTTGGTCAAGATGCTACAGATATCCTTCATTTCCAGTGTTCATTTACAAAGAGTCATACCAGCGCTTCTCAGGGTGTGGTTTTGGTTGCCCTCATTCCCTTTGGGAGAGCCGGGGGAAGGGGAGGGGTGGTGAGGATTGAATCAGTGCCTCACTTGAGGTCGTGTTTGAGAGAGGGAGCTGGTGTGCACAGCCTGCAGGATACCCCTAACTCTGTGCTGCAGAGGATAAACCTTGTGTTAATAATGTTTTGTGCTACGCTGGCCTCTTAACCCAAAAGGAGATCCATGCAGCAAGTTCACCACAGGTGCTGGCAAATCTTTTTTTCTGCAAAGTCAGAATAAAGTAATGGCTGGAATGCAGTGACCAAAATTCAGATTCAGTTCTTAGGCATACTTCTGGACTTCGTCCCACTTGTTATTTTCACCTGGTGATGGCAGGTACGTTACACATATCCAGATTATTCTGAAGTGCTTCACGATCTGCTTGGGGAATTCCAAGCAGCACTGTGTTACTTTGCCTGGCTCACGAGTAATTTAACGTGCTCTCAGGTGATTTTTTGGCAAAGGAAATGGCAGCCTGATAAAAATTTGACTGGTAGCGTTATGTTATATCATAACCTTCTAGAAGCTATTGTGAGTATGAATATGTATCTAAAACAGTAAGCGTTTTTTACAAGCATAGCGCTTTGTAAATCACACAGAGACAAACTGCTATGTTTGAATTTGTCATTTTAGGTCTAAGCAGAATCTTTGGGAACGCTGCCTGTATACTTAGACTCTAGAAATCCTTTAGAAAGGATGTATACTTAATGGCCTTATAACTATAATGTCTGTGAGGTTTCAAAGTGGTGTGTCAGTGACACCAGAATAAATGTGTTTAAATACAGGTGGTGCCATTTTTTTCATGATCTGTGTGCCCCAGGGCACGGTTCTGAAGTCACCTGGTTCATCTCTTGGGAATCTATGAGCAGCAGTTCTCTGAAGTCTCTGTTCTCAGGACAGGATCACTGTGGTGCATTTCAAGGCTTCTAATTTTGCGAGTGGTTAGCAGGGCTCCTCAGATGTTAGCAGAAAGATTAAAGCAAAGAGGAAGTTTGGGAGACTCCCACAGCACCCACATCACAAGTTGTGCTTGGAGCCATAGCCCAGAGTGGTTCTGGTCCTGTTGCCTTTGTTAGACAAGCACTCACTGACAGAGCCTTTCAATAGGTCCTGCTGCAGGAAGATAGCAGCAGTGTGGAAAAGAAGCTTTGTAGGACCTCTTACAGGAGGTGGGAGTGATATTGTTTCCCATTTAGCTGTGCTGGGTCGTCCCTTTCATCTGCCCGTTTCAGCCATTTCCAGTTTCAGTGCAGCAGGAGTTGGAGATGGTGTGTTCTGATGACAGGTTTGGGGCTGGCAGCAGAAAGCAGAAAGGTCAAGATGGAAAAACCCAATTACGCAGTTGTGAGTTTAATGGCACCGTTTAGTAGAATTCGAAAAGGATAGGAATACCAATCTCTTTGTATGTAACTGGGGCAAATCTGAAACAGCTTTGCTGAGCTAAGTGGAAGATAGTACAAAGCTGATACCAGCAGCCATGTGCATTTTGTCTGGGTTTGGCCAGTTAATAATAGTTTAAAACTCCCCAGCTGATGGGGTTACCCAGCTTTCCTTGGGCACTTTACTCTCTTAGACTAACCTGTGACTTGCTTCTCCTGTGCTGATTGTTGCTGGTAAGTTTGTGACCCCAGTCAGGATGTATTTTGACTACTTCTATCCTGGGGTAGACTAATGACATGCAAACAATAACCCCAAATATTACTATTAAAAGCTTCAGCAATCCAGGCTGATTATCTTAAGGATCTGCAAATCTATGTGAGCTTATGTAATATGCATCTGTTAATGGCAATTTCTGAACCGTTAGCAGGTTTTGCTTAAATGTTGCAAAATGTTACCGTGTCTGTTTTCAAATCTGCCTCTTTTAAATGAGACTTCTATTCTAACAAATATTTTCCAACATAGAACTATTTTTGGTTTGTCTTGATCTTTATTCAGCTGCTTATGGTATGCTTTCATTTGGGAAATGTAGGTTATCTATCCATGTAAAAATGCAAGATGCTAAGTTAATGTGCTTTGTTATTGCTAATTTAAACTCAGTCTATGACTCTCCCTAAAATTAAAAATGTCATTATGAGGCTAAACTTGAGTTAGAGAGTTCTTGAAGCAGTCCATTCAGATAAATATCCTACTGTGAGAAATACTGTCTGTGAAGTGATTTTTTTTTTCTTTTTTTTAAATATTGCCCCCTCTGGATGTAGACCAGTAGAGATTGACAGTATGTAGAATGTCCTTTGAGGGCAGGCTTTTTATTTGCATTTATCCTGATCTGGGGCTTAGTCAGTTGTTTGGCTTGCCAGGAAGAGTATGCTGAAAAGGGAGAAACAACAGAAGTGTCTGATACAAAAATGAGACTTGAAGTTTAGTTTTAGAATTATTTTTTTTTCTTCCTGTGGCTTTCTCTACTTCCTTTATGTGCAGCTTGAGCTTCTTTCTGCAGACTCAAAAGCAGAAATGTATTTTAGGTTATTTGTGCCAGGAGGGGTGGTGGTGAGTTACACAGAGTGCTTGAATTTGAAATGTTTTGCCTCTTGATGGCAACTGTGAGCCAGTTAAGGTGATGGTATGATTTCTTTTGCTGATCTCTTTATACAAGCCTGAACATATCTGAGAGGTTCAGTATTTACCCTCAGGAAAAAAAAAAGTGAAGAGCCCCAAGGTTGCTGCTGAAGACTAAAATGCTGTAGCACCCCAGTATATTGTGTGTACTTTTAACTAAAAACCAACCTGTGTTAACCCATGACAGTTCCATACCTGAAGATCTGTTAAAAATTGTCTTAAATACCCATGTTTCCTTCCAGCATTTCAGTGCAACTGAATGTGGCTGTGTATGATAACACGTGAGATATGAAAAATAGCCAGGTGCCTAGACTTTTACCTTGGGACTGTGGTTCAAAAAAAGTGGTATTCTTCCTCCCATCCAGTATGGAATCGTATTTCTGAAAGTTGGGCCAATCACAGAAAACCTAGCAGAACTGAAGTTTGATTTATTGGTGTTGGAGATTCTGAAATCTGTTTTTATTGTTGATTTCAGTGGGTTTTTTTCCAACAGACTTTGAGAGTTAAAAAGCATTTATTAGACAAAGGTGTGAGGAACAGCAAAACCCCTTGTTCCTTAGGATATACATGACATTTCAAAGTTTTAGGACCAGGCAGCTTTAAAACTGTGAATTGATTCTGAGAATTCCTATTGCTATGAATGGCTAGTTCTTGGAAGTATCATTTTAATACTTGTTCTGAAGTTTGTGCATTTCTTGCTTGCTTTTTGCCAAAATGCATCCCTTTATAGTCTTAGATTAGTAAGTTGAGTAAGTAACTTACTGAGTAACTTATTGAGTAGGTAACTTATTAAGTTACCTACTGTTGGTATGCATCGGTTTGTGTTTTCTTTACAGATGAAATTTTTGTGTAACTTTCATGAACAAATAAAATCATTTTGTGGATGCATTCAGGCTTTGAGCTGCGTAAGCCCAGCAGCCTGGAAGGTTGAGCATTTTGTTGCCATTTGTTGTGGTTTTTTTAGAATTTTGTAATAGATTGTGAATGTGCACATTTTGTCTTTGAAAAACTTCATGACCATAATTTAAGTGTTTGAAAGAATTTTTTTTGGAAGCGGAGAGACATCTATTCCACACCAGGACCTGTGGCCCAGTTAGTGGGTAGATGACTAACAGCTCCAGAAGGTTTTCTGGGTCAGTTTTCTGAGATATGTAGTTGAATAGGTCTGAAGTGTGGAGTTGAACAAGAGTGAGAAAAACTTCATAGTCTTGCTGCTCCAAAAGTAGCGATTTTGTGAAAATTCCTGATGTACCCAAGCTATAAATGGTTTCTCCCTGGTCAACCTGTACTGTAAAATTCCATTATTTGTTGGTCTCTGGGAGAAAGCATCCTTGAATTCTAAACCATATGAGTGATAGGGTTATGAATTGGAAATGGGTGATAAAGTGATTTGGAATACAGGAAAACTATCAGTAGTTTGTAGTGATTATATCAAATGGTGAAGCAAAGAAATGGTTCAGTTTTGTGAAGAAAGCTTAGGTAGCTTTAGATTAGGTTGGGCTAACCAAAGGAGGTAAGCCAGGATCAGCTGTACTAAAGCAGCTGGCTGTACTTTCAACATCAGCAAAGTAATTCCCAAAATTGGTTTGTGGAAGGCTCTGTTATTTACTATTACTGCAGGTTGCTGCTCTGTGTTCTGAACTGTTCAGCTGAAGGTTTGCTTTGCTGCAGTTCTGCAGTGGTTTGACCTCTGTCAGAAAACAGTTGTGGCTTCTAATGTGGCAGCTTATAAGATAATACCGAATTTCTGAAGCATGCTTGTGATGTGTGATTGTGCTGTTGTAGCATGTCCAAAACTGTGTATTGCTCAACTTCTGGTCTTGATAACTTTTTGCAACAAACCACATGTTTGGGTAACTGTAAAATTTGAAGGAGTGCAACTGTGTTAAATCAAGAACTGATAACTACCAGGTAATGACGCAACTGGTAAGAGTTAATTAAGTCTGTGTGGATGACTGCAGTTAAAAAGCAGCACGCTGTGAATGGAGCAATGTTTTAAGTATAAAATGTCACTTAAGAGGGGTATGAAATCTGAGGAAGTTGGCATTGGAATTTAGAATGGAAAGAATGAGTTGGTTGATGATGCAGAGAACTATTTTCCACTTTCCCTTTGACTTCTGTCCTTATCTTCTCTGGCAGTAATATTCAGGGAAATGGTATCTTTTGTTTCTCTTGTTCCTGTGTGGGAATGGTAATTGTTCTTGCCTCTTACCTGTTCAGGAAATATCCTCATTCCTCCCCCATCCAACAAAACAGTGTATCAGTCATTGCCAATGTCATTTTTTGCTTTATTTTCTAACCTTGGCCTTCCTGAATTCTCCTGTGGTCCCAGTATAAGCCACCTGGCAAAATAAGAATTTTATTTTTCCCTCCTGCCCCCTCTTGCACTCTGGAATGAAGGGGATTTTGTTATCTGTGTTCAGCTACCCTGTGTAAAAGAAGAATGAGCATGTTTAAACCTGCATCTAAGCTTTGACTCCTGAACTGCCTCATCCAAACTTAGATTTTCCAGATGGTAAGTCAATCTTATCCATGGAAATGTGCTCACTGTTCTCTTGAGAATTTGCTTTATATTCTTGCCTTCTCCCTTCCCCCTTCTCAAGCCAAATTTCTTTCCAGGAAGGGAAAAAAATCCATGGACTAGATTGAGCTTCTGCTGAATAGGGTGTCTCATTTCAGATATACTTTCTGCAGCTACTCAAATGACCAAAACATAAGTGACAGCTGAGTTGTCTGTTTGTCATGGGTCAAGGGCAGTCCAGCTCAGCAGTTTCCCTTTCCTCTTCCCTGAGTTTTGTTTGGAAGCAGTAGTGATTTGCCATTTTATGTAGTCATCCTCTTGTCATAAAGACCAGATGGAAATACATCAGTTGTTTCATGTATAAATATTCACTCCAGCAGCTGTGAGTTTATCAGGAGTCACTGGGATCACAAGTTGATGACCAAATAGTTTGTTTAGAGGGCCATGAGCATTTAACTTGAAATAAAGGTGTCCCATGGAAATGTTAGAAATAGTCCAAGACCCAGCTGAAGAAGAAAGAATGAAGATAAACCATTTAAATGCAAAATCCACTTGTTTCAGATGAAGTCAGTTTTTTTTCTAGAGCATTATAGAAGTTGTCCTAGGCTGATGAAAATGTTTCATCCACTGATCCTGCATTCTACTGAGCCTGTTTCTAAAGTAGCTAAAGGTTTGCTCTGAATTCTAAGGCTCCTTTCCTTTTGTAGTTTTACTAGGTAAGAACATTTCTCCAGAGTATTGCCCTCGGTCTTTTGGCCAGTTGATAATCCTCAGCCTGTGTTTCAATGCGCATTTCTGGCCAAAAAGCTGAGGTACCTGTGTGATTCTGGCTGGCAGTGAATTGAGTGTAATGGAAATTGTAAGAAATCTGCTTGACACAGATTATTAAGGGGGTTAACGTGATTTTGCAGGTTGCAGAGGGTTTTTTGTGCAAATAAGGCTATTTGTTCCAATAATATTGAGAAAGGGAGGGGTGGGGAAGTCTGCCAATGGCCATTGGCTGTTTGGTTACAAAATGTCATGTGCTGCATGGGCTGCTGAGCATAATGTGAAACAAAGTGCCATAAAAAAAATGTTGAGTGCTAAGTCCATGACTGAAAAAACACTCTAATGGGAGAATGGGCATGGTCATTAACTTAAAATAGCTTCACTGCAGAAAACTATTGTAAAGCAAGATTGTAGTTCTTGACTAATGAAGACTGCAGTGCATAGGACTGAAACTGAATTAGGAAGGAAACAAAAATTTGCAGTAACTCTAGACCGTTAAAAACCATAAACAAATGGAGAAATTGACCACGATTTAGTGAAACCACCAGATTCAGTGAAACCACCTGCAACAACTTGAGAGGAGTTGTACCTGTTGCTCTGAAAAGCCGCCTTGTTCAAAGGGGTAGCTAAGATTTCATGTCTGTGCTTTTAGACAACAGAACAATAAATGCAACTGACCACTGTGCTAGCTCCTAGTCTCTGCAGGGCTTCAACAAACAACGCCTGGAAACAACCCACCAAAGGAAAAGAAACCCCAAAACCTTGCCTGGTTGAGTTGCTGCATGGATCCCACTTTTGCTTCCCGTTGTGTTTCAGCAGTGCTTTCCAACTTGAGTTCACTAATGCAGTGCCTCTGCAATAGGAGCCCATGCAGCCACTCTAAAACAAGTGATTGCAGCTCTGCAGGTCTGGGGAATCCAGTGGGAGTTAGGGAGGGCTAAGCTGTGCTGCAGTCCTTTAATGAGGGTTTTGTGGCCTTTGAAATGCCTTCTTCAGTGGAAAACTCCTCCTGTGTTTGAATCCCTGCTGTTGGCCTGGATGCCAGGAATGGAGAGCTTGCTTTCCTTGGACATATTGGTGGTGTTTGTGGAAATACAGGCACTTTTTAAAAAGTGTGGAGCTTTGCTTCAAAATGATGAGGGACTTCCGTTTTCCCTGTTCTCTGACTTTCTATTCAATAACTTGTTTGGGATAGTTCATGTTCTGATCAATGTTGGTGTGTTTTCACCTGTGTATTGGTGTGTGATCTCTTGCTTTGGTGACAGCAAGCTAGGACGTCTTCCATCTGGAACCTCATGTGAGTGGTCATTTTGTAGTTTTATGTCAGGCTTACAGTTTGAGAATCTGGGAGTTGTCAGTGTGTGCTCTCCAAGGCAGCAAGTCCAGCAGCTGGCCTGGCTGTGTTTTCTGGGGTTTGAACAGTGTTGCACATACTGGGATAGGAAAATATCTTGAGCCTTGAATGATGACTTGTGTCAAGCAGAGATCAAGGGTTGTGGTGCTGTGCACTTTGGCACATCCTGGGACACGTTCAGCAGAGATAAGCAGGGTTGACTGTCTTATTGGGGAAACAGAGCTGAATTAATTTCCCTTTTATCAGTTTAGTTTCATTTTATTGTAGGCATCTGTGGCTGTTGCATTGTTAGATTTTTAGTTCTTCCTGAATGGTGGTAGTACAGAGGTTGTTCATATCCAGCCACGTGCCCCACATTAGGCCAGAGTATCCAACAGGACCGTGACTGGTGATGGTAAAACCTGGAGACTCCAAACAAGCACACTTCAGTGTTGGTGGGTGGTGGGTTTTTTGGGGTTTTTTGGGGGGTTTTATTTTATCCTTTTCCTGTTGAAATCCTTGTAATGATTTTTGTTTTCTTCTGTGTTCCTAGGAATTTCTGCTGTAGCATTTATGAAAAAAAAAAAAAATTTGATTGGATGAGGAATCTTGGTTTATCTGCTTTGTAACTCTGTTTCTAATTCAGTGTCTGNCCTGGAATTTCTGCTGTAACCTTTTATAAAAAAAAAAAAAAATTGATTGGATGAGGAATCTTGGTTTATCTGCTTTGTAACTCTGTTTCTAATTCAGTGTCTGACTAGCACTAGATATTGTGTAAGTTAACTATAGGGAATCAGCTGATTATTCCATGACAAGTATTCCAGTTTCCCTGAAAGGAGGGATGCACAATAAACTTAAGGACAGAAGAAGGCTTCCCAGTAGACTTGAGAGTCACTGCAGCCACTTTCCACAGTTATTACTGATTTGGGACAACATTAGGCTGTTACACCTTATAGGGTGGGGACATCAAGTGGGGTTTTCTTTGCTTCTGAGGGTCGAGGAGATGATGTGTGTTGCCAAGTCTCCTGCCTTGCTGTTTCCTCTTGTCTTCTCCTAAGCAGAGAACTTATCCCTCTGGATCACACGTGGATCCAGTTTGGATGTTGCAGCTGTGGAGCTTTGGATAGAAAACACCTTTTGGAGTTTCTAAAGTGGAGTTCAGAGCACAGAGCTTGACACGCTGTGTTTGGAGTGTTGGGCTTTAGAAAAGGCAAATTAAGTGCATCAGTAGTTTTCTGTTTTCACTCAGAAAAGAGTCTGCAAGTGACGCAATAGTTGCTGTTAGATCTTTTCAGTGACTCGATTCTAAAAGCATTAGGAGGTGTGCTCTCATGCTGAGTAACTGGAAATCCAAGCACTGGGTGCAGTGGGATGAAGCTGCCTAAGGGAAGTTGTTCTGGGGACTTCCTTGGGTGAAATGATACAAGGAGACACCTTGCTTACTTCTGCAGCCCCTCTGTGTTGCTGTCAAAAATCCTGCTACAAGAATTTAATATTTGAATGTTCAGTCTGAGACTTGGTGATGATACCTAAAATGTTGGTTAAAATTATTGATAAGCTCCATATGACTGCATTTCTTGGCATTACAACCCATCAGTTGGCATAATGTGTCAGTTGATCCTTTTACTTCTTCTGAAAGTATGAAAATTAGCATATTTGTCTTTCATGTTCATTCTGCAGTTGAGCTCTGTAATGGTCTGTAACTTTACAAGCTGTCTTTGGAAGAAGTGTGTTGGTAATGCTCTATATTTACATAGTGGTCATCTTTTAAATTCTTTATTGGTACATTAGGCAGCACCACTTGAGATTGAGTCCTGTCACAAGAGCCTGTTCTCAGTTCCCCAGCTGGTGTGTACCTTAACTAGATGGGCTGCCAATTTTCCAGCCAAGTGTCTGTCTTGAGCTTAATTGTTTAAGAAGCTTCAGCCAAGCTGTTACAGGTGCTTTAGAAAAAAATGCTTGTTTTATTTAAACTCTGAACATCCACAGCACCTTAACCTTTTATGCTTGAGAGATGTGGAGCAGAGTCCTAAAAGCAGTGTTGAGACAGGTGTGTTGTCTCTATGCTGAGGGGTATTTCCAAGTAGAGTTTTCAGATCAAAAAACTTTCAAAGAAGTGACATTTTCTAGATCAGACTTACTTGGAAACTACCTTTTTTAAACTCTGAGGACTTGCTCCGTGTTCTAGCTGTGAATAATCTGTGTCAGCATCTCTGTGACGCCGTATGAAGCAGTTTGTTGAACTTACTCAATGTGTGTTGGCTTAGTTTTACAAATATGTAATTACATTTTGTACAGCATGTGCCAGTCAAACCCTCAGGATGGGAAATGCAGCCTACAAAGCTGTATAATGTAATTCAGTTCACTTGCTTGTGTTGCAACTGTTTAAACTAGGAAATTTTAATATCCTCAGAAATGGCTTGCTTCATCATGTTGTAAGTTTCTCTGGAGAAATAGGAATTTAAGTTTTCAAGCAGAAAGTCTTTTGTGGAACAGCAGCCTCTCTATTTGTACAAGCAGCAGCCTTTGCAGCTGTTAATCTCAGTAGTCAGATATGGAGAAGCAGCTTTGGTACTGATATGTTGTGATTTGTCTGAAGGAAGCATCTGTGAAAATCCACTGCTCAAATGACTTCAGCTGTAGTAAAGTCAGATCTTGAAAGGTGAATTTTGCATTATTTTAAAAGCAAATGCCCTAGTCAAAATGTCTGCTTTCCCATGAGCTTTGAGGGAAAAATGGTATAGAAAGAATGGAATATATAACTTCGATTTTTGCCAGATTTGGTAAAAATAATTTTTTATTCATTTTTGTCTAACGTATTTGAAAATGTAGAAGTGTGTATATTTATAGTTTGTTCTTTTAAATACCTTTAGGATTTTCCATGTCAAACTGGACTTTTGATGTTCAGAGTTTAAGTAAAACAGCTACCAGCAAACGCTGTTGTTACACAGATGGCTGAGTTACAGAAATGTTTGTGGTGTGTTATTTTTTCCTTTTTTTTAATGATAGAAGTCATGATTGTACAGAAGGAGGGGAAGATAGAAGTCCAAAGAAATGGATATAAATTAAATGACTGCAAAAATCTATTAACAATCTGAACATAGCTATAATCAGAGTATTATTTGACTGCTTTTAGTTTTGTCGTAGTGTTTAGTGTCTAAAACATTGGATGGGAATTCCTTTTTAATTAGCTAAGAGCCTGGTCTGTGCTATGTCTAATGTTGTTTGCCTTTCCTGGGAAGTGAAAACTTGAAATTGTCTTCTGGAAGGAAAGAGTGGCAGGAGCTCATAATAGGAAAAGGCAGTTATCCCCTGGATTGCTTGAATATTGTTATCTTCAACTTTAAAAATGAAGTTCTGGGTATAACTCTGGTAATTCTTGTATGAAGCTACAATCTCTTCCATGGTCTTAACATCTCACTGTGTTCTTACAGTACCACCCCATTCCACTGCCTGTCTTGGAAAAGCATCCTGTTTCCCAAGGCTGATCACTGCCAGTAGATCTCTTGTGAAATCCTTATTTAGGCACAAGCATATTGGAGTCTTTGAGATAAGAAGAGTTCATAGTGGCATAAATTTCAGTTTCCACCTCACATACTCACATGTGTGACTAATTCTGAGATGGAGTCATTTGCACTGAGTCAGCAGTTCCGTATGGTGAATGTGCTCAAGCTGTCTCAGTTTGGTCTGTACTGAGCATTAATTTGCTCTGCAGACAGAGCCAAACCAAAAGGTTGTGGGAACCTTCAGCAGAAGGTGCCTAGAGTATGGACCAGGTTTATCTGAGAGTGTGCTTTGAAATAGGAAATGACAAGAGAGATCAGTGAGATGCAACGTGTGTTGGAAGCATAGGAGAGATGAAAATAGCATCAAAACCCTCTCAGCCCTCTGCAGCCAGAGTGCTCCGGGCAAGAGCAGGCGAGGGGGGGAACTGCAGTTCTTTGTTTGCAGGGCAGTCTGGATTTTATTACTTGCAAAGTGAAATCACAGGGGGGAATGTCTGCTTCTGATGGACAGATATGTTGTAACTCATTCTGAAGATGCCTGTAAAATTTTCAGCCTGCTAAGAGCTTTGAAGTAGGACTGTAACTGTGAGACTGTGGTTCATCTGTCCAGCTCCTGCTTATTGGATGGTCTGTTGGTTTTGTCCCTCTTTCACAATTCTAGGCTGTTAAGTATTGAAGCTGGTGCTGTTAATTTTAAGTTTTGAGTTTTAACACTTGCTGCTCTGTACTATAATACTATTTGCTGGCTACTGAATCCTCTTTCCAATAATCCTGAGGTGCTGCAATAGCAGGTGCTTACACTTGGCCCTCATTTTTAGTAAACAGAGAACGAGGATTAAAGTCCTTGTCTTCCCTCTGTTTCCTTTGAAATAATTCAGTTTCAGGGGCCCAAACTAAAAAACAAGATATAAACAAAACCCCATGTGGTAATAGCAAGAAAATTATCTTAGAAATGTTCTTAAGATTTTAAAACTACTTAATGACACTTCTACCTTTCAATCCCCTACGGAAAGAATTGTCTTAGAATTGAGCTCTCAAGAGATTTTCACACAGCTGTCCCTCCAAAGTACTGAGATCTGTGTTTGGATCATAGCCATTCTCTGGAAAAATTATTTTATATTGTAGTCATAGGGTCTTCAGGAGGGAACAATTACAGAGCTACCTGATAGTCTTTAAAAGGAGTTGGTGAGGCTTTCATCAGTATCTCTAATAGTCAGCATTCAAGCATTAGAACTTTTATTGGAAAGCTTGTTTTGGCACTAGGATTGTTTTTGAGTTAATTGAAGAAAATCTTGGAGTAGTAACTGAACTGCGAAAGAATTAATTCTCAGGTGGTTCCAGGCTGCTGCTTATGTGGATTTGTCCTGCCTCTATTCACGTCCTGTTCACTGCTAGTTGGACAGGAGGCTCTTACTCTGAAAATCAGAGATGTGTGTCCTGTCTCTGCCTGTGAAAAAGGGCGCTTGTGTGGCCTTCATTATCTCAAGACTGGGGAAAGATAATTCTTGACTGACTCTTTCCAGCAAGAACAAGCCTGTGTACTTGTTAAAGTACTATTTAGTGTATTTCAGGCTAAAACCAGATCCAAGTGTCTATTATCTTTATGATACTGTCTTTAGCTTAATTAAAATGGTTTTACTGGGTTGTTGTTTGGGGCTGTGTGGCAGGGCAAGGAATTTAAATTAAGCAGAAATACGGAATATCTCAAATCCACTTGCCCACTCTTATCCTCACAGAAATGTAGTTGTTGGCAGTGAAGCAAGGGATGCAGTACCAGAACAGCTTTCCTGACAAACTGCTTTCCTTTGAATTCCAGCTTCCATGGCTTTTTGTGTGTACATACTTGCTGAACACCTTGAGTGTGTTTCAGACAGAGCCATTTTGCTAAAAACGTTTTCAGATACCTTTTTGGCTAAGGGAACCACGATCACTAGTTAGTAGTTTTTGTTTGTGATGCACAGAATATCAGGTATTTCACTGTATGGATACGTTATTTGAATATTTTAGAATTTTTTTGGTGGGTTTTTTTGATAAAGCGCTTTAGTTCACAACTGAAGTGAATTTTGAACTGCATGTAGAATTCTTCAGTGAGACAAAGTAGGAGGTAAATTGAAAAGGAAGAAGCCTGTTTACAGGTTGTGATGACCCATTTAAGGCAGGCCCCTTGGACCATGACATGTGCAGGCATTATAGTTTGTCTTCAAGAAATTCCTTCCAGTGTTCCTGTTCAAACAATTGAAATGAAGTGGCACCAGACCAAGGACAGACAGAATGTGACTAAAGCACAATGTAATGAGAAACAGACTTTTTGGATAAGCTGTAGCAGTTTGAATAGCTGATTCATAGATAACATGTTGAGTATCTGAGGCCTTCTAGGTCACGGTTGGTCTTCTGGCAGTGCGGGATATTCCCAGTAGTGTTCTTTGGATAAAACCCTTGGATTGATACAGGATAGCCCTGCCAGTGGGAATACTGTGTATGTAGTTCCCAAATTCCAAGGGAGAAAAAAAATCTTAACTGTTCTTAAACTTCCTCTGGTGCTTTTTCCTAGCTGTGTTTTGTCTCCCTTTGGAGATTACTCTCTTGATACTTTCATCTCACCTGTTTGACAACACTGAATTTTAGTTGTCAATGGCTTTTCTTGCAGGCCAATTTTCCCTTTTCATCCTCTGTAAAAATAGTATTTCTGTGTCCAAGTTGTGCATGTTATTATTGTGATTTAGAATACAGCAAAACCCTGGTGGTTTTATGTATTGTATCCTGTTGTTGCATTAGATAATGGGAGCTGAGTTGTCCCTTCACCTGCATTTCAATTACACCTTGTTTTCTCTTATATTTTAATATACTTTAAAATAGTTCAGGATTGAATTGCAAAGCCAGTTAAGCTTCTGGATGCAGAATATGCTTCATCATGCCAGTTTTTCTTAGTTGTTCATCCTGCCACTTGTCCACTGTTAAAAATTTGAGTGTTTTCTCTCTCCTGACTCAACTGTACTCAAAATCCTTGCTCTATGAAAGATGATAGGCATATTTTTAAATTTACATATTAGTAAATTAAAATATTAGTCGTTCATTTGATACTGACTGAAATATTTGTGACTTTGTGAGTAACCCTTTGGATGCAGATCATGTATGGTGTTAGCCAAGAAAGATGTACACAATGTGCTGGTGGAATAAGTCCCTCATGTATATGGTACTGTTGTAAAAGTCTATAGTAAACATGCAAGTGATGCAAGAAACTGGTTTCATAAGTCAACCTTTTGGGTAAGCATGGGAGAGTTATTAATGCTTCCTTTTATGAGAACCCTGAGGTGAAGATAGGCATTGTGTGGATCACAGGAAACTTAGACCAGTCATGTTAAAAGATGTTGAAACTGCTTCTCCAGTGTGTTTTAGGACTCTCATGTTTGTGAAATGCTACTACTAGTACCGGTATTTATGGAAAGTATTTCGGAGTCCTCATCTAAAACTCATTGTTTCTGGCTCTCTTTAGTCTTTCCCTACAGGAGATCCCTTTTTATATTCTTGCAAGAATATGCAGAACATCTGACAATTATTTGTGTTTTTTTCATGGATCCCTGAAGGATCTGTGAATGAGAGATCTGTCTCTGAAGATAGCTGGCATGGAGTTCTCCAGTGATTGTTGTAAGGATTTTCTCTTTGGCTGCCAGTACTTGGCCTACACTTCACATGTCGTCCTGTCATAACTGATAGTAATCCACAGTTTTGTAAATTAAATGAAGTACTTTTTTGGGATGTGTTTGTGGCAAGGGAGGGAAGCTGGGAACAGTAACTCCTGTAGGGTAACCAGGCTGCACACACAGTGTGTATGCCAGTGTTGAAGCCAGTGTGTGCTGTAGGCTGATGTGAGTTTGTTTTACAACTGGAGGAGTGTGAGGGGCAGGGAGGGCTGATCTGATATTTGTGTCTAGGCTTTATGCTGAGATTTTTGCTGCTCAGAGGCCCAAGAACATTCCTGGCTCTTCTGAACCCTTACTGAGCTCATTAGTAGTGAATCCTTGCAGTCATCGTGAAACTCCTGCCTGTTTTCCAGCCAGCATATTGATGCAACTTTGCAGCATGCTGAAAAGTGGCTGCAGCTACCTTTTCCTCTTTGCCATTAGTAGCTTTGTGAAGAATATGAGGTGAAGAATTGTAATGTGTTTGATTTTCTAAATTGGTCATCCTTTATCAGAATCAGTTAAGGGTTTACCCTAATGTTCTAGACATGCAGCTGCTCATAAAAGGACTCAGCCATACAGAAATACATGAAACAAAAGCCACAATTGCATTTCTAATGCATAGAATGAATAAATCTGTGAGGTCACCAGAATAGCTTGTGGAGAAGGCTTTTTTCCTGAAGTATTGTCACCCCTGCGTGGAGAACTGGGTTTTAATAGTAAAATAAAACTGAGGTGATTGGATGTGCCTTCCCTCTCACTGACAAAACCACCAGTTCTGTGCAAAATGAGAACTGACGCTCGCTTCAAAACTTCTAATGAGGCATCTGAGCCAAGTGACAAGATGGTCCAGCTGGTTAATAGCTGATCAAGAATTCAGTTCAGCCAACACTTCAATTCTCTAATAAGCTGTATGTAATAAACATTAGTCTTATTGAAAACTGCTATCAGAAAGCAAACTTATCCATTTATCTTCCATGGATCAAATAACAGTTCAAAAGTGAATATAAATAGATGAGCTCTCTGTTCTTTTCCTAATTATTTTTGTATAGCCCAGCATTTTGATTACTGTCCCTTAATGTTCAGCCTCTCAGGATGGATAAATTGAATAAAACTTAGACATCTTTCCCCCCCCCCCCCCGACTTCTACATGAGGAAACACAGATGCTGCCTAGAGCAACCCTAGAATAGAAATGACTGAAGCCTAAACAGTTGCTTGCCATTCTTAGTCCAGATTCCTGAGGACCTGGAAGATTCCAGAGGAGGTCACATCTAAGCTTTAGGTTTCATATCTACTGTTCCATTTTTTTTGCTTGCTGGTTTTGTGGGGCGCAAAGGAAAATATGTAATTGATTTGGTGAAGTAGGAGTATGGTATTTAATGTACTCTGATTAGATGATGTACAGCTCAGTCATTGTTTTCTTTGGAAGGGGCATTTGGTTCAGGTTGGAGTTCAGCCTGCTTGCTTTGCCTAGGGATGTTGCTGCTGATGTGAGAGACTGGGGAGAGGGGTAGTACAGATGTGTATTAATGTGTATGTTCACACATAACACAGCTCTGGAAAGCCAGCATCCAATAGAGACTTGGTTTGTACAGATTATTAATGCTTCTTAAAATTTTGGTGGTAACCTAAAAATCTGCACTGGCTAAATTTTTTGAAAGCTCTGTGCTTGCACCTCTCAGTCTCTGGCCATGAGCCTTCCATGTAATATTGCAAATGGTATCCAAGTGCAATATCCCAGCAGTGTGGTCACCTTGGGCATTGCTGAAAATAAAAGTTCCCACACTGCTCCTGTAACAAAAGATGAACTCTGTTATTGGGAAGCCTACTTTCAGGGCTCTGGTGACCTTGTATAAAGAAAAAACATCCTAATCTACTGTTACAGTGTTTTTCTGCCGTTGTGTTCCTGATGGAGATGGTATTTGCCATGGTGCCCGAACTTGGTGCAGGCAGGCAGAGGCACCAGTTCTGATACCTTTTCTGTTACCAGGAGACTCTCCCTGGGGACGTCTCTTCAAGTGTAGGTTACAAGTCCATGACATTACTGCCACCAGGTGTCTTAGATGCTGCTACTGCTGCTGTTGGCACAGGGGCTGCTGCAGATGTAAAAGCAGGAAAGGGAGCACATCAGAGGAACAGAATTCTTGGTGGCGTTCTGCCCCCTTGCCCTGTGGTGGTGAGTCACAGCTTCATCAAAACAGAGACAATCGCAGCATAAAATGGGGAGTGGTGCTGGAAGCTTTTGGTCACATACGTGGGCTGCAGTTTGCAGATATTTCCCCTTCAATGCTGGGACAAAGATGAATTTCTTACTTGCTCAAGCTTACTCAAGTACAAGTTCTTTCAGGATATGTATAGTTGACTTACTCAGACTAAATGGTGACTGAAGACTTCTGTCCTCCTTTTGTTTGATCACTTAGAGTTTCATTTCCCTCCTTTCCTTCCTCCTACGTTCAGTTATCTGTCAGGTTATGTATAATTTGTTTCTTAATTTCTAACATTTGAGCAGCATAACTTGTGTACGTTTGCTGTATCATTTAACTGCAACAATTCTACAAGGAAGGACAAGAAGCACTTGTATTTTTTGTGGTTTTTAACAAATTAACTTCATCTTCCAATGAGTTTTCTATTTAGTTGCTATTGTAGTGCATTGAAATGCCAGAAATTAAAACACAGAAGAGGATTATCAAATCAATTACCCATTTTCCTTTGCCCTCCACATAACCAGTGGTGAAAATTTTTGAAGGTGGGTGATTTTCACCAGGAAACGGACAAGTAATGGGGATAATCCCTCAGTGTTTCACTTAGGCTGACTACCTGTGTACTCTCCTGAAACTTAAAGCACTTTTAATACCTTGTGTAAGAGGAAACCTACAGCAAATATTTACCCTTAATCAGGAGCTGTAAAACGTGTAAGCTATTTCAAGCTTAAAACTGTTTCAAGCCTATTCTTTTCTGTTGTGTTGGGTATGTATTTTATAATTCAGTGTTATCTTAAGGTTATTTGCATGCTGCATGAAGATTGTAGCTTATACAGAATTGATTCTTCTTGTGGAGACTTGCCAAGAAGCAAGGTGAAAGCATTCTTTCAATAAGCATTCTGTTGGCCTTGCATTGCGTTTTGCTACCTGTCAGAAGCTTTATCTTCTATCTTTAAACTAAGGTGGGCAGGAAAGTGGCTGGAAAGTTCTGGGCCTCGCACTGAGAGAAGAGCACTGAGGTGCTGGAGCATGTCAGATGAAGGGCAGCAAAGCTGGCAGTGGGTCCAGAGCACAAGCCTTTGGAGAAGTGGCTGGGGGAGCTGGCATTTTTTAGCCTGGATATGCACTTTTGGAACAGCAGCTGTTCAGCTCTATGTAATCAGTTTTTTTGTGTTCAGTGGTTTCTAGAAAGTAGAGTGATGGAAGGATCTGTGCAGATCTTTGATCAATTTTTTTGTCTGTTGCTGTACAGGGATGCATTTTGAACAGCCTCCTTCCCTTTTATCTCTCTACCTCTCTCTTTAATGCTGGAAAGTATTAAGTGGTGTATGTGTTGACACAGAAAGGTAGATGTAGTGCTTGTGCACTGAGACTTCCATTTCTAGGCACCAAGTGTGTAATGCTGGATGATTTTTAAGCTCAGTGGACTCTTTGTTGATATTTTGTTAATCTAGCTCAATGGTTACTGTGCTCTTTTTTCCTCTTAACTGCTGGATTTTTTCAGGATGAGAACACTGCAGCCCACAAAGCCTCCGTTCCATTAACATTGCCGAATATCAGAGCACAGTCTTGCTAGCTTCTCCTCTGATGACCCCTCATTAACCTTGCTTAAAGGCTTGCAAAGCCTTTCTCATATGCTGCAGAAATGCACACAGAAGAACATTTGTCTGTTCTGTATGCTACTTCTTCCTCCAAATAATAGGCTGGGAGCTGCAGTGTCTTCACTCAAATTTTCAGACATTTGAATGCCTGATAAAATGCTGCTCAGTGTAACCTCAGCACAGATAGATTATTTACCTTGGTTGTGATTCAGACTATCTATAATTCAACAGCACTTTGAAGTCTCTCATGGCTGTACATTTACAGATCACAGCACTTGAAGTCAGTTCATTGCTACTAATTTTTCTAGTGCATGTCTAGATGAAAACTACATACTGTTGCTGTAGTCTAGTTAACCCTCCCCACAGAACAACCCTCTAACTGTCCCTGCACTACAGCTGTGTATCATTTCTGGATCTAGTGGTATGATACACAGACAGCTGGTAAAACCTGTCTGTAGTACATGAAGTGTCCAGTCTTTCTCCGTTTCCTCTTTTCTGCTTATCTTCCTAATATTGTGGAAGGTGGAAGAGCTCTAAATTGTGTAGCAGCTCATCCACTGCGTTTTTTTTCCTAAAAAATACAAACCCCAAACAGTTTAAAGTTGACCAGTATTGCTTATGAGTCTACTTATTTGTAGATGGAGATCAGGGGAAGTTTTCTGAGTCTGGTTTGTTCTGCTGTGCATGAATGTTCCCCGGCACTTCAGCAGTGTAAGTTGTACTTGATGTTAAGGAAGTGCAAATGACCTTGGATGATGTCTAGCAGGAGTTGGCAGATGCTGTTCCTTCCACGTAGAGGATTTCTCTGGGCACTTGCTTGGTACCCTGTAGTGTGTTTGAGCATGAGGTGCTCTGTGCCACCAGTGCAGCCCTGTCTGTTTAATGGCAGCTGAATTGTCCGAGACTTGAGCTCAGCCTTTTGGTGGCAGTCAGTAAAAACAGTGGGAGCCTTGCTTGAGCTTGGGCTGGCTGAAGGGACTCAAGCAGTGCAGAGTGTGGTGCTTTGCTCAGGAGGCTGCCTGGGCTGGGCTCCGCTCTGGCACTGGCCGTGTGTTCTGCAGATGGGGGATTGCTTGTCCTGCTGCGAACACCACAGAACTCGGAAGGACTGTGGACAGACAGCAAGGAAAACACATGAGAAATTACTCAGTAGGCTCAGTGACTATGTGAGTCTCCCAGTTAAAATTTAAGATTAATTTAGGCACTAGAAATGTGTTTTCTTTCCTCACTAAGGATGCTGAGTAGATAGTAAGGCTTGGCTGAAACAAATCACCAGAGGAATATCGGCATTTTTTGCTGGTGAGCTTTGTTTTCTGTGGCTTGGTACTATAGCTAATCCTGGGGGGGAAGGGAGTAGTTTTGGTTTTGGGTTGGTTTGTTTTTCATTTATATAAGACATGTAATTCATGCTGCTGTACATTACGGAAATTAGTGGAAGAGTAAACCTGTACCTGGTTTGTCTTGAATGCACAGGATCCCTGTTTTCCATTGAAAAACATAAACACCTCTGATAGCTCTTTCCTGACCTAAAGAAATCCAATGGGAAGGACCTGGATAAATGGAAACAGCCAAGCAAAAGGTTATTGAATCACTCTGAGCTGAACAATCATTTCATTTGGTGCTTGCCTCCTTTCAGGCCCCTGGCACTGCAGAACCCTGTGTCACGTGCTGGGAAGCCTTGCTGTTTGTCCTGGCTTGTCAAAACAATTTAATGTAGGTGGAAAGGAATGAATGAAATGAACAGAGTAGGCTTGATGCATCTGTTTCAGTTTGTTCCAAGGGCAGCCCAGTGATGGGGAGGTGACACTTAGGTCCTCCAGGGAAGCTATCAGTTTAGGAAGAACAATGCTGTCCATTTTATAAGGTAGTTAAATCCATTTTAGGAAGCAAGCTCTCCTATAGTTTGACAGCTTTGTATATTTTTAAAAATATTTGGGCTATATCTGCTCAGCATGTGCCAACTGAGCTACTACAAGAATGTGATTTGCTAACTTCTAGATTTAGGACTTTGTCTTGTCTGCCTAAGGTTGCTTATGGTAAAAAAAGACCAGAAAAGGAGAGTATGTCCATTTTAAAGTTTTATTAGTGGGAATTCCAAAATGATTTGGTCTTTGAAGGATAGGATATCAAAGCTGTGTATTATTAACTGCTCTTAAAGTGCTGGCTTCTATATAAATTTGTCTAAGTTTCCTAGGCTTATGGAAAATTACTTGGTGAGTCTTTCTACTTTGTTTAGTTTCTGGCTGTTTGATTTAAAAATAAGATTTAAAAAAACCCCAACAAAACCATTAAAATTACCTAACTAATCTGGTACTTCTGGGTGCAACTGGAACATTTATCTGTGAAACCTATATTTCTGCTTTCAGATGAAAACAGCAAATACACGTGGAAATGATCTATATGTACCTATTTAAACCATGAGTTACAGGAAAAAGGCTGCAGGGGATAAATCTGCTTATCCCATTCACACTTAGAATAATTTAATCAAAAGGAGGGCATATTTTGAGTGATAGGCCACAGACTTTATTACATCTTTAAAAGTGGAGATAAAGCTGAGGGTCTTGCAGTTCTGCAGAGTCCTGCTCAGAGGGCTCGATGGATTCTGAGTACTGCCCCTGGTAACTGCCTTGGTGGGAAGACACGTTTGGGTTTGAGAGTCTATTGGGGCATGCAGTAATAACTGAGGACAGTGAAAACTGTTCCCTTCCCAAAGCCTTGCAAAACACTCTTTTAAATTCTCACCAAGTGATGAGGGCTTTTTTCTCTCTGCCACAGCTATGCTGTACAGCCACTTTCTGGATTCCATGTGATGCCAAGATACGCTCATTCCCCTGCTTTTCCTGAACTATTTATACCTAACACAGCCAGTAACATCTCCATCCTCCAAATTACATACAGTGCTCTATTTACTTGCTTATTTCAATATTTTAGTAGCTGCAGCTGCTTAAGTTGCATTTTTGTACAAGAACAGGCACAAGGTGAAGTTGTCACTTTTGCCCATATAACAGCTCAAAGGATGCCAATGTGCATTTGAGATGGGCTCTATTCTAATCTGTCTCTGTGCAGCCTGGGAGATCTTGCTGTCTAATATTTTTAATTACTCAGGTTTTGAAAGTGGACATGTCATTTTAAATTGCATGTTGGCCTGCAGGCCAACGGTTTGCAAGTTGCATTAGAATGTAATTTGTACAGCTAAAACCAGTCATTGTGTATACAGACTTTGCAGGTTTAATTATACAGGAGGTTTGGTATTTTCCTGAATGTTAGGGTTGTGGGTTCTTTTAAAGTATATTGACAGTCTTCTGTAACCTAGCATTGGTGCTCCTTTAGGAGAAGAATATAAAACCTGTTACAGATGAGGGTGTGGGTTGTGTGTCCAAGGAAATGAGGGTAGTAAAAGGTAGTATGCATTGCTGGGCTTA
Organism: Hylia prasina; assembly: GCA_013397195.1. Taxonomy (NCBI): domain Eukaryota; kingdom Metazoa; phylum Chordata; class Aves; order Passeriformes; family Sylviidae; genus Hylia; species Hylia prasina. Next base: position 176,712 of record VYXD01014435.1, on the reverse strand, counting down.
GGAAACAAGTGGCCTCTCTGTCTTTTTCTCCCAGCTCTGTTTAATGTTCCCTTTTGCTGCTGCAGTTATGTACTGAAGGGTGCAGGGTTTCCTTGGTTGCAAAAACATAGCTGTGTTCCTGGGTGAAAGTTTTTGGCCTGTGCTTTGTCCAAACTTGTCCCAGATCACTGGGGCACTGTGACTTTCAAAGCAGTGTTGTTTTACTTAGCCTATTGCACGGTCTCGGTGGGTTTTTAATGCCAGCTCTGAAGGGTTGAGTGTCTGTGCTGAACGTCACAGCTGTGTTTGCAGGAACATGGTGCTGCCATGGATGTGACCAGAGGGAGAAATGAGTCCAAATGGGGGTGCCTCTTAGGAGTCTGGTCATTGGGAAGAGTGATGAGCACTTGTTAGCTTCTGTTTGGGGCAGGGAAAACTGAATAAAGCCCTTAAGGGAGATAGGGTTATGTGAATTAAAAGGAGAATGAAATGAAATACACTTGACTTGATGTTAAATGTAGGTCTGCAACTGGTTAACAGTGTTTGTGGTAGATAACTTGTTAGTATGTACACAATAAAGGAAATGTAATTCAAATGTGTATCTGAAATCTTGGGTTTGGACAAAAATTAATGCAGGTGTTCATATTGACTATTTAAAAGTGATAGAAAAGTAATTATTGTAGCCTTTTTTTGTATAATGACCATACATAATAGCTGAATTTACAGCTAAATACAGTGGTTTAAAAATGAGTTATATGGATCAAGTGCAGAGGCTGAGAATACTGTTTGTTTTCCTGTAAGAAAGATGATATTGTGATTGTGCTGTTTGAAGCAGCGTTGCTTAGAAGTGTGTGTGTATGGTCAGCTGTACCTCTTGCAGCTCACTGCTTTTCTGCCTCACAACAGTTTGAAGCAGTTAAGATTGAGGTTTGAAACAGAACTTGTGCTGCCTTGTTCATAATAATGCGCAAGTACGCTTATGGAAGAACGGGAAGAGGTGGTAATGCTGATTTCTGCAGAGTGAAGTAGTTGTAGGATTGGATGCTTTTTCATGTCTGAAGATTAAATTAGTCACACATAAGGATTTTGCATTTTCCTAGGAATTGTAAAGGTGAGTGACTTTCATAGACACCAGTAGGAAACTAATCCCTGAGGTGATTTCAAACCGGTTTTCAGACTTTTACCCAGGGAAATTGTATATTTCTGAAAACTGGAGCCTCATCTGAAAAAGAAGTTTGTCCATGCCTGAAGATACTCTGTGAACCTTTTAGAAAAAGTTGATGATCTTAGTGAATGTAGGATGGTTTAGATATTACATGGCTGAATTGTATTGAGAAAACACATGACCTGTAAACAAAGGAGGAGGAATTACTGTCTGGAGGACAATGGCAGTATAAGTAAATCCTGCATGTTTTTACTGCCTCTGTTTAATGGAAAAGACCCAGTGTGAAAGCAAGTGACTTAAAATTATTACTCAGATCTAACAAATAGATCTTTGGTTATTGCTAAATAACTGTTAGAAACAACACTTCTGAAATTCTTGGCTTTAAGCATATCCTGAAATATTTTATATTTTTTTAATGGAAACTGCATATGGACCCAGTTTGTGTCAGAAAGTCAGTCAGACTGGTGTGAGCAGTGCTGGTAAGCTGAGAGCACTGCATGGCACAAGGAGCTGCCTTCTCTTTGAGATGTGCTGCTCAGAGTCTTGGTGATAGCTGATAGCCAGCTGTTGGTAGGTAATACAGCAGTATTGTCCAGGAATGCTTTTTTGTGTTCTGTCTCTGGCCAAAAGATTGCTCTCTGTCTCTACTGGGAGTTATGTTTTTGGTTTTGTTGACATGAGATTTCAGGAAACTTGCTCAATCATGAGGTTCTGCTTTTAATCAAAGAAAATCCAGTTCATTCACTTGATGGTCTACAGCTCCAGGAACATACTGTATGTTAACAGAGGTTTGATCTTAACCCCCTCTATGGGTGGCTAATCCCATCTGTTAGCAGTGCTCTGGGTAGACATCTAGGAATAATGAAAGGTTGTTGTTATGTACAACATGAGAGGGAGATGCTTTGAACATCTCAAACACTGAGGTGTTCAAGCCATTATGTCCCCTTTCTACTCCATGTCAAGCAGCAGCTAAATTTGTTAAGAGTAAAGCAAGAGGAAGCAGAAAGAGCAGTTAATCTACAGACTTGCAGTTCTTAACTGTGAGAGCCAAAAGAATTATAAAGAACAGCATATTATAAAAAGACTGTAATAGAATGTGTTCAAACCAGAATATTTAAAGGTAATTGCAAACCATCTGGCATTTAAAACACAAGATTGTTGTGTGTACCTAACTTTTGAAGTTTTGAAGTTGCTGCCTTTCAGTAAGAAAACAAAGCAAAACTTTCTGATGCACCTTTTCTTTTTCATTAGGATCGGAAGCTGTCCAAGTCAGAGCGACAAAGGTTTAAAGAGGAAGCTGGGATGCTGAAAGGGCTTCAGCATCCCAATATTGTCAGGTTCTATGATTCCTGGGAGTCTACAGTCAAAGGAAAAAAGTGTATTGTTCTTGTGACAGAACTCATGACGTCTGGAACATTAAAAACGTAAGTAAATTCAGGCAAGTCACAGCGTTTCAGTTTCAACACCAGAGTGCCAGAAGTAGGTGATATTTCCAGGGGATGAGAACAGAGCCCTTTTGCTGAGGGATAACCTACTGTAGGAACATTCTTGTTTAAGAGGAGCACATTGCAGGTATGGTAGAACGTCTTTTAAGTTAGCAAGCTTGTCAGTTCTTATTCGTGATGACCCAGCACATGCACAAGACTTTTGGGTTTTAAGAGCTCAGGAAAGCAATACTCAGTTTTCACTTCTCAGAATTTCCTTTTTGTTTTTCTCCAGCTGCTTTCCATTTAGGATGAGTTAGTTTGTAAAGTTCAAAGCTCAAATTAATTCACCTCTTTTGGGGAGGTTTTGGGTGTTACCACAGTACAAATAACACGTCAGAAGAAAACAATTCACCGCCTGTTGATTTGTCTGCAACTTGCTGAAGTTTCAGCTAAAAATCCTGCACCTTGGACCCGTGAGGCAGCCGAGTGCACCTCGGGGTGTGCTGAAGGCAGAGTTAAAAGCAGAGTGCTGGAGCTGCAGCTGCTGTGAGGGTCTCTAGTCGTGTGTGGGGCCAGCGGGCATGTCCCAGCGTGTCCCTGTGCTGGGAATGAGGGGCTCTGCTCCTCCCTGGGAGCGTGTCCTGAGCTCCATCCATCCATCCATCCATCCATCCATCCATCCATCCATCCACCCATCCATCCCTGTGCTGGGAATGAGCGGCTCTGCTCCTCCCTGGGAGCGTGTCCTGAGCTCCATCCCTCCATCCCTGTGCTGGGAATGAGGGGCTCTCCTCCTCCCTGGGAGCGTGTCCTGAGCTCCATCCCTCCATCCCTGTGCTGGGAATGAGGGGCTCTGCTCCTCCCTGGGAGTGTGTCCTGAGCTCCATCCCTCCATCCCTGTGCTGGGAATGAGGGGCTCTGCTCCTCCCTGGGAGTGTGTCCTGAGCTCCATCCCTCCATCCCTGTGCTGGGAATGATGCTGCCAGCTCTGGAATAACGGGGCTCTGCATCCCTCACTTAGTTCAGTGCCCGTTTGGCTCTTGGAGAGGCATTCACACCCTGCATGTGCCAGCAGGCTGTGGGAGCTGGAAACAGCCTTCTCTTTGCCTTCTCCTGGCAGAAATAGCCTGTGAATGGCTTGTGTTTTTTTACTGTGCTTATTGATAGCTACGGATGGACCTTCTTGAGAGGAAAAATGGCTCTTTGGGAGTCTGGGCTGCAGTTACAGGGAAGTGTTTGTCTCTTGAAATAGTGGCTGCAACAACATTCTTTAGCAGTATGTTCAGTGGAGACATATCCCAGGTTGTTTAAGATACTTCAGGTAAAAGAATAGATCTGCTGCTTCACGTGCTGTTTTTGGACAAGTAATAAGTTAATGGTTTTGCAGCTCTGTACAGATGCCTTTAAATAAAGTTTACCTAATTTTCTGCTAAATGTGTAGCGCTAAATTTTTTTTCTCCCTTTTTTACTCCTTTATCTCTCTTACCGATTTTAATATTTGGATTGGCTTATGTGGTGTCATAAGCAAGATGATGCAGTAATAATAGACAATTACAAAGTAGAGTGTTGGTAGGAAGAAATGTCCCAGATTTTCTGTCTGTGGGATGATTTTGTACCTTGGAATAAGAAAGTCTTTTTATTTAATCCAGAAAAAAGTAATAGGCTCTTTAATTGAAGATCTTGTAAGCTGTAGAGTTCTGGCTAGGGTTTTCCCCACACTTGCATACCTGGTGTTTTAATTGTGATTTAGTTTATTCTAGAACACTTCACTTGAGACTTGACAGGTAAACTGTGTGGGAGATTTCTGGTGTGCCTTAATTATTTCCTGTGCATGTGGCATATTCCTAGATTTACACTGTACACCTGTGTTTACATATATTTTACTATTACTTCCTTATCTTTTTTTCAGTATGTTTACCTTACCTTGATTTGATAGAAGTGATGCCTTTCTTGTTTTGGTACTTGGGACATAGATGTCATTGTCACTTGATGTAAAAAAAGTGAACAGAATACAAGTGTGATGATATTTTAAAGGAAATTTTCTATCTTTTTTTTTTTTAATAAGGATTCCTATAGCTCTTTGAGCTCTATCTAATTGTAATTACAGAAACTTAAGACTGGAAACTCCTGAAGTCTCTTCAAGCCCAAGTTATTCTATGATAGTAGGAAAAGTGAGAGCATACTGGCTGGTAGACTTGTCTATTTTTGTGTATTTGTGTGTGCTTCCATTTTAAATTGCTTTCTGCATTAAGAGATGTGTGACTTAACTGAGGACAGTGTTATGGAACAACGGCAGCCACACTGCACGGTGCTGGGTGGTGGTTGGATCCAGGTCCTTCAACAGTGAGAAGCTGGCAGTGGACTAACATATTTGTAACCAAGAATGTAATTAGGGATTCCAGATGCTGAACTGAAGTGCCCCTACCATGTGATCTTTGGACCAGGCTCAAGAGAGATGAATGAGGGTTGTGTCAATAGCCAGAATTCAAGTGGTAGCTGATGTGATTCAGAACCCCCTTCAGTTTGTCTCCTTCCTTGGCTTGACTTTTCCCCTGCCTTCCTTTACATTCTGGGACCTGATTTCCTCTGGAACTGTCTCAATTGCTTTCACAGATTTGTTTTCACAGCAGGATCATTGCTAGCAACCTGATTTTCTAGTTCTTGTTTTGAACTGGAGAAATTAATATAAAAGGAATGAATACACTGCATTTCTGTGTTGGAGTTGATTGAAGTGATTTCACCAGGACTGTATCTCCTGACTAAGTAGACCTGCAGAAGAGACTGACCACTACCATAGAAAGAACACAACTTGCTTTCAGTTTGAGCCTGTAGTTGCTCCACTCCATGCTGGTCACAGAATTTACTAGCAGTCTTGCTGTAGTGTGAAGCTGCTCTTTATCTGGCACTCTGGCTGAGTAACATTGCCTGAGCAAGAATGAAGTCCTTGCTCTGCAGAGCATGCTAGGTCCTTTCTCTGCATGTGTTCAGCCTGTACTTTTTCAGAAGGAACAAAACAGCTCTTCACTTTAATTGTGCTCCCCAAAGAGAGGTTGAGAGAAAACCCTGCTGGAAGGCACTTGAAAACTGTCAGAGGTTATTCACCTTGTGGCATCTCTAATCTGCTGAAGTTAAGGAACAGAATAAGATCTTAGTCTTCGGTCATGCACATTGAAAAAAATATTTTTGGTATGGAACTGGACTCTTGTCAAGGGGTTTCAAGGAGTGGCAAAGACAGAACACTTAAGGTTGGGTTGCATTCTACCTGCAAAGGGATACAGACTTATCTATGAACTCTTCCACCTCAGTTATTTGTTAGAGCCTTTTTAAAGATTGCTCTGCTCTGTCTGTATCTGTCCATAGTTTTGAAGTAATGTTTTAAAGTACCAGTTGGATTCAGCTGATCAAACCCTGTCCTGCAGCAGGGAAGGGATCTCTAAGAATTTCTAATTTATTTGATAACTCCACAGGTAAATTTGAAGCAGATTTAAAATGTAATGTGGAAACCTTGAACACAGTGGTTGGACTACTCTTGTAAACGAGGGAATAATGATTTCAGAGCTCTTGCAGTTTTCCACAGTTCTGTACTTTGTCAGTTATTAACATTCTGGATCTAGTGACCCACCTTTGTACCCTGATTATAATTGCAATCAATCAATGTAGAGGTTGTAAGTGTTTAAGAAGTTAAATAGAAAAAGAACTGTAATTGGTGAGCCTTGAATTATTGGTCATTAAAGCAGTACCTTGAAATTTGGCAATCCAGCTGTCTAATTACTATAGAATGATTTTGTATGCTGAGGAGTTATGCACTATGTACACCAAGCTTTGACACCTTGGTTTCATCATTATAATCTGCTGGCTGCAAGAAGGGATAGGTTTTGTTAAGGGGAATCATCTGTAGCTTCTCTGAAGTCCTGAAAAGCCCAGGTAGATTTTAAAATAGAAGTTTAAATTTGTACATGTCTTTAATTACTGTTTCTTTGCTTCCAAACAGCAAATGGTATAGTTTAATCTACTATTTGTTAGCAGAATCTGTTTAACCTATTGTTACTTTTTTTCATTAGGTATTTGAAAAGATTTAAAGTGATGAAAATTAAAGTGCTGCGAAGCTGGTGCCGTCAGATCCTGAAAGGCTTACAATTTCTACACACACGCACTCCTCCCATCATTCACAGAGACCTCAAGTGTGACAACATCTTCATTACTGGCCCCACTGGATCAGTCAAGATTGGAGACCTCGGTCTGGCAACCCTGAAACGAGCTTCTTTTGCCAAAAGTGTGATAGGTAAGCCTCTCCTGTTTTGGAGGCTGCTGAGCCAGTCTACCTCTTTGGAGACTTGAGTGGTTTAGAACCTTCCTAAAAAACGTGCTTACAGAGGTACATGGTCAAAGCCTGAAAATATGTAGGCTTTGTCTCTTGGTTGCTGAGGTCATTCTGTGTTCTTAATGCAAAGACATATTGATAGTTTGGTTGTGCTTTTGATATTTATATATTAACAATAGCTGTTTCAGAATATAGAGTTCTTGTCCTACCCAACAATCTAGTGCAACATTGTTGATAAAACCACTCTAAATCTTACCTTTGATGTGGTGCTGCTTCAAGAAATGTACAAATGCATTTTGGTGACCAAACAACATTTTGATATTTAGTGTAGAATTTGTTCATACAGCCAAATTTTCTTTATTGTCACCAGGGGCTAATATTGAATCTCTTGCAGCTTGTCAGTCATCAGAAATTGAGTTATACCAAAGAAAGTCAATATTATATATATATTCAAGTAATAACACAGACTGTGGTATAACACCTTTCTCAGGGAGTCTGTAGAATGTGAATTTGTGTGAGTTAGGAGGGTGCATTGGGAAATACGGCTTTATTCTGGCTCTGTCCCCGTGTGTCCATTCATAACCTTTCTGAGAAATTGGTTTGGTGGAACTAGTGTAATCTTCCTTGTGAATTCTTGAAAGAATTGGTTTTATCAGCTTTGTTTTTGTAGTTGGGTGGATAGACTGCAGGGAATGAAGTTTCTTTTGCTCTCAGTATTTAGAGCTTGCTAAAATGCAGCATTACTCAACAGTCCTGTGCCAGATTCCTAGTAGCTGGGATCAATGGTATATACATGTAAATTTTCTTGCAAGCTGTCGCTGAAATATTTCCTGCTTCTTAACCAGGTCAAAATATTAAGAGGGAAGAAAAGAATGGTGTTAAAAACCATAATTTCTTAAGCATATTTGTCATATCTTGAAATTTATCACTGGAAAATTACCATCTGTTACATAGTTCTCTGTTAATGATTAGCCTTTGGATAAATGACTGCAGTTACATTCTTTTTGGTTTAGCGTAGTGAAAACAAGCAGTGGGTTGTAGCATGATCTGTAAATGGTCTGGAATCTGGTGTCTGCAGGAAATAATTCTGTGCTTAAATTTACAAAAAGCAAACTTGCATCTCTGGCTTAAAGTAAATCTGATCATACAATGCAGCCCCTTTGTTTGCAGAGGGGATCTGTGATGCTTCACTGGGCAATCATTTTCTGCACACTATTTAAATGGGACTTGTTGAATCTCACGCTCTATGCCTGTAACTCAATCTCTCTGTATTTCTGAGTATTTTTGACTGTAGGATGTCCCTCACTAATGCCTGTATCTGCAGTAGGCCTATAAATATACTGCAGGTGGGAAGGTAAGTATGTGAAGAAAAGGGCTCTGGTGAGTGGCCTTTGCAGAAAATTACCTTTTATCTTCTTTTCACGGAGGTTTATATTTGTGAGAGCAGAGCTTTTCATTGCAAGGCCTTACCCGAACCATTCTACTTGAGCAAGTAGGTGGAGAGCACCAGTCAGAGACTAGCTGTGGGCTCTTACCAGTACTACTTCTTTTGCAGCAGAGGGCAGTCAGGTAACCTATGAAACAAGGTTTAATGTGCCTCTTTTCTTACAGGGAGAAAAGGTAAGTGCCTTAACTCTCCTTAGTATTTGGTTTGCAGCCTATGGCTAGTCTACAGTTTTTCCCTGTTCTTGTCCCCTCCCCTCCCGTTTGGTTTCAGGCTAATCCAGTCTGTTCTGATATTTGTATCAACTAGCATACCTAAACCAGGAATTGCATCAGATCTCACATGGCACTGTTATTGCAGAAAGGCCTTGCAATGGAAGGCTCACAAAGTACATTGGTGCAACAGAGTCACTAAGGGTTTCCTCCCTCTTCTTTTTGCCTCCACTTTCTCTTGTCTCACAGGTCTGCCCAGCCGCTTGCCCCTGCGGTGAGTAACGCCAGCAGCCTCTGCTCGCTTTGAGACATTTAGAGTCTGAATCGTTCTTTTAATTTAAGGTACCCCAGAGTTCATGGCCCCCGAGATGTATGAGGAGAAATATGATGAGTCCGTTGATGTATATGCTTTTGGGATGTGTATGCTAGAGATGGCCACGTCTGAGTATCCTTATTCCGAGTGCCAAAATGCCGCGCAGATCTACCGCCGAGTGACCAGCGTAAGTCCCTGCTCAGTACCGAGGCTGCAGCTCCTGCTGTGAGCAGCAGAGAGTGCAGCTGGGTGGCACCGGGGCTGTGTGAGCGTGTGTGGGGAGAAAAAGCTGAAAAGAGGTCATCTGGGGATGAGTGCAAAGTTACGGGGTGGTGGAACTCACGGAACCTCTGTCAGGAGCTTGTAAAGTATGTAAACGGAAATAAAATTCTGCATGTGTTCATACTCTTCTTTCTCTGTATAAGTAGGTATTACATGGGGTTTAAAAAAAATATGAAGGGAGCAACCCCCCAAACCAAACAACATAATTCACTAGAAAAATAACAGATTATTTTCTAAGCTGCTTGGGGGATGGTGGAAATAGTTCTGTTGAAGAGGAGCTGGTAACCTTGTTCTCTGCAATAAAGCTGGATAACAGATTTGAGCACTGGCTGAGCTGCCTGCCAGTTACCTAGAGTGATTTTAATAGTTTATTGAATTCTGAGTGGCCCTTAGCTCCTGTGTTTCGGGGTCACTTCTTACAATGCTGAAGTGGAAACACCAGATAACTAGCGGGAAGTCATTCCACCCTGGTAAGTACTGGGCAAGTGTCGTTGTGGAGGCATTGTGGGAGAGAGCAAATAGGGCTGAGAAGGCAGGGAAGAGATTAGAGCTGGCCCATCCACCCAGACAGGGGAACATGCAGACCCTGAGTGCAGGAGGCAGAACTGCAGTGCTAGAAATGTGCAGCATGGGGTGGCTAGATTTAATCTGTGGTATCTGAGGCAGTGTTGTGACGACTCTACCAGTGCAGGGAAACAAACGTGTTCCACCTTGTGACCTAAGCATTCAGAAAGAATAGTGAGGTGGTTGCTTGGGGAAATGAAAACTTGAGTTGGATTTCTCAGAATACCTGTGCACATGTGCAAAAGAGAAAATAACCCCCCAGACTTACCTTTTTGTCCATAGACAAATGAGTTCCTGTTGATTTTTGTGCATGTTATCTCAGAGAAGTTGCAGATTTAATAAACAACTTGCCTAGCTTTGGAAAAATAAACCACTCTCTTATTCCTGATGCCTCACACTGCAAAAGGCAGATATAACTCCTGACTTGGAGTTGGAGAAATGTCTTTGTGTCGGACACAACGAATTCTGAAAAGAGGCTTGGTGAAATAAGACTATCCCCCTTTTTCAGGGGAATATTGGAGGGGCACAGAAGAAGGAAAAAAGAAGGCATAAGTGGTCACTTCAGTTTTTTGCACAGGTGCTAGGATAAGTTTTTATATACATACATATAAATACAGAATTGTTGCTCTTTGGGGTTGTTTTGGCATGTTGGCAAACTTATCTGTATTTTTCTAAATAGAGTTTAAGAACTAGGCTAAAGTCTAGTCCTTACTCTGTGTGCAGCATAATTTGACCTGGAAGCAGTTGGGATGAATGAAAGAAAGCTGCATATCTTACTAGAACAGTCTCAGTGGTACTTACACTGTGCTTATGGGTGTGTCTTGGACAGAGCCAAAGCAGCCACATTTGGATGGACATTGCCTAATTGTAACTGTCCTGCCTGTTCCCTAAGCCCTGCCAGGAACTGGGCTGAGTGCTCGGAACTCAGTGCTGGTGAGAATCAGCTCTGGAGGCAATCTCAGGCTTGGAAATCCCCAGGTCTCACAGACTTGTCGTTTCCCTGGTCTTTGAAGTACATAACTGGAAAGCTTTGTAGGGACTTGCAGCAGAACAAGTCACCTGGAGATGTACCAGGGTTCCACTTACCACTTGTTTCTTGTGTGTGGTGCTCCTTTCTCCCCATTGCTTTTGGCCGTTGGTGGTAATTCTAAGTGGATGAGAAACACTGGCAATTTTTTGGTCTGTCCAACACCACCTTCTGTTCTACTCTGCTGATGGTTCTCAATCAAGTTTACTGGTTGATTTTTTTCCCAACTATTTAATTTACTGCTTGAGAGCTCTTAAGGTACACTTTGATATGAAATCCAGCAAGTCTTGTTTTCTTTCAGAAGGAGCAAAGGACAGGAAGGTGAAGAAAATGAAATGTACATGTGTATGCTTGGAAATGCTGTGTGCTTTTGTGTATTTGGGGTTATTTCAGTGTAGTTGCAAAGCAGTTTGTTCAAAACAAAACCAACCAGAAACAAAATGTGAAGAATTTTCAAGGAGGGCTTTCACTGAAGGCAAGGCAGTGTTTCTGGAAATGAAGCAGAATCCTGTCTTGACTGATAATGGAGGATTTAGTGTTTTGTAATGTGGAAAGAGATGTGTGTTATAAAAGTGAAATAAAATACTCCTCGCATTTTTTCTAGCACTCTATGAAAGCTCTGTGAACCAATGTGAAAAAGAGCCAGGTAGTTTTAGATTTAGAAGATTTTAGAGATTTTAGAAGTTTAGACCCTGTGTGCAGTTGTGGGTGAGGACTGAACCATTTGCCAAATTCAAAGGACAGTGTGTGAAGTATCAGTAACAGAGTGGAGGCAGCAGCTTTGCAGCATTGCTCACAGTACCAGTCCCTTCTACCTCTTTGGTTCAGGGCCTTGCCTCATGGTTGGAAGCAGTTTTTTGTTAAATAATACACCTTGGCAAGCACAGATCTAGAATTTGGATCTAGAGGCTGAAGTTCCTCTCACAGATGAGACATTTTCTGGCCCAGGCAGTATTTGTTGCTTCACATCTTGGCCAATGGCATTGCTGCATGAGGCTGCTGTTCCTAAGGTGCTTGTTTATTTTGTCTCATTGTCTCACTGAGAAGTTCCTGTATTTCCTTAAAACAGTCCTGGGCTAAAGTTGTTGAATCTTTTCTGGCCCAGGAAACACAAGTGCAATTACAGTGTTATTCTGGATCACTTTATCTAGAAGAATTCTTTTAGCAGAGTAATCTAGGTATATACCTGGCTTAAAAAACACAATTGTGCAGGTTCTGTAGGGCTCAGGGTGTTATGCTGAACTTTGTTTTACCATTCTGGTAAGGAAATCAGCAGTTTGACACAGAATATTGACCTCTGTTTGTACTTGCACCCTTTAGCATACTCAGTCCAGACCCTTTCACTGGCTGTTTCTTTAGCAAGGAAAGACATCTGCATGGCTTGTCACTCAAGCATAAAGGAACCTAGCCTTGCTCTTTGTTTGCATTAAATCATGGGCTTGCAATTTTGTCCCTGTTTTCTCTATTTAGGCCATTCTCTGTTGTTCTTTGGAAATGGTTCCAAATAAATTAATAGTCAGTGCTTAAAGAATTTGCAGCTTTTTGGATTTTTACCTTCCTGTGGGGTGGGGAAATCTGAGCTTTAAGCAGTATGTCTCCTCAGGTGGAACTGAATGTGTCCAGTGAGCACTTGGTGATGCCTGCCTGGCCTCAGAAAAGAGATAATCTAAGCCTGCAATGAATTACTAACAAGCTGCACTATTGTTAAAGTGTTAAACTGTTCCCTGCTCCTCTGGTTTATTTTTTCTCCTCTGCCCTCTCGTGCAAGCACAGCTGTTTGTGTGGTATGCTAGTAGATCAGGGAATGGATCCCCCCTTTTTGTGGTTTTTTTTTTTGTTTTGTTTTTTTAAACAATTCTGCTCTGTATCCAAGTAATGCAGAGAATTACAATGCAAAATGAGATTTAGATAACAGAATTGTCTATGTACCTGCTTGCATAAAAAGCAAAAAAAAAGAGTGTAAGATCTTGGTAAAATTCAGGAGGGTTTCCCTGTCTGACTTTGTTCTTCTCAGGAGACTGGTATGTTTTCCTTGACCTGTTCCATGCATATTGCAATTAAACAGTTTGTCACAGGAGATATTTAAAATGGGCTACACGTGCATTTAAATGGAAAAAGATGTATTTATAGAACAGACATCTTAAGTATGATTTCTTAATTTAGTCTGTTAGGGAATCAATGCAGTGAGGGCATAACTAACTGCAGTAACTTCAGCTGCTTTGCCTCAGCCTCTGGAGGCACCATGGAAACCCAAGCTGTTGCCTCAAAATCTAGAGCTCTAATACTTGGATGTCCCAAGGCTTAAATTTGCTAGGTGATTGACTAGTTCCAGGATTAGTAAAAAAGACAATTAATATGTTTGTTATGCAGATTTTTCTCCTTCTTGCATATATACCGCTAATATAAAAATCTCAATTTGTTCATTGCAAAAAAGTTAATAAAACCATCCTCAGTTTCAAATGTGCTAGTCATTTGAGTATGAGCAGAAAACTCCTTTTTTTTCTCCCCCTCCCATTATATAAACTTACCTTTTAAGTTTCCTGATGGACTTATGCTCTGTACTTGATGTTCTCCACGCTTAGTTTGACAAAGTGAAGTTTTCTGTTTGTCCTTTCTTTCACCAAAAGTCCAGTCTCTTCTCTCCAAACAAGCTCTGTTGTCTGAGCTGGCCTTAAGATGAGAAGGGGAGGAAAAAAAGGCATTTTGCATTTTGACTTTTAAAAAAAAGGTTGTCCTGTACTAAAATGTTCCCACAGCAGGCATAACATTTTTCCTCCCTGTTCTCCAGAGCTTAAAAAAGGGCCTAAGGGAACAAGGCACATAATGAGTAACCTGACCAGGCAGTGTCTAACTGGTTTAAAACTCCTTAATCTCCCTAACTGGTGGGAACTGGAGCTCACTGGTTAGGGTGAAGGTCATTCTCTTTGCTGGAAACAAGGCAGTTACAAAGTGCTGTAGTTTGGGCAGTTGGGATAAAATGAATCTTTTCTTTGGTGTCTTAAAAAGTTAGGCATCATGAGTGTCTAGGCCAGACAACTGCTTCATATTCACTAGAGATGCAGTGGGCAAACTATTCCAGCTCTTATCTTCTTCTTCTTCCTGAGAGGTCTCAAGTAGCAAATAAAAAATGCTAAACCTTTCAACATATGATTAATTTTACTTGCAGTGCTTAGTGAGTGATGATTAATTTCCTCTTCTACTTCCTGGAAGCAATATCTAGCATTTTTTAGGCATGAATAAAACTGTTTTCTTTACCTTGAATGACTTGGTTTCTTGACCTGGTTTAAATAGATACAGAGATATCTTTCCAATCAACCTTTCTACTGGAAAAAGCATTGGAAAAAAAATCACTGGCAAAGTATGGGAGGAAACCTTCCAACAGAGAAGGTGATCTTTTGTGAAAGCAGGTATTGAAAGGCCACAAACCTTCAACCAGGTACAGGAAACAGATTAATTGTAAGAAAGGGTAAACTCTTGTATTCCTTCAGAGAAGAAATTTCTGGCAGTAGAGTGTGAAATGTAAAAAAAACATTGCACATCTTGTGCAATTCCCTTGCCTCACACTGACTGAACTAAAGAAGGCTTAAACTTCTAGCACTTGTCTCTTGTAGCCTCTTGTTCAACTCAGTCACAAGTGTTTTGCTGTAACAGCTTTAGGAGTGCAGAATCTTCCTGTGTGGGGATTCAGTCACTGACTCATCAATTCAGAAATATAGAGCCTGAAAAGTGGAAGGTGGGACTTTGAGGGTTTGAAGCATTAATATCTTAAGCAGCCTTGGATGTTACTTTAGAAGTCCTCTTTAACAAGTTACAATGATCCAAGTAAGGAAAAGCAGTGATCAGCTTGAGTCTGTAAGTCAGGCAACCAAGCTGAAGCAGGAGCATCTCTTACCAGGACAGGCTGAGGGAGCTGGACCTGTTCAGCCTGACGAAGACTGAGAGGACCTCATCAATGCCTGAGTATCTGCAGGGAGGTGGCAGAGGATGGAGCCAGGTTTTGGTGGTGCCAGGCAATGGGACAGAAGGGCAGAAACTGAGTCACAGAAGCTCCAGCTGAACGTGAGGAAGAATTTCTTTGCTGTGCAGTGCCCATGCACTGGAACAGATTGTGCAGAGAGGCTGTGGAGTGTCCCTCAGTGGGGACACTGCAGAACCCTCTGGGGGCAAAGCTGTGCCAGGTGCTCTGGGATGGCCCTGCTGGAGCAGTGACCACTGTGCTCCCTTCCAGCCTGACCCAGCCTGTGAGTCTGTGTGCTTTGTACAGCTAAGGCAGATGGTGCCTGAGTTTGGAAGGGAACAGGCTTATCCAACTGAAATATTTTCTAAAAGTAGCTCACTCTTCAGCATCAAAAGCTTTAAGGTTACAGCTTAATTTTTTTTTTTGTCAGTATTGATGTGAAACAAACTTGGTTTGAAGTAAAGGGAGCTATTTCTTTCTTTTGTTGCTCACTGATGAGCCTGGATTGTGTCTCTTGGCAGTTTTGAACAGGACATGATTTTAAGATGATCAGGAATTAAAAGGAGTGGAGGGTTGTGAGTATTGGTTGAGTTGCATAAATCAAGTGTAATTTAAGTTCTGAAATGTAGTAGTAATGTGGAGTTTCTAAATGTATTTTTAGAAACCTAAGTAAGTTCACAGAATATGGGCTAAACAGTTTTAAAAGTATCTTTTAAGGATCAGATCTCTTAAAACTATTATCTTAATATTTAATATTCTGTCCTGTACTGACATCCATTTAGTTCTTGCATTAACTGAGGTTAATTTAACAAGGGATGGGAAGGTGGCTTTTAGGAGCAGGGAGGTGATAAGTGTTTTTAAAATGCCTGGCTCTGCAGTGTGATGAGACCCATAATAATTCTGTTTGGTGGGTCACTGAAGCATTCCTGTGGGGAGACTGATGGTTCAATGTTATTTCTCATAGAGTGCCACTGGTTAAAAATACTGACCCTGAGAATGCATAGGCTACTATTTCTTGTCCTGCCAGCTGTACTGCTATAGTTGCAAGGGGTAGGAATGGGATAACTCCAGGAAAGTCTTCACTCCGATTAGAATAAATCTGAAAATAAAAGGCATGGTGACTTTTGGTGCATTGCTGGAATCGTGCACTATTTCTAGTGTTGGCAGCATTACCTTAGGCCTTTTAAATAGGTAACCCTTTCTAAAGGCTAGTTCTGGTACCAAATGGGTTTTGTGGCCCACATTACATCATTTTTTGAAATTCAGTTGAAAGTCCAGTGGAACTAATCTGTGGCTTTTGAGTTACATGAATTTAAAAATGATGCAGAGCGATGATTTTCTATCAGAGTGGGAGCAGATTAAAGTAGAGAGTGCAACTAATACTATTTTATTTTTCAAAAACATGTTTTCCATACTGAAAATAGAAGACAGACACTTGTAGTATTGTGTCACTATGGCATTTCTAAATTTATATAACTGAAATGTGTGTCTAGGCATGTCTGGTTTTGGTTTGTTTTTCAAAGCCATTTTCAAGTTGAAGTCTCAGTAAAGCAAACTTTGAGCTTGCTCAAGGTGTTCACATTATAGAGGCAGCATCCCTCCTTCTAAGGGTGAGGTTAAAGGACTGTGCATGGTAGATGCAACTGATCTTACCTTTATGCTTTTGTGCAAGAGTAAAACAGTTAATACCTGCTCTACTTGTCCAGTCAGACTTTTGTGTTTCAGAAGAACCTCTGTCCTCGTAGTGTGTGTTGTTAAAGAAGGCCCTTTTCACTGTTCCTTGCACCAGTATGCTAATTGTGCACTAAGAAAGTGTGTCCTGGTTACAAAATTTCCTGTTCTGGAGCTTGATTAATTTCTTCTATACATTAGAATTGCTGCAATTACAGTAGCTCTTCTGATTAATTAATTTTTTTTTAAACTGAAACAGTGTTCTTAGCTTCAGATTCTTTGGAGTTCTAAAATAAACTGATACTTCATTTACCTGGTGGTTCTGAAGAACAGTGGACTTCCATGTCTTAAGTAAAAACGTAAAATAACTTTTTTGCTGGGCTGGATCACTTGTCAGTGGGGTAGCTCTGAGCCACAGTATATGTTCTGCAGTAGTGCATAGCACTTCAGTATTAGCAGAAATAGGGTGGGTTTTGACTTTAGTTACTGCCTTTTACTTGAGGGTGCAGGAAAGGATTGCAGCCATTGATTTCTGAGAAGAGTTACAATTATTTCCTGTTCAACCTTCATTGTCTGGGAGCGAAGTAACAGAGCTGTAGCCTACTCTAGCAGTCTTGTAAGGCTTTGAACACTGTGCAATCTGTGGCTTTAGCAGATAAAAGTACAGTATTGAGGCACTGACAGAGAAGTTGGTTGAGTAGGCAGTGTCAGTATCCTCCAGCTCTTGGGCTTGTGGATCACCTGTAGGATATGTATGTGAAGGTGATACTGAGCAGTGAGTGCTGGCTGAATGAAGAGTCGGCTGTGTTCTTCTCACCAAAACTTCTCTCATACAAATTTCACTTTAGGAACAAGCAATTAGCTTGAGTGTGTCAATCAAGATATAGATATACCTTGTGTGTATAACAGCTTTAATTCTGTACATCTGGCAATTTGTTGCTGGGATTGACTCTAATTTTTTTATTAGTGCCTCAAACTTTTTTTGAGGTTAGGTGTAAATTGAGGAGGAAAGGTTTCTAAATTGTGCTCAGTGAGGTTGCAGCCAGCAGGCCTGTACAAATCCTACAGCACTGCCATTGTCTTCACAGTGTGATTGTGAACTCTGGGCACACACCTGTTGGTTTGGAGAAAGTTAAGGATCATGAGACTTAAATAGCTTGCACACCTGCTCTGCAGAGGGTGAAGGCCAGTTGGTTAAGGTGCTTCAGTGGCATAGAGCTCTCAGATAGCTGAGATGGGAAATTTTGATGTGGATGATGGTGGATCCCTCGAGTTCCAAGGGTGTTTGGGTTCCAGATATGCAGTCATTGCTTCTGATGGGAAGGGAGGACAGGCCTGGCCCAGCCTGAACAGTGCCTCGTGAGCTGGCTCTGGCTCACTAAAGCTTTCATCTCCTTCCACTGCTTGTGCTGCACTAAAGCTGTTTACTCTGCTAGGATACTGATCTGCTACAGAGCTTATTCTGCAGGATTTACCAATTTCATTCTTGGCAGAACTATCAATTGTCCAGAATTAATTGCTATGAAAATACTGACATCAGTGAAGCTAAATTTTTACTTCGCTTTAATTTGTTGCATTTCTATTTTTTTTTAAGAAACTACTCTAGTTTGCTTTTAAACCAGAACAAGAAAATCAGTCGTCTGTAGGCAAACCATATGTCTCTTGAACTGAGTAAATTTTCAGCTGAATACTTTCTTTTCATAGTGTGTATTCAGTTCAGCTGGGGTGAGAATTATCAAACAGTTTCAGGTGTATCCTGTGTGAAATAAGGAAATAACTAAATCTGAGATTGTTCCTAGAACAGGCAGCAAGATTTAGATGAAGGAATAGAGGTGATGAAATGGTTAAACATGCAGGTTTTGAGGGCCGGGTAAGTAACTAATTAATTGCAGGTAGTGAAATTTAGGAGATCACGGGGTAAAGCACTTTAAATGTTATATATGCCATTGCCTTAGGGCTTCTTTGGGACTGGGGGAAAGAGGCTGGATCTTTTTTTCCACTGCAGTCATACTCTCTCTCTCTAAATTCCTGAATTAATGGTTTGTGGCAGCCTGGGACTGGCTCAAACTAGAATGGTAACAACTTAGCAGAAAAGAAATATAGACACTTTAATTACTTTGTTTGTGTGATTTGACTTTGCTGCTGGTGCTGTTAGCTTCTGGACTGCAGTGTTAGAACATTGGGTTTGAGAAGATTAATCAGTTACTGTAGAAGTCTTTTCAGGCTTAGAGTTACAGCATCTTTGAAAAGAGCCAAGCAAGAGTTGTGGTTAGACTGGGACAGGTAGAAAAGCTGAAATGCTGAATGTTCTTTGCAGGTCATGCCATGTACCCCAGGAAAGCGTAGCCTTAATGAAGTGGGCAGAATGTTGCTTTTGCAACACTGATGGTGTGTACTATAAAAACACTACTGGTGTAATTGTGGTATACTTGAGGAACTGAGTATGTTATTTAGGGGTGAAAAGTGATCTTGATAATCCTAAATTGAATTTTATCGCAGTTATCACCACTAGTTTGTCAAAATTAATTTGCTGACTTCATCTCCAAAACGATGTACGTGCTCCTTAGCATTGCTCCTTATGGCCTTACAAGAAAAAACCCCAAACCCTGAAGCTATGGCCAGCTCATTTGATTAATAAAGGGGTTTAGAATGGTTGCTTGGAACTAGATACCGGAAGAATAAAAAAAAAAAAAAAATTGAACTTCAGGCTGAGGTCTGAAGTCTATTGAGAGGTACTAGAAAATATAACTTTGGATTGTTTGTGCGCATGTGGTGTAAACCAAACAACAGTGCAGCTTTCTAACATTGTTCAGCAGTCTAAAAATCACCTTCCAATCTCCGTGTCCTTACATTGAGGGAAAAGGAAGTTAGATGGTGTTACCACCAGTAGCAAAATGCATTAGACTGTCTTAGTGACTGTCTTAGTGCTGACTTGTGTTTGCTTAGACTGAGTGGCAGTCAGCTGTGTGTGTACTGCTGCAGCTCCATGGAGAGGAGAGGAGAACCAGCAGCTGCCTTCACTCCCCTGCACAACACAGTGACCCCCCTGCCCTGCTCAGGGAGCTGCTTCTGCAGCAGCAGCAGGGAACTGCATGACAGTCACACCATCAGAAAACCTGGGTGGAGAGCAGGCAGAGCAGCCAAGTGGGAGGGCGGGGACATGGGCAGTGAAGGATCCCTCTGCTGTCACTTCTTCCTCCCCTGGCAGCTGCCTGGGCAGGCAGAAAGGGACACGCTCACCTCTTGCTTAGATTGATTCTTTCCATTCAGAGTTAGAGTGACAAGCAGGTATTGAGCTCAAATCTCTGCAGCCTCATGTATTGGACTTGGAAAATAACAAGAGGTGTCCAGGAGAAACAATGCTCCCTTGTAACCTCGATGTCTGCTTTCCTTCTGCTGTGCGTTAAGTCCACAGCCCAGTGGAGTCTCGTTGGAAAATAGCACCTTGCTACTTCTGTGCTGTGTGTGCCTCTCTTTTCCTGATGGATTTCACAAAAAGAGAGATCTGTCCCATATTTGTAATTGTTAATTCCCACTGTTGCTGCTCTCACAAGGATTGTGCTAAAGAGGTAAGTAAAAATTTCAGCTCTGTCAAGTGTGTGTAGACACAGGAAAGTATTTTGGAGGTGAATTAGAGTTCTCTAGAAATTTTTTAAACTGTTTTGCATTTGCATAGCTTGGTTCTTTAGCTTTTAAACTTGACTTTACTTTTTCCCCTGTAGTTTTTTTAAATGTAAATTAAAATCCTGACCACGATGGCTGGAGCATTAGTTGATTATCTCATTTTCCACCTATGGTTTTGTTCCAAATCTTAAGTATTTTTTCTAAAATTTAGAATATCTGAGGGTATGTAACACTTCATCTGCCTTCATTTTAATGTGTTGTAGAAGTTATACAGCATTGGTTGTACCTTCTCTAATGAAGTAAATGATATATTCAGTATCTCTTGGATTAGAACAAGATGTTAAACTACTGACTCAGTAATTTGATGATCTAACTAATGCAAAATACCTGTTTCTAGGCAAAAATTGTGAAGAGGAGTTCTGGATAGCTTATACTTTGGGGTTTAAAAGTTTCCTGGAAATTTAGTGTTTTCAAGAATACGTAACTTGCCTTTAGTTGATGAAAGAACCATATATGTTGAATTTTGGAACATATTTTTTCACCTGGTGAAAATCTGATAAAATCGCAAACTTTATCACATCTAAGATAAATGAAACAAGAAATCTTTCTTACACTTAACATACAAACTGTGAGTTTTTAGTTTTGTATCTGTGGCTGTCTACATAAATAACCATATTTTAGAGGTATTCTCAAAATCTAGTTGAATGATTTTTATTTTAAGTTGGTGCTTCTTTTGAAAGAAGCTGTTCTGCCCTGACTGTCCTTCTGTGAGAGTGAGAGCCTGAGCAGCAGTGCAGGGAACTTGGGCTCACTGGAAGCTGCAGCCGCCTTTTTTAGTTGGATTTATTTCATGTCTGATAGATGCTGTGATTTGGTTCACTATGCAACTGTATAAATGTGTTTGCTGGCAAAAGAAAGGAAATTACACGGGTGTGGGAATGGGAAATAGAGAAAAGGAGGCAGTTGCTTTCAGCAGCACTGCCAGTTGGTGTGATTTTAGAGCAGTACCTTGAGAAAATGCTGATTTTTATGTGTGCCTGTTATACCTGTCTGTGCATTTTTTTCCTTTGTGAGAGCTCTTCCTTTGCTCTTTCTTTAGCAAACTCAGAAATAATGCTAGTTTTGTTCTTAATGAACTGCCACTGGGGAACAGGACTAGTAGTTTAGGATTTGAGTTGTCCTGTGGTTCTAAGGAGTTTGGGGACCAGGAGTGGCACATAGGAATGTGACCATTTTAAGTGTGGTAAAACCAGGAAACACTGTCTGGCTTAACATTTCCTTGAGTGCCTTTGGGTTCAGAAACCGCTGAAGGTGTGCTTGGCTGCCCAGCTCATGTGCTCTTAAGAGCACATCAAGGTTATGTGAGGTTCAGGGCCTGGCCTCCCTTGGGTTTCTGGGTGATGGCAGCTCTGGGCAGAAAAGATTTCACTGATTTATTGATTTGTAATCATTTATAGTAGGCCCGTCTTGTATAAAATAGACACTTCCTTAGTGCTTACAGGAGGGAACCAAGGGGTTTGAGAAGCTGCTGAGTTTCAGTATCTGGGGAGTGCTTGTCCAGAGCTGGAGAGGAGCCTTAGGCAGCCCTTCTCCTGGACTGTGGAGCCAAGTGAGGAGTAGGGAGCTGCTTGAACGTGGAATCCCGTGTTGGTGTGAGGCCCTAGTGTGATGTTTTCCAGGTGTTCTGAGGAGCGCTTGGAACGTGGAAGCTCTGCTGGAGGAGGCTGGCAGGAGCTCCACTTTTTAACTGAACTCTTGTTTGAAATTCATAAAGTGGGGTATTGTAAAATGGTCCTCATGGAAGGGCCTGAAGATTTTGGACAAGTATTGAATTTCTTTCAGCAGCGAGAAACAGAGGGTAACAGACTGAATTACTGATTTTAAAATCTATCCTTAGCTTTAACTTTTCAGGCTCCGTGCAAGAACAGAGCATGTGGTACAATAATTAACAAGAAAAATCATATCCTGGCTTCGTTATGCTGATATCTTTCTGTACCAGTTGTCTTCCTTGTGTTAGCTATTAGTTTTCTGAAACGAGATTGTCACGGGTCTGACATCATCCTTCTGCTGCCACAGTGTATATGAATGTCAGTGCAGGCTGCTATGTCTGAGGCTTGAGCTGTTCAGGAGACTTACATGTGTTAAACTTGGGCAAATTTAGATGGGAATACATGCAATGAGGAGTTGAATAATTATTGTTATATATGTTATACAGGAGAGCATTTAATTATATACAGAAATACCTATACTTCATAGGTAAACCTGAACTTCTGGGACCATTTTCATTGTGGTCATAATGAAAGGTGGGCACCTTTGACAAGTAACTAAATGAGCAGAGTTTTATAAATCCCTGTAGAGTGGAGAGCTCTGTGTCCTGCTTGGAAGCTGGAGGTTTATGATAAGGCCTGGTTATAGTCTGAAATTCACCCGTCCAAACTTGGGTCTGATGTTTTATCACCTGGGGCATTGATTTCTTAAGGCTTAATAGTCAGCAAAGCTTCTAAAAGCATTCAGCTAATGTTCACTGGCAGGCTGTGTTTCAGTGCTTATTCTAGTCACAGTAGAGTCTGCAGTTCTGTGAATTTCAATTGCTAGAGTTTCACAAGGGCAAATTTCAGACCAAAGAAATAGATAACCTTCTGTTATAAGAGCATACTGGTTTTTATCAAATAAATGGTTTCCTTTCTGTGGTGTGGGGTTTTTGTGTTGGCTTTTTTTTTCTTTTAAGAACTCTTGAGTACAGGGTTGGTAGTTGCAAAGACTGGGGTTTAGACTAAAACTTTTGTATTTCAAGGCTTGTTCCTGCTCACAAGAGAGGAGTGGGGAAGGAGCGTGTCTTGATGTCACCAGCACTTTGTAGGACACTGGGAGAAGTATTTTCTGTTTCGGCCACAAATCACAATGCTTGAACTGCTGCTTCATTTATTTTTGTACTTCAGAGCTGTGGTTTTCACTTTGTGTTTAGTTGTCATTCAGCAGTGACACAGGGTCAGATGTATCAGGTGTATAATTTCAGGATCGTTCAGCTCGAAAACACCAGCTCTGTTCAAACATTTGAACAGCTTGTCTCCATCCTCTCTCATTCTGCTGTCTTAAATAGAGTTTGAAAGTAAAGGCTGAATCAAGTAAAAATGAGTGCCAGATTTTGTTGTTGTGGACAATTGGCCCCAAACTACCATTTTTGGCCCTGATTTAAGTGATGAAGCTTGGCTCTCTGCCTGAAATGTTTTTCAGAATTCCCAGATTGTCACATCTTGTGGCATGTTTGTTTTACTGCTTTGGGTGGTTGATCTTATTTAGATTTTGTTTTGCTTTCCCCCATGGCTTTAGTATGTATTGGAAAAAAGGTTGCTGTGTATTGTGGAAGGGCTTTTGTACAGGCCTGTATTGCTAAGCTCATTTCCCTGAACTCACAGCAGCAGTGATGCAGGAGTGTGGTTTGGGTAGCAGGCCTTTAGGGGAGAGCTAAGATACTGGGAGGCTTTTGGGGTTTTGTTTTTTTTCTTTTTAACATTGCACAAGTTATTTAATGATCTAGTCAGATCATCCTGGGCTAAGGTTTTTCCTGTAAAACAATTACTTCATATAATGGCAAGTTGGGAACATTCTGGGAAGCAAGAGAATACTTTTGAAGACTGTTAAATTAATTCTGTGGTTTCCTGCATTAGTGTTGCAGAGGAACCATTTCCTTCCATTCTCAGTCCAGTCTGTGTACTTCCCTCTAACCAGCACAACTTCCATGGAAACTAAACAGTTCTGCTATCATGACTTGAGCACCCAAGTGCCAATGCCTTCTGTTACAGAAATGGAGCTGGCAAATGGGCTGTGTGTGCAATGTTTGCAAAGTCACTAACAAACAAGCAGTAGTACTGGGATCAGACTTTGCCTTTATTTGCACTAGTTAGTTAGGTCAGTTATCTAGAGAGTAAAAACAGGTGGTTTGTCAACACAAATCAAAACTTGAATCAAGTGAGCCTTGCAGTTTCTCAGCTGTTACTTGTGTGTTTCAGGGTGTCAAGCCAGCCAGCTTTGATAAAGTAGCAATCCCTGAAGTGAAGGAGATTATTGAGGGATGCATTCGGCAAAACAAAGGAGAAAGGTAAGTACTTGCTTTGCAGATAAAGGTACTGACTGCTGAGTCCTTTGTGATACCAAATGTGGTGATACCAAAGCCAGTTAGTTCCTGGGGTCTTCTCTCTCCTGGTGAAAGTTGGGAAGCCAGTATTACTTCTGCAGCTTCTGTTCTTTGGTAGATTCTTACTCAGTGATTCTTTTAGAGAATTAATAGTTTCAGGAAAAGTGCAAATGCCATAGTAACCATCCATGACAGTTTATTTAGAAATTCTATTGCTTTTACTAAAACTTCGACCTAGTCAGCAAATTAATCCTTCCAGGTTTCCAGGTGTTTGGATTGATTGGTTGGTTCTGTAATCCTTTGGTATTTTTTGTCCCTTTGATTCTGTGGGTGTAATGACCATTTTGAGGACTCTTAAATTTTAAATTCTTGCTGCTCACTTTTTTCTGCATTTTTTGCAAGATGGCTCCTACTTCAAGTGGTTAACTTATACCGTTACAGGAAGTCGGTGACTGCTCTGATGGCTTATTTGTGGGATTTGTTTTGTTTTCTGCTTTTATATGGTTGTTGCTTACTGAATGTGATTTGTCCACCCTCTAGCTGCCCACTGTTCTCTTCAGAACCAGTTTTGTTCACGGATGTTTATTCATCCCCTTTTACTAACTCTTGAAGTTTTACATGTGATGGTGTTGCTGCGTATTTTTAGTTTCAGTTCTTTGTCTTGCTTTTAAATGATTTAGTATTTTTTTTCTCATTTGAAGTTAATTTTGTTGCTGCACATCACTTATTTCTTGCCATTTAGTTTTGACTGTTAACTGCTATTGTTAATGATGTGCTTGTAAATCTCTTTTGTACCTTCAGGACAAAGCTTCTAATTACACCCAACAGAATGCACATGAGGGTTCAAAACAGCATAAAACTTAGAGAATAAATCAGGGGAGCATCCGGCAAGGTTATTCCTTCATATTCTATGAAATCCTGATAACTGAGTGTGCTTTCTGCATTCTTTCCCAATATCTAGATATGCTATTAAGGACCTTTTGAATCATGCTTTCTTCCAAGAAGAGACTGGAGTACGGGTAGAACTTGCAGAGGAAGATGATGGAGAAAAAATTGCCATTAAACTCTGGCTGCGAATTGAAGACATCAAAAAACTCAAGGGGAAATATAAAGACAATGAGGCAATCGAGTTTTCATTTGATTTGGAAAGAGATGTCCCAGAGGATGTAGCACAGGAAATGGTAAGTGCTGGCGGTCTGACGAAGCTCTGGAAGCAGAGCTGGTCTGTGACAGTGGCATGTGGTCTGTCAGCCTCGGCCTTTGCTGTTACTGTCTGGAGATAAAGGGGTTCACAAGTGTGTAGATGAGCAGCTAGTGCCAGAAAGAGGTAGCCTTGTCGTAGCACTGGGCCAGGGGCTGTCTGTGGCAGTGTGAATTCTGTGAATGTATCCTCCTTCAGGTGGAGTCTGGCTATGTCTGTGAAGGGGATCACAAGACAATGGCGAAGGCTATCAAGGACAGGGTATCTTTGATTAAGCGCAAGCGAGAGCAGCGCCAGTCGGTGCAAGAAGAACAGGAGAACATACTTCAGGAAGAAGGTAGTCAGAAGCAGCAGCTGGAGCAACAGCAGCCATCAAGTGCTTCCCATGCAGGGTCAAAGCATCCCCAGTCTGTCACTGGCACTACTGCTGTCCCCGCTGCTTCAGCATCGGTTTCTACACAAGTGGAGCCTGAGGAGCCGGAAGCTGATCAACACCAACAGCTGCAGTTCCAGCAACCCAGTATATCTGTCCTTTGTAAGTGCCTCAGTTGGTCTCTCTAGGAACTGCTGCACTTACACAGTTCCTCCCAGTAGTCTTACACTTTGGGTGGGTATAGCAGTAAATACCTTAAGATGATGCTGTCTGCCATTGCTGCTGCTGAGGAACAATAGGCCACTAGAAAGCACAGCAACATCAGATACATCAAGATATAAGAATGCAACATAAGATGCATTCCTGTGTCTTAGCTGAGCCAAGGCTTGGCACAGCTCACAGCCCAGTGTCTTAGCACCAGATGGTTTCTCTTTGTTTCAGGGTAATACTCTGGATGAACTGGGGCACCTAGAGAGTGAATTTGTGCCCTTGGTTTTGGAACAGTATATTCTGGCCCTGCAGAAGGCTGTATGCTCCTGCCTCATTGCAGATCAGGCTGTTAAAATCATTTATTTCAGTCCTTGTTAACTTACATTTCAAGTGGAAATGAGATTAATCTACAGGTAGTTCAGCTTATAATTTCCTTTTTGAAAAGTACTTTGTTTTACATACTGTACATGAAAAGATGAATTAATAGTCCTGTCTTTTCCTCTTCTGCCGTGCCAGCATTTGAATCATGATGGAGGATGATAACTTCCATATTAGAATGACGAAGTTAAAAAGCAAATTACTGCCTGCTCTTAGCTAAAAGGGATTTTAAATTGACTGATATGCCTAGTTCACTACTGTGCCTACACGGTGCATCTGCCAGCCAGCACAACACACCTGTTTTAAATACCTGTGTAAAATTAAATAAAAATAATGTTTAATAAACCTTGAAAGATCATTCATCACCATGTGAAATTTAGGTTTCTGTTTCTAGTTTAGCTTTTTGCAGGAAATATAGTTTATTCTTAAATATCTTCCCAAAGAATTCCTGAAATGAGTAATTTCTTCAGGGTTTTAGGGGAAAGCATAACGGAGGAAAAAAGACTTTAAAATCAGCTTAAATATTACAAGAGGTAAAATGCTAATCAAGGTCCACATGACGTAGCACAAAAATCAATTTAATATTTGATGAATTATAGGATCTTTGAAATCTTGAATCCAGACCACAGTTCTTGAAATGCAGATTTTTATCCTTTACTTTTCCAGCCGATGGAACAGTTGACAGTGGCCAGGGGTCGTCCGTGTACACTGACTCTGTGAGCAGCCAGCAGACTGTGTCCTATGGGTCCCAGCATGAGCAGCCAGTCTCCAGCACGGGGGTGCAGGGATACCCAGGCTCGGCTGGCCCAGGGCAGTCCCAGCAGCACGGAGGGTACCAGGCACCTGCAGCGGTAAGCCAGCCCTCCCAGCACTGCCAGTGCATGCACCTGGTGCTGTGTGCCTGCTGAGAGGTGACAGCACGTCTGCCAGGCCATCTTCCATGTGTTCTGCTTTGCATAGGATACAAAGTCTGCGTGGGGATTTTTTTTTTTGCAAGATGACTGATTTTAGAGGGGGAGGGAAAAGTGCAGCAGCATCTTTGTCTTGAAAGCTTTTATTTAATCTTGGCTGCAGTTAAGCAGAATGATGGGTTAGTTCTTTTTGTGAATGGAAGTAACATCCTCAAAACAAGACCATCTCATGAAAAAAAGCATTTAGTCTTGCTGGGGAAGGTGGTGTGTGTATGGGTATATGAAATTACCAGGGATCAAGCTGCTGATTGAGTTTGAAGAAGGGATTAGAATAATTGAAGCCACTGTATGAAATTGCTGTGTGTGTTCTGTGAGGTTTTGATTACAGATTTTGCAGGTAAGACCTTTTTAACTGTTACAGAATGTTGCATGTGAGAACTCCAGACTGAAAAGACCCCACATCCCCTTGTTCCCAGTTTTATTTCTAGCTTGTGTTGATTTGCTCATCATGCGTATTCCTTTTCCCTGGAAAGTCTGCACTGGGCACAAATACTTTTCCTACTATGTTCATTTGTGTTGCCCTTTTATTTTGGTATGTTTTTTCCTTGGTATGTTTTTAGATCTGAGTAAGAGAGTATGCAGAAATCTATTCTAACTCTGGAGTAGAACTTCTGCTACTTTTATATTGTCTTCAGTGGTTCCCTTGTCGCTTGTTTTTTACACAAATAACAATCCAGGATTGAGGCAGACATTATGGTGTCACGTAGTAATGCCATAAAGGAGACCTGACACTTAGGATTGAGGATCCTCACTTCTGGTACCTGTGGTTGTAGGCTTTATGGCTTTATTACAGAATCACTGGTGTAACTAGGATTTTTTGCTATCACCCACAGTCAAAGCATCTCCATCTTTTTCAAAGACCCTTAACCTGAGGTGTGTGGTACTGTTAGTCCTTGATGATGAGTTCTTAATCCCTCTGCACAAGCTGCTCTTCTGGCTAAGCCATGTTTTGGGGTGTGGGCACATGCTGCAGCAGAAGCCATGTCGCTCTCTTGGGATGGCTGGCTTCCAGGTTTGAAAGACCAGAATCTTTTGGGAGGAGGAGGGAGAACAGGCATATGATAAAGGTACAGCTAAGATGCTCAGCTTGCTGCAAACACATGCTCATGCTGTATGATGACAACAGTGGTACCAGGAGGCTGACAGACTTCAGGGACTACAAACCCTTTCTTGGGAAGGGGCTGACAGGTCGAAATTATATTGACAGCTGAAGAAATGGCCTTAAAAAGAACCACAGAATGCAATTTGATCAGGACAAGAACAAGGTTGGTGTTTAAACTGGAATAATCAGCTATACAAACACATCATGAGTAACCACTGGCTAGGCAGCCATTTTGCAAAATAAATCAAGAAAAAGTCAGGGATTATATTGGACCACAAGCTGGACATGGTCAAAAACATCATGCTGTCATAAAAAAGGCAAACATCCCATTATACGAAATAGTAGTTCTGCTCTTGGCTATTGGTAAGTCTATCCTGGACACCTTGGCTGAGTGATTTGGAGGGTGGCTTGGGAGAAAATCCAGAGGAGAGTGTTAAAGAAACCCTAGGAGAAATACAAAAAATGTGATTTATGTGAGAAGACTGAAATAATTGAGTCTATAAAAGATAAGCTGTTAGAGGAGAGAGAAAGCTGTAAAAGGCTGCTATGAAGTAAGGGGAGGCTAATCAGATCACAACATTGTTAGAATAAGGAATGATAAGTCTAAATTGCAGCGTGGAATTACTGTGTAGGAAGGGGTTTTTTCAATACTCTACAAAGATAGATAAGTATTGTAGTCTCCATCAGTGGAGATGTTTCTGAACTGTTTAGATAAATTAGAGTCAGGAATGATGTATAACTGCTCCTGCTTTTGAATAGATGATGTATTTAGTTAACCATTTGAGTTCCTTTCTACCTCTCTCCCAAATTTTTCATCAGTCTAGCAAGATTTCCCACAACAGAAATCTTGAAAGTCAGATCTCCACTGAATATCTTTCTGTTTTCTCTCTGGAGGTCTGTATTTGATTTTAATTAGTTTAAGATACTGTGGATTACCTCCATAAGAAGTGTATACTGCCTCTTTAAAAGCATCACGTTTCCATTTACTTAAAAACCCCCAGCAAAACACAATGCAACACCAAAAAAAAATGAAAGGCAATAACAAAACCCCTCAAACCAAAAAATGCAAATCCCACCTCAAAACTTTATTCTGTTTCTTCTGATTTGATTGGATTTTGACCTGTGGCCTTCTGGATTGTGGCAGGATTACAAGATCTGGATGCTTTTATTGGCCCAGCATCTGGAAGATGCTTGTCTAAGACTGATACTACGGAATTTTCCACAGATTAAACTGAGTTTTTTCCACAACTCATGTTGTAGAGGGTGTAAGATTTAAATTTTGATGGTAATGTTTCAGTTAATAAAGAGCCAGCTGCCTGCATTCAGTTCCCATAATTCGGGCAGAGGGACTGGGTGATACCTGTAAACACACATTCACTCTAAAAACGAATGAATGTTTGAAAGCTCAATAGTATCTAAGTTTTGATTTGTCAGACTACCAGATGCTTTGAGTACACACACTAAGGGCTGTGTCTGTGGCCCCAGAGGAAACATTCTGATGTGCCTTCCATGTGTTTCTCATGAGGGCAGTAGGGAGCTTTCCACACTGCTCAGTAACCTAAGGCAAACTGGGGTCCTCAGAGGTGCACACAGCCTGTTCCCAGTGTGTCTTGGCATTCATTCAGCATTCTCATATCTTGTGGTACCACATATTAGTCAATATTGGGCCTTCCATTGTGTGTCTTCATTTCTTTTCTACCTCATTATAGTTTTTGCTGGTTTTGTTATTACTTTTTTTTTGAAGTGTTCAATTCTTAACTTTTGTTTTCCTCCTTTAGCCTCAACGTGGTCGTAGCATGTCAGTTTGTGTCCCCCACCTTCCTGCTCTTCCCTGTATGTCCTGCATCCCTCTCAGTGCTCCTTGCACCCCACCACCAGCGCTGTCTGCACCTCTTTCTCCTTTCTACCTTCGGACTGTCCCTGAAGAAACCTTTGCAGAAAAGCTTTCTAAAGCCCTGGAAAGTGTCCTGCCCATGCACTCTGCCTCTCCACGCAAGCATCGACGCTCCAGCCTGCCCTCCCTCTCTGTCAGTCCTGTATGTGTTGCCATTTGCCTCCTGGCACAGTAAGATAAGTTATCATTAAATACATCCTGGGCTCTGGGCATTTTTAAAGGGAGAAATGGAAGACTCAATTCCTTATACTGTGCTGCTGGAATGTTGATTTTGTTATTTTTATTTATTTCTACAAAGCAGTACATGTAAACATTATCAAACAGTGGCTCGCTGCTTGTTTCTTGTCTTTTAGGACAGTATAAATGTAAATTACCCAGTTGTACCACAGAAGGTAAAGGGAACAGTAGTTCTTATTACCCAAAGCCAGAAGACTTTTATTTTTCAACTTAAAGGAAACATTGGATGTTAATTAAGCCCTGCACAAAACCAGCTTTTAAAGCCTGATTGCTGTGGCTGCTTATTCTTAAAGCTTTGGTTAGCTGTGGTAGTGATATTACATATTTAGAGTATGAATACTTTTGAGGCTTTTTCTGTAAATTTTTATCAGAAATGCCACTTCAACTGCTTCTTAATGGGAAGAAGCAGTAGTTTCATGTTTCTAAGAAAGTCAGATGCAAAGATAACATGTAATAGGGGAGGTAGTTGCTTTTCATTTTGAGCTTCAGTTTACACCAAATAAGTTTTGAGAAGCTTTCTTGTGTAAATGAAGTAAGTGGAACCAGTTTTAGAACACAGGAAAGGGACTTCATCTGTAGGACCCTGTCAGTAGCATGGGTCAATATGGAAATTTGCTGCTGCTTTTCCAGACAAAAGAGGCTGGGAGAAAGTAAACAGTGTGGAAACAGCAACTTGAAAAAGCCATAAATGCCATTTGTCTTGGACAGTATATTTACTGCTGACTCCTACAAGCTTTTTCTTCCATTAGGGAAGAGAATATATTGTCTCTGGGCATACTGGAGGCAGAGATGAAATGATGCAAAATTCCTGGATTGTTTGGTATTCTTACATAGAACTCTCTAGTGAAATATTCCCTCCACTCTTAAATAAGATGAGCCTCCTCTGAAGTAGTACCTCAGATGGAGTGGAACGGCCTGAGGACTCTGCTGTCATTAAACCTGTGAATGTTTTGTTGTCCAGGCAAGAGTTAAGCTTGTTTTGATGAGTGCTAATTTTCTATATGAAAAGGTATGATCACAAGTGATTAAATGGTCAATTTAGTTTTGTAAAATATTTTCCTTTTAGCTTTTTTGATAGCATACAGGACACTAGCACTGTGGTTTTTGTACTGGAAAATGCTAACATCTAATGTCATCTTCTAAGTGCAAATTAGAGGCTCTGCATTGTTGCTGCTCTCAAGTTCTGAATGTCATATTCCACATATGGCAGTGACCTCAAGGGTTTGATTGGAGTTACAGCACTGATCACAATGGCTGGGCTATGACATGAGTCTCATTCCACTGTCAGTAGGCAAATTGGTTTCTTTTTGTGAACTCTTGGAATTGAACTGGAAAAGCAGCTCTAACACCAGCAAATGTTCCCAATTGTAGCTATGCCTGCCATGGATGTATTTAATGGATATTTACAACTCACCTAAATTTCCTAAGTACTGTATGTTTTTGACCATGAATTGAGTATGAATTCTATAAAGTTACTTCACAGAACTGCCTAGTGAACTGTGCATGTTGATGTGCTTTCACTTTTAATGTATGAATTACCTGTCTTGTTCATGTCAATACAGCCTCAGCATCCTCGTGGGGGAACACCACCGTTCCCAGATTCACAGATATTTTTCCCAACCGTTCATGAACGGCCGGTGTCTTTCTCACCACCACCTGTCTGCCCGCCGAAGGTGGCAATTGCTCAGCGGCGCAAGAGCACTTCATTTTTGGAAGCCCAAACTTGCCACTTCCAGCCATTGCTGAAGACTGGCCAGAGTTTAGTTCCACCTGGTGGTAGTCCCACCAATTGGACTCCAGAGGCATTTGTTATGCTGGGCACAGCAGCTCAGAGAGTCGCTGGAGAGCCTCTGCATGTGCAAGTTAATCCCATGTTTGAGCAAGCTCCCGTCCACAGCGACTATAGATCTGGACCGACCCCTCCAGAGGATGCTCACTACAGGATGCATCCCGAAGCTGTGTACTTGGTGGGCATGCACTATCCATCACAGGTATCGGAGCAGTATGAGCAAGTAGCTTATAACCCTCACGCGACCGAACAGCGTTTGAAGCAGGTCTCTGAGTCAAACCATGGGCAAGGTGGTCCTCCACAAAGCTCTGTGTTCGACTTTCAATCGGGCCAGACGTACCTGGCGAGACACGTTCAGAACCTGAGGCTGGATTCTGGGCTGGGTCCCCTTTCTCCATTATCCAGTGTTTCAGCTCCCCTGAGCGCAGAGGCAGCTCAGATGACGTTGCACCAGGTGTTTGTTCCGCACTCGGCCCCGGCCGTGCTGTCCCACAGCGCCGACGGCAGAGCCAGCTGCGTCTTTGAGTTCCATGTGCGCGCCCCCAGCCCGGCCGAAGGGGCGGCTCTGCCCCCGCGCGCCCACAGGAGTCGCCGGGGCTCGGTGGAGACCAGCCAGGAGGAGCCCGGCCAGGCGGCAGGGCCGCACGGCCGGCTGCAGCCTGTCACGGAGGAGCAGTGGCACTGCCTCGGGGCTGGGGGAGTGGGTCCCAGAGGGGGCTCTGCCAGGCGCAGCTGGCCAGAAGGAAGCCCAGAATACTCCAGTGATTCCTCACAGCTGACTTCCTCTGACACTGGTGATTTCCAGTCTCCTCCCCCTACAGGGGGATCATCTTCTGCTTTTGGTTCAGACTTCTCATTGCCCATTGTTCAGCTGCCTCAGAAGGTGTTGCAAGAGTCGCAGCTCTTCATCTGCTTCCCCCAGGGAGCCTCAACTCAGCAGGCCTTGTCCACCTCGCTTTCATCAGGACCACCTGCATCCTATGCTCAGGTTACAGGAGCAAACCCTTCCACAATTTCTCTGCTTTTTATAAGTCATACTAAAAGGGAAACCTTGCTTTTAGACCTGCTCCGTGTGGTTCTAAGAATTAGCATTCACGGGGGTGTCTTCCCACCAAAACTCTTTAACTTAACCGGGTTGCTATGAAATAATGAGGCATTAGCGACCATTTGGTCTGTTTTCAGATTCGGCTGGAATATTGGTAGGGCTTTTGTGTTAAAAGTAAAAAATGGTCAGTGTTCCTCCTGGGACTAGCTGTTTTTTTGGTGAGAGATTGCTAGAGTACCAAATTGGCTTTTAATGTGGTTTTAATGAAATGTATCTTCTCCACAGTTAGGATCAGCAGTAGTGATACAACTTGCTTTGTGTTTCTGCTGCTGCTCTTTAGTCATTTTAATGTGTTATTTGAGGTGGAACTTTAATACAAATGATGCTTCATTAGACAACAGGGTTATTTTGGTGCCTGTCCAAAATGCAAGAGCTTTTTCTAGACTTGGGGAAAGAAAGTGGGAAGAGAGGAATGGAAGGAGCTCTGTTATGTATGTGTATATGGATTTGGAAATGTATTTGTTGAAGAAGTATTTGAAGAAGCTAAACAGGCTGAGTAGTTAATTAATGTCACAAACAACTGTTGCTAGTTGGTATTGCCACCCTGTAAGCCTTACGTGGTGTCCTTTTAAATAGAAAAATTGGAGGCCTGAAGCTTAGTTTGGAGATGTGTGTTTTACCAGCATATGTGGTATTTGCATTTGCAATGGTCACTTTTCTGTACATTGTGAGGTGTGTGTCTATATACATTGTGTCTGCACTCCTAGTCTGAAGTCTCATAACTTTCTGTGCAAAGAGAGGATTTACTTTAAGTAGACTTCTCTCTTACCTCTTTTGTCCTTGGAATTAGGGGCTTTGACATTGTAGTTACTGGAGTATTAGCAACTTTGGGATTTGTGTGAAGGAGAATCATTTTGCTCTCTGTTAAGATCAAGAACGAAGAATTTAAGGCTTTCTGTAAGGGATATTAAAGGTGTTTTAGTAAAGCTGGAACAGCTTTCATCACTAGTCTAATAGCAATTGCTGTGCTGTAGAATTTGTAGAATGAATTTCCTACCCAAGAACTTTGAGAACTACATGTAGATTTTTTCCTCCATAAACCTTTGTTAAACTCAGGAGGTGAATTCTGATGGATATCAAATACATCTGGAAAACAAAAAAAGAGGTCACTTTGTTGGCAGAATATAAATTCTGGGATCTTTTACCTAATTCATGAGAAGATTAGAATTTGAAGCCCAAACTGAGTCAATGTGAACACATGTTCCAGCGGTGGGATGTAGCACACGTTTAGATCCTTGCCAGTAAGGGCCTGAAGCTTCTGAAGCAGCAAAGAAAAAAATGGTTCTCTTCATTGGCAGCCTGCTTTCCCCAAAGTTTCCATAATTAGAAAAGTATGTAATTTTAACAGACTTTGTTCCTAATGAGCTTCTGCAAGCTGAATGATCACAGCGTTAAGGAATTTTCATAGATATTTCTGATATGATACATATGCAACAGATATGCTTCTTACAAAAGCAGCTCACCCAAGTGGTGCATGCTCAGGGAAGTCATCTGGAGGTCTTTGTCTAGTTCTCTCCCAGGAGCTGGTAAAGAAATACAGTTGTCACAAAAAATTCAGCCACAAAAGTAAGAAGGAAAGTTCATTCCATTTTCCTCTGCATCTTCCACATTCATTTGTATGCCACTCATCCATTTTTTTCGTTGCTTACTCAAAAATTCTGTTGTAGCTAGAATGTGAACCCTCATATTCCTCCATATCTGATTCTTGGAATGGTAGTGACTCTGGAAATGAGGATTAGCCTGTGTTTTGACATGCCTCTCAAGGAAACTCGTGACATTTACGTGTACTGGGTACTTTGTAATTGGTCTAGAAGTCTGTATATTTTTGTGCTTGGTTTTTTTATGGATAGTTTTATGTCCATGTAGCCTCCTTTTATAGCCCCACCTGGCTGTGTTTAGAGCACATGTAAAGGTAAAGCTTAATGCATCTGTTTGCAGTTACCATACCAAGGCATCCTGCTCTTAAAGCATCACCAGTGGAAGAAGAAGCTGGTAGGCTGATCTGTCTCGTGTTGAGGGGCATGTGGGTTGCAGAGTCGTTCTGTATTTGGAAGAGTTAAAATGATGTTCAGAACTCCTCCAGATCACTGTGCTTTGTTCTGGTTGTCTTAATAGAATTTGGCCAGGACTAGAAACCTATTCCAGCCAGACCATTCCAGGCAGAGATGTTTTTAACTGCCTGCAGCAGAAACCATAGAGTTTTTCTCAGCTGATTGCCTTTATTTTTCTCCTCCAGACACAGGTGCAAGGGCAGCCATCCTCAAGCAATGCATCGGTGCCATCCCAGCCTACTCAACACACTCAGCAGGTAAGATCACAGCTCCTAACTCAGGACTAAAGTACTCACCGTGTAGAGTTCTGATGACTCTTCTAAGAGCAATTGACTACCTCTGTCACCATTTGACCCATAGTTTTGCAGCAAAGGAATCCTCTGGCTCTCACCCAGTCTAACATATGCTATAGGATACACATTGACTTTCTGAGATTTATTTTAAAAATCATGTTCGTGCTTGTTTTCCCATGCCTGTCTTGCCAACATCCACCTGAGCTTGCAGTGGTGGTCCTGTTTAAGGGGAGACATGTTAGGATTTGCAGATTAGACTAGACAGGCCGACTTCATTCTCATGATTTCTTCCAGCTGGAAATCTGATCTGCAACATTCTCTTAACTGCCTTGTCTTGCTTTATAGAATCTTCATTCTTGGTTTCACAGGTGAAAGAATTCTCTTGCAAGATTTGGTGTCAATAATGGAATTGTATCAGTAATGCTAATAAGTAATTGCTAAAGCTTAACTGACTTGGCATATTCTGAAGAACCACTGTTATCACTTAGGAGAGAGTGAAAAGCAGAATTTAAGGAGGATATGCTTTAAGAAACCTCTCTTGGGAGTAATACAGCTTCTTCATCTTTTTCCTGCTACAGAGTGCACAGCAGCCAGCCTCTTCCCAACAGCCTGGACAGTACCAGCTGCAGCAGCCCTCAGTTTCTGCCAGCACCACTCCTGCACCAACTGTCTCTCAAACTCAAACTTCACAGATCATGCCAATGCCTCAGGCAGCAGCTGGGACACAGGTAAACAAAATTTCTTTCTAGCAGAAGATTTTTCTTCTTCTTCACAACTGGTAGATTCGATATGCTGCTGCTTTCACTTTTGTCATCTTTCCTAATGGTTTCAAAACATTCATCCAAACAAGAGTATTCTTATTGTACTATAAGTGTCAGTTTTGTTGGAAAATGTCTTGGAAAACCTTTTACACGTGGCAGTCACGAGTAATTTGAGGGAAGGAGAGCACTTCCCATGCGCAAAGACCTTTAAATTGTCAAAAATATCAGGAGATGTATTGATGAATGGTGAACGGATTTTCAGGAACTTGTCATTTCTCTGTTTTCCATCCACTGTCTATCTTCTGCACCATTACATGTGTAAAACATATTCACTTATTTAGGTAGTGAACTATAGGACTCCTTTCTTCATTCTGCCATCTTTCTTACTCAGCTCTTCTTTTACTTCCTGATCAAGAAGCTTTTGTTACTGAATATTGCTTCATTTTTGGCTCATATCTGTCAAATGCGTGAGCCGCAATTTTGTTTTTAAAATTATTGTTTTGTTGCTTGGTCATCTAAACTGCCTTTCCAGCTGCATCGTTTGCTGGCTTTAATTGACTTATTCCCTGCCATTCTCTAAATGCTGGCGCAGTGGATTTTGATTCTCCTTTGCTTTAGTCCCCATACTCAAAGCTGACAGATTTGTTGTAAGATTTGCCCTTCTTTGCTATAAGAAGGCAGGCTTGGGTCAGGGGACAGAGTCGAGGGGAATTTGATTCTGTTTATGCACAAATCAATGCTTCAGGGTATTCAAATGTTGCTCTTTCACCCTCTCTGGGTGTCTGTTTCAAGAGCCTGTTGAGTTCTTCAAGGTAAGCGTTGCAAAGTGAAGACTGTTTGGAACAGCCAGCTTCCCAGCTGCTCTGCCAACTGTGCTCCCCAGCCACTTTAACAGAGTGCTGTAACTTGAATAATGCTTTCTTTGACTAATGTGTAAAACTCTGCTTTCCGCAACCCTGCTTTAAAAAAAAAAATCTATCTCTATTTTCTTTACCTCCCCAGCTTCCTGTTTCCCAACCAGTGTCGATCATCCAAGGCGAGCCTCAATTACCTGTTGCAGCATCTTCTCTCCCTCAGCCTTCAGTTGCCCCATCAGTCCCCATTGGCTCTCATTTCCTGCCCATGGGACAGGCCCTGCCAGCCCCCGTGGTGCCCCAGTTCCCCGTGTCCCAGTTGCCCGTGACAGTGGCTCAGGCAGGTTTCCAGTCGCTGCCCATTTCCATGGCAGCTGGCCTCAGCCAGCCGCTGCTCACGCTGGCCACGTCTGCCGCGGCAGCCGCTGTTCCGGCAGGAGCCAGCGGTGTCCCGAGCCAGCTGCCCGCGCTGCTGCAGCCTGGGGCTCAGCTGCCCAGCCAGGTGCTCCCGCAGCTCCTGCAGCCGCCTGGCCAGGCCCTGGGATTGCCAGTCAGCATTGGACAAGCTGCTGAAGCTTCACTTCCTGCTGCAGATGCTCTTTACCAGGTATTGTTGCAAGCCAGCAGACCTCTTCTCCGCATTTTTGCCCGTTCCTCTAAGGTACGAGAGCTGAGCCGTGTGCCCTGGCCAGCTCACTTCCCATACGAGAGCCATTGAGCCGCTGGGAGAGATTCTGTTGTGCGATAGAGAGCCGTTTTGAGGAGAGGAGAGAAGAAAAAAAAGTCCTTGGACAACCATATGTTTTGAATTTTTCATATTTGGCACTGGAATTTGTCTAAAATGACAGAATCGTAGTTCAGGGCTTTGTTCATCCACTGTATGAGAGAAGACAGCTATATATATTCATGAGATCTATCAGCTTGGGGAAAAAAAAAGAAGAAATTGTAACTTTAAAAACAGGAGATGTGTGTTGGAAAGAAAATCAATGGCAGCATGTTCAACAATGTCAGTATTTCATTCCAAGTCTGGGAAGGGGTGGGACAGGGAATTCAATGAAATTGGTCAGGCAGCGTGGATCTTGGATGTGACGTAAGTACCTGATGCTGGTTGTGAACTGCTGGACTAGTGGGCACAGACTGCTTCAGCGACTTTGTGATCACTCACTGTAAAAGTGGCAACCTGAATAACGATACAAGTGTTCCTTGTTTCTGGGTCAGCTCATTACCAGAGGACAGGAAGAACACAAGAGTGGTTTTGCTATTTAATCTCAAGAATCAGCAGCAGTTGTATAACATCTGAGGTGTAGCTGTTCAGCCTGAAAATTCTTCAAGCTCATTTCTAATCTCAAGCTTTAAAATCTTAAGCTCTATAGGCAGCTGTGAGAGTTGGGAGATGAAGATTGTTTTGCCTAAGACTTGGGACTGTGAGTGGGAATTTGCTTGTTTGGGCGTGGTGACTTGCATGCTGGCTGCATGAGCAGTTTGTTCCACTTCTTTGGGAAGATTTTGGGAGTGCTTGAACAAGTACGGAAGGTTGGAGCGTGCCCCTGGAGCTGGTATTTTTTTTGCTACTGTCTTGTTTCCTGGTTAGCCCTGCCATGCACTGACTTGACTCCCTCATCTCTGTTGCAGGGCTTCCCGTCTCGGCTGACCCCGCAGTACCCAGCGGACTCCAGCGTGGCGCCTTCCTCGTCCGTGGCCTCTGCCAGCATTCCTTCTGCTGTGCTGTCCCCTCCCTTGCCCACAGATGCAATGGCCCAGTCAGGATACCTTGCTCCTGTTGTGCAGCCGTATGGGGAGCAGAATGTTTTAGTTTCCGTGGGCAGCCTGGGAGGACAGGTTCAGGTGCCCCAGCCTCCAGTGAGCTTAGCACAACAGGCCTCATCTGCCTCCTCACAGCAGGCAGTTGTGGAGGTAAATATATGGAATATAACATAACAATAGATTTTGCATGTTTGACTCGTGCAACAGTGTATCTCTGTGGGGAACTAATCCCTTCTGTGCTTGTCTTCAGTTGGAAGTTAATATTTCAAATTACCTTTTTCTTACAGCAAAATGTCATGCCAATGTGGGGACCTTGTTGCCACTGGTTGTTCTGTTGGGAAGTGAGTGTGCATCCTGCAGGCAAAAAGCAGTAAAACACTTCACTTCTTGCTAGTACTGTAGAAGAGTTTTGCCATATCAAAGACAAGCTGCAGTCGATAGCCTTTGAGGATCATTATGCTTATTTCCTGCAGCGTGGTTCTTGCAGGGAGAATTGGAGTTGTCTTTGTGTTCTGCATTGGCTTGCCTTTTGCACATTCTCTTAGTAAGACTGTGACTGCATGGCCAGCTGTAGTGACATGTGGCAGTAGAAAGGACGTGTGGCTGGTTTCCCCTCCTCACCTCTCCTCAGATGATGTTTTGCTTCACTGCAGTTTGCTCTAGACTATCTTGTTAACAGATTATCTTGTTAGCTAAAGCTGTCCTAGGTGCCAGCTGTTTAAACTTCTAAAAAGGCAGAGCTTTCAGCTTTGCAACTGGTTTGGGAGGAAACACTGAAGACTACTGGGTAGCTTGAAGAGGACCTGTGGTCTTTGGGGGTGTTCTTGATTGTAGGTTTCTATCCACAGGGTACTCAGGGAGTCTCACAGACTGCCTCTTCAGAGACTCTTCCAGCGACACAGCCTGCTCAGTCTACCCCTTTGGCTTCTTCTATGGATAGGTGAGCATTGCTGCTGTTCACCAAACTGAGTTTCAATGTCATGTGTTAGATTATACTTCCATGGATAATCTTTAGATATGTTTTTTCACCAGGGATATTTTTTTTTTCACTGGGAGTGCTCTTGAGGATGTGAGTAACTAAAGTTCCCAGAGGAAAAGCACGGTCATGAAGGGTGGAGTAGGTTGTGATTTATGGAGAGAATAAGTATGGTTGTGTATAGTGATTAACTTTGTTAATTGTCATGTCGAATGGATCATAAGTGACAGGTATTTTGGGCTTTTGGCACTTAAGCAAAATTCAAACAGCTTGAAAACATACGATAGTTTTGTGCAATTCAGCTTGCAAGAAGTGTAGCAAAATAATTATAGTCAGAATTTCTGTTTAAGCAACCCGAAGTGTTGACAGGACTCTTTCCCTCTACTGGATGATTAACACACATCTACCACTTCCCAGAACAGTCATGTGGTAGATTAAGAGCATTGCTGCAGTTATGGAATGCATGGACACTAACAGGAAGTTGCCTTTTGCTTCTAGTGCACATTCTGATGTTGCTTCAGGACTGAGCGATGGCAACGAGAACGTCCCAACTTCCAGTGGAAGGCACGAGGGGAGGACAACGAAACGTCACATGCGCCGCTCTGTCCGCAGCCGCTCCCGCCACGAGAAGACTTCCAGGCCGAAACTGAGAATCCTAAATGTGAGTATTTCTTATTTCAGGGACGCTTCAGTAGCAATGATGTGTTTTTGAGCCTCTACAAGCATTCCAAGTATCATCTGTTAAGAGCTTTTTGGAGCATTAGATACGGCAAAATTGGCTTGCTTAGCTACCAGTGGTTCCACAGACTGTTCCAGAATATTCGATGTATTCTCAGACAAAAACCATGCTCTGCATGGCACCATTTACTAGACTGAAGAGATAGAACACGTTTGTATTATACCAGTACTGCTAGTTTGTCTCAGTGAGTTTAGATCCTTGTGCTTTTGGTTTGAAGTATTATTTTCTTTGCTTTAGGTTTCAAACAAAGGTGATCGGGTAGTGGAATGCCAGCTAGAGACGCACAATCGGAAAATGGTTACTTTCAAATTTGATTTGGATGGTGATAACCCTGAGGAAATAGCTACAATTATGGTAAGATATATTTTAGAGATGAAGAATCCAGTCAGTTGTAATTTTTTTTATGGTTTAGAATTGGTCTCCCATGTAGCATGGTATGTGTTGACCTTATTGCTACACAACCACAACTAGAAATTAGGCACAGAGTGGTTTAGCAGTCTGATTATTAATTAATGTTGCAAGCACAAGTCACATGAAAATTTGTGTCAGTTTTTACCTTAGAATTGCGGGTTTTATCAAGTAAAAAAACTGCTTCTGGTTTGTTTGGTTTTTTTTTTTTCAATCTGACATTTTCAAAACTGCAAGCAACCTTGTAGAAGTGCCTGGTTTAAAAAATTCTGCTTGCTTTTCTAAGAGCAGGCATTGCTACATCTTATCCTTCAAGCATGTCAGTTAAAATGGGAAGATTTTGCCTTTAAAGTAAGAAAGGGGACTTGCATTTTGGTTTTTGAAAGTACGTAGTGACTGATGCTGCTTTTGACTTTTATCAAAAGAAAAAGCTTCTCCATTCAATGTATGATGGCCAGGCACAGGAAGGAATATGTGCTATAGTGATACAATTAAATGGGAGTGTTGAGTAGCATAGAATAGAATCCCCATTTCTGTTTTTAAATTTAAACTCTTCTTTTTGGTCTGGTACAGTCTAAATGAGCCTGAGATGGTTTTAGTGTTACTGAAGAGGGGGGGATGACAAAACACAGTA
The DNA here is from genome assembly GCA_013397195.1 of Hylia prasina. Taxonomy (NCBI): domain Eukaryota; kingdom Metazoa; phylum Chordata; class Aves; order Passeriformes; family Sylviidae; genus Hylia; species Hylia prasina. The sequence continues at coordinate 134,850 of VYXD01014435.1, read as the reverse complement.
TCTTTTGCCAGCTTCTTGGGCAGCTGTGCAGTGTTTAGGGTTAGTGCTTAGAGAGGTGACAGAGTCTGAGTCAGTGTGTGCTGGATTTGTACCTGTCAAAAGGAACCAAACCAGTGATATGGGAGAAATTCTTTGCCACTAATGGCATTCTGAGAAAGAGGAAGAAGTTGGTTCTTGCCTAAGTGCATGTATTAGCACAGTCAATAAGATGAGGTTGTGTGCCAGGAAATATGGACTGTACTCAGATGTCTTTCTTCACCTTAAACCTAAAGTGATCCTGTGGAGAAATAAGAGTATGTTTGATTTATGAAAACTTGGAAAAACACACTGCAACAAAAACTAAACAGGCAAAACCAAAACTAAGACACAGACACTCTTNAGAGTATGTTTGATTTATGAAAACCAAACAAGCAAAACCAAAACTAAGACACAAACATTCTCTGAGCAACAAAATCCACAAGTATTTGAAGATGAGTAGAAGCAAAGTAAGTGAACTTTGCATCCAAAATGCTGTCACACAGTTAAAATTGTTTAACCTAATTTCAACATCTGAATCTGGAATATTGTGCTCTTGGCTTTCTTGCTGAATATTGGGCAAACCTTTGATTGCAAGGCTTCCTTGTTTCCTTTTAATCATGATACTGTTAGGCATACCCCATATAAGTGCCTGTTGGTCCTAAACTGAAAGTACTGAAGATTTCTTTAACTAGTATTCTGCATTGCAAAGGCTGATATAAGCACATCACACCTGACTTTGCTTTTCTTGAACCAGCATCCCAGGAGTTTGATGTAAAAGCAGTGTCTCAAGCTTTACCTCTAAGGCACTTGCTCTTTTCCAGCAGAGACTCTGTGCAGCTCTACTTCTGTTTCATAGACTGTCTCCACGAGTTTTGCTGTGCTTAATTTCAGGAGGCAGAAAATTCTCATAGGTTAGACCAAATCAAAAATATCTTTCTAACTACCAAGTATACTTGTTTAAACTGGTTTTGTCCAACATAAGCAAGAGAAGTTATTTTCATAAAGCAATACAATGTATTGGAACTAGACAGGCTGAGCAGTCTTCCTCTCCCTGTATTTGGAACATAATTCATACTGGCTTTTATGTACCACAGCCAGATTATAAATCAGTGATGTGCAGTTAGCACATCAGGAAAAGTTGTATGTGGCATGGAAAGAGGGAGCACGGAAGACATCTTGCAATACAGAATTTTCAATTTCTTTAATATTATAGTTCTTTTTAAACATGTCTCTTAATCCACATTGCATTCATTAGGCAGGAGGAATTACACTAAGATAAGGCTGCTTATTTTAAATTTTCCTGTGCCAAGCAAAGATTGAGGTGGCAGTTTGATGAAGAGGTGAGATTGAATGTTGTTCCACAGCAAAGATTAAACCAGGGCACACACTTCTGTGCTGGAGATAATTTGAGAAACAATTGTTTTTCTCTAAGGTGTCACCATTTTCATCTTGTTCAGAAGATCAGCAAAGGGAAGACAAACATCAGCACCAAGAGTGAATTGCAGTTATTCAATATATAGTTTTGAAATTGTTTGTGGAAAATGAATGTTGCTTTGTTCTTTTACAGGTGCAGAACGAGTTTATTTTAGCAACAGAGCGAGACTCGTTTGTAGAGCAGGTACGAGAGATCATTGAGAAAGCAGATGAAATGCTGAGTGAGGATGCAAGCGTGGAGCCAGAAGGGGATCAGGGCCTGGAGAGCGCGCGCGCCAAAGACGACGGCTTCTTCCCGGGGTCACAGGTATGTGAAGGACAGACTGCCTCAGCTCTTGCTGCTTGCCATTTTGGGTGGTATGGTTTTGTGAGTAGAGCTAGCCAGAAACAGAATTTCCTGTCAGGAGAGGTATCAAAGGTGGATAACTAAAAGAAAAAAAGAGAAAGCTTCCTATCAGAGTGAGTGCCTAAAATTAAGTTAGAAAGCCAAATAACAGACCTCTTAGTTTTTGATGTGTTTGAAGACTTGCAAAGCTGCTGAATCTGCTAACAGTCAATCACTAAACAGTCAGTTGTAAATGCTGATGCTTCTTGGATTTGAGATTATTGTGAGGTAGGACAGTAAAACCCAACCCTGTGCTGCTCACTAAACACTGAGAGAGAGCCTGGTCTCAGGCCTTCCATCCAGTGAAGTACTAGGAGATTGGATAGCTTGGCTAGGAAACACAGGTTTTGAAACTTTGCTGGGTGCTTAAAGTGGTGGCGTTTCCTCAATCTCTGCCTTAATTACACCCAGAACTAGTTTGGAACATCCATTTATCTATGGGATGTTTAAGGAAATCAGTTGGATTTGCAAAAGAATTTTTAGATCAGTTTGTTACATTGGCAGTCACTAAGCTCAGAGTCTCCAAAAACACTGTAGCTGCCATTTATCTGGGCAGAATTCCTCTAGTTTGGTGATGGTGCGTGGGTCCCAGGTACTGCTTCCCTTAAATGCCCACATTTCAGTAAGCTAGCATTTTAAGAACTATCTTGTGGGTTTCTGTTTCAGAATAGAAGTTTAAATTTTATCTTACTTTACAGAAATTAGAGTTCAAACAGCCAGATCCTACATCTTCCATGCCACAAAGAATAGGTAAGTCTTTTGTGATTTTTTTCAACAGTTACCTTTTTCGTTTCAGCGGATGGGTGCAGCCAAGTTTTTGTTTTGTATGATGGAGTGCACATTCCATATTTCAGGTTCTGTATTTAGTTACAAGCCTGTGTCACTAAAGATCCACCTTCTTTCTGTTTAGGGGTTCCCTCTAGCTCCTTTACCCAGGTTGTTCATTCTGCGGGAAGACGGTTCATTGTCAGCCCCGTCCCCGAGAGCCGACTGAAAGAACAGGGCTTTTTCACATCTGCTCTTGTTGGAGGAAATGAGACTTCAGATATGGGTAAGTTGTCCAGACTCTTAAAAACTGATGCCTGAGACATGTTCATCAAAACCATGAAGTTAGTTAACGAAACCATTCCTGCAGATCTCTCAAAGGGTCTGTAGGAAACTGTCTGTGCTGATAAGAGGTGACCATAATTTGGGTCATACCATGCAGGATTCTTGGAGGAAAACTGCTGGTGAGCTGTCTGCAAGACTCTGAAACCTTGATTCTGTATTTTAATATAAGCCTGGATTTGTGTGTTTTGCTGTTTTGGTGTGGGTTTTTTGTTTGGTTTGTTGTTGTTTTTTTTAATGCTAAGAGGTAAATGTGGTCTTAGTCTAGCCACAGGCAGTAATACCATAAAGAACTTTTTCAGGTGGACTGATAATTTTCTTTTCTTCCAGTTGCAGCATCTCCTGTACATGGTCCTGGAATGAATCTCTCCCACTCAGCATCATCACTGAGCTTGCAGCAAGCTTTCTCTGAGATGGGGCACGCTCAGATGACAGAAGGACCTAGCACAGCTCCTCCAGTGTTCAATCAAACAATACCACCATTTCCACCTGCACTTTCTACCATGGCGGGCAGTGGTGCAACTCCTGCATCTGTGGCTACTTCTTCAGCATCTGTTTCCTCCAGCACTGGTGTTTCTCTTCCAGGATCTGTTACTTTGCCTTCAGAAAATGCAGCAGTTGGAGTTGCACCAAGCACAAGTGTGCCAAGCTCAGTTTCTCCACCTCCAGCCTCACAGTCTGGACAGCAGTCGACCGGCGTGGCTTCCAGCGTGAGCGCCCCTGCTTCTTTCTCCTTACCTGCCACGTCCCAGCCTGCCCTGGCAGTGACTGCAGACATTGCCCCCAGCAGCAGCACACCGTCGTCTTCGGCACTGCCGTCTGCCCAGGCTCCTGGTGTCACTGCTCTCGGCGCTGCTGCGCCGGCTGTGACATCTCAGTCCACTCCTCACATTGTGAGCAGTATGGCAGCACCACAGACGTCTGTTGCCCTGTCTCTGGCTCAGAACGTGCCTGTGCAGCTTCCCCAGCTCAGCAGCAGTGGCTCTGTGTCCAGCCTGGCAGAAACCACGGTCGTGAGCGCTCCACAGTCACTGCTAGAGAGTGGGCACTCTCTGGATAAATCCCACCCCTGCAACGCAGCTGGCTTGTCTCTTCCGATCTCTGCACCTTTATCGTCCTCGATAGCATCAAGCATATGTGGTTCAGTCTCTCAACCAGTGATCCATCCCTTGCTTGTTCCATCAGGAATTACATCAACACCTGTCCTGTCCCAGATTTCAGGTGCAACGCCCATGTTGCCCCAGGTTCCCTTACCTGGTGTCTTGCCGCAGCCGGTCACTAACGTGCCCGCAGTACAGCAGACTTTGATCCACAGCCAGCCTCAGCCAGCTCCATTGCCCAACCAGCCTCACGTTCACTGTCTGGAGGCTGATGCCGACGCTCAGTCTAAAGCCCCTGGTATTGACGATATCAAGACCCTGGAGGAAAAGCTGCGCTCTCTCTTCAGCGAGCACGGGAACGTGGGCACGGTGCACCCCTCAGTGTCCCTGGAGACCTCGCTGGTAATGGAAACGCCGGTTGTTCCTGGCATCCCAACCACTGCTGTTGCGCCCAGCAAACCCCTGACATCCATTAGCACTTGCATACCTCCAAGCAGTTTGCCTCTTGGACCAGCTGGCTTGCCGGTGCTGACTCCCGTGGCCACTCCCGGGCAGGGGCTCACCCCGGTGAGTTACGTGTCAGCGCCGGGCGGCGCGGCCCCGGCGGCGGGGAAGGCCGGCAGCTCTCCCTGCAAGCCCCCGCTCAGCAGGGCTCCGGTAAGCACCGCGGCTGGGAGCCTGCAGCTCCCGCGGGGCCCTCTGGGGCAGCAGCCTGGCTGGAAAGCACAGCAGTTACTCAGCAGCGAGTTGCTTCGTTTCATGTACGATTGAATGGTTTATGCTCTGCTTGTTTTTATGTGTCCCGGGAGGTGTTCTGTTTTGTCCCTAATGAACAAAAAAAGTCCAATTCTGTTTTATGCTTCTGAGAGACGTCTCATGTCACTGTTAGGTTTTCTTCTTAAACTACGAGGAGTGAAGCAACTGTGGTTTGCTTTTTGTATTAGTTTGGGGTTTTTTCTTGATACTGATTTTTTCAAATAGAATTTGGATGTCTTGCTTTAAATAGCTTTTTATCTTGTACTGACCACTAGACTGAGGTGGTTGGTTGTATATTTCACAAAGTGGTGGATTTGAGATAGCCTAGTTTTGCCTCCTGTCATGAGCCTGGCCCTTCAAGGGTGAACCTGACTGAAAAGGTTGGTTTTTTTCAAGTTCTCTGCTACTCATTTGATACCTGGATACTGTTTTCCTTTCAAATGTTAGGTTTTGAGAAATTGAAAAGATACCTGAAAACAACCTTTTTTTTTTGTTTACTGACTGATGCTTTATAAGCAAAACACTCTTTCACAAAGAAATAACGACTCACAGTAATAACTTGAGAGATGCTGTAGATGTTGTTACCTGCTCACCAACCCGATATATCAATATGTGAAATTTTCTTTTTAATGTCTGACTGTGTGGGGACACAGCACATTTCAGTATTTTAAACTGTTTTGGTAGTCCTTTCCTTAAATGGAAAGGTAGCCCTTAAATGGAAAGAAATTGAAGAAACTTTCAGATATTTAACAAAACAAAAACTTTAATACTTGCTACTTTTTGTTTCTGTTGTGTTTTTTTGTACTCATCGACCTTTGTGTTGGTTGTCTTTAGCCAGCCTTGCTATTAATCAGTTTCAGGCCATTCAGTTTCTTTGAGCCAATGCTCCCAGCATCTCCATTCATTAGTAGTCTTTTCCATGTACTCTTTGTAGTCAAAGACAGTAGAAAATCTTTGCTGTGGAAGAGTGGGAATATGTACCAAAAAAGTGGATAAAGGAATCTAGATGCAAAGCCATCCTCAGGTGCAGCTGTAACTCACAGGCTGTGTGTGCTCACACCTCAGGTGCAGCTGTAACTCACAGGCTGTGTGTGCTCACACCTCAGGTGCAGCTGTAACTCACAGGCTGTGTGTGCTCACACCTCATGTACAGCTGTAACTCAGGCTGTGTGTGCTCACACTTCTTGGGCACTGGCAAACCTCAAGGTGACAGCTGAGAATAAGAATTGCAATTTGTGTAATGGGTTGCTGAACTCCTAGAACTTCCCACCTCCCTAACAATGGGAATGACTAACTGGAATGTGCTGTCTGAGCTGGTGAGGAGGCTTTGATGCCTCCCTCTAACCTTCCCACTCTCTCTAACCCCCCCACATAACCTGGATGACTTGCCCCTGCCTGGTTGCATGGCCTAATCACCTTCTATGGGTCATCAACACCCTTCAGGCTCAAAAAGAAGTGATGGATCAAATGACTGGTGTGAGAGCTCTATAGATTTGTTTCTCAACAAGTGGAGACATCCTCAGGCACTGACAGTTCTTGTTCTCAAGTCATGTTGCCTGGAACAATTTGCAGTTTCTAATGGACAGTTAACATAGATCTGTTGTAAGGAGACTCAGTACATTCTTGCACCATTTAAGAAATAAGGCTTTTTGGAAGAATTATTTTAGCATCTCTTCCAGACTTGAAAATAATATCCCTTAGCTACTTTGTTCCTGGATACTACAGCTTGTTTACACTGGAAATTGTGGGCACTCAAGGATAATCTGGATTATAAAATAAAAACAAAGCAAACTTTCCCCAACTTGGTTGCAAAAGCCTCTAAAGACTCTATGCTAACTGTCCAGGAAGGAATTCTCTACCAAAACAAAAGTTCAGGCTGGTGTTGTGTGCCATGAGTGACTGTAGCTTGGTATCTGCTCCTTGTGTTGTTCCATGTCTGATGGACGCGCGTTTCCTCTCCGTTATCCCTAGGTGCTCCCAATAGGTTCTGACCTTCCGGCTGGCACTCCATCCAGTGAGCAGCTGCCACCTTTCCCAGGACCTTCACTAACTCAGGTGCTACACAACTTGGCAGAGTTATCTGCTTCTTCTCCCTTCAGAGAGCATGTGTCAATTAAACTCTCCATTGCATGTTATTAATGTTCTTGGTTTTCTTTTCTCTTGACTGAGTAACCCCTTTTGTGTAACTGTAGCAGTAGCCTGAGTGGCTTCAGCACTGGGTGTGGGTGACCTGGTCTAGTGGAAGGTGTCCCTGCCCATGGCAGGGCATTGGAACTGGTTGATCTTTAAAGTCCCTTCCAACCTGCACTGTTCTGTGGTTCTGTGCAGCTTGCCCCTTGGGGTGCTGTACCCAGTGCCTAAGCAGGGTTTTAGTGTGTTAATCTGAACTTGAAATATTTTAAAAAATATAGAATGCAGCAGAGTGTGTGTATAAAACTTGAATCTCTTTTCTTCTTGAAAAGAGCATAGTAGCAAAATAATACAAAAAACTATATATTGCCATGAAATGTTTATGAAAATGTAAAATTGCCTTTGTGAATTCCTGATGAGGTTTTGGGATTTGGTTGTTTCTTTTGATGATTGCCTTTTTGTTTGGTTGGTTGTTGGGCTTTTTTGTTTGTTGGTTTGGGGTTTTTGTTTTGTTTTATTTTGTGATTATTACTACATTCTGATTTCACTAGGCTTTAAGAATTGCAAAAGGCATTTGAAGTTCCTTATCACAGACGTGACTTGAAACGCAGCAGTGGCTTCCTCTGCTAGCTTCTGTCCTTGTATGCAACAGTTAGCTGGGATATTTTGTGTTTAAATGGTGGTGCCAGGCAATGGGACAGAAGGGCAGAAACTGAGTCACAGAAGCTCCAGCTGAACGTGAGGAAGAATTTCTTTGCTGTGCAGTGCCCATGCACTGGAACAGATTGTGCAGAGAGGCTGTGGAGTGTCCCTCAGTGGGGACACTGCAGAACCCTCTGGGGGCAAAGCTGTGCCAGGTGCTCTGGGATGGCCCTGCTGGAGCAGTGACCACTGTGCTCCCTTCCAGCCTGACCCAGCCTGTGAGTCTGTGTGCTTTGCACAGCTAAGGCAGACAACATCTGAAGTTGGAAGGAAAAGGCTTATTCAACTGAAATATTTTCTAAAAGTAGCTCATTTTTACATCTTGATCTTAGATATCTAAGCCATATTCCTGCCCTGTGAGTAGCAAGGAAATGGGTATCTTCTTTCTCCAAACTGAGCAAGCAAAGAACCTGTGTTTTTTTCCCCTGACTTCAGAGGCAGAAGCTGGTTTATCTCTTTTAGTCAGTTCTTTCTGAAGCACAGTTTTACTGAAGAGAAGATGACAACAGTTCGATGAAAATTCTTACCTGCATTCTTCCTGTGGTCAGGTGTCAGGTGGATCAGGACACGGTTAAAATCAGTCATACGGAGTTCATAGTCCTTTTCATTTTCATTGCTGGAAACTCAGTATATTGGTAATATTTTCCCTTAAGCTCAGAAGCACTTGTAGCCACTTCTATGACTCAAGCCATGGTACCACTGCAAAAGGCTGCTTCCTGTTTGTCAGAGGTATTTCTGGCAGGTTTTGTGGCGTGGAAGAGTCACAAATATAGATCCCCTACTTCTTGTCCTTTGCAAACAACTTACCGAATTTCACTTCTCATTTGAACTCAGAAGGATTGTCTAGGAGTGTGACAAAATTGGAGGAGGCCAACTGGATCAAATCTGATTGAGTGTTATGAGCATTTGCTGCTATCACATAATTCTGCCTGGAAAATTACTGGCTTGTCTTGAGGTAGATAGGCTTGCCTTCCATGGCTTCTGCCACTAGTAGGTGATTACACAACTTTTTCCCTTTCCTCAGTAGCAGACTTGTAATTTGCAGACAGATCACACGTCATCTCAGGACCAGTTTTGAACAGTCTGTTCCATAGTCCTAAATACCTGTTCTATTTATTCCTTAATTGCTTTTTAAAGTGAATTTAGATTAATCCCTCAAGCTTCGTTTTGGTCCCCTTGTTCTGTAAGGAAGTCTTTATTTCCTGCTCATTCTGATAGCTCTTTGTTTACTTGAAGAAAGTATCTTCTTGTGAGCATAAGTGATGAGAATTATTTAGTACTTCAGGTGACATGTCCCCTTATTTTACAGTGTTGGATTAAATTACCTCACCTGTCACTAAGCAGTTGGATTTCTAGGTGGAGTCATAGAAATCTGCATCTTCTTTTCTTTTGTATAATGGAATTGATATAGGCTTTATTGTTCCTAGGGTTTTTGGTTTTGCTTTGAAATCCACAAGTCAGGAAGAATGTTATCCTGGCAACCTGTTGAAAGCATCTTTATGCTATTGTGTATCTCTAACTTCCAGTGGAAAGAAGTATTTTAATGTTGTCATGATCTCTGCTTCAGATTTATAAACAGATACAGCTTTTTTTAATGGAAAAGACTTGGAAAGATTAATAATGCTAAAGTTGGAATGAAAATTTCTGTTCTGTAGGGTCAGAATTGCAGCTTAATGTATCTGACATTATGTTCTTTCAGTGTATCTTATGAGCATGGCCCTAATTTAATAATTTTGGGACTGTTTTATCTTCAAGATATTTTTAGGTAAAATATTATTCTTCTCTTCCTCTCCTCAGTCCAGCAAGCCAAGTTTGAAAAACATCTTGTATTCTAACTGCAACAGCTGAAATCCAAATAATAAGCATTCTTGAGAGATTCTGCCCCCCTCCATCCTCTTCAAGTCAATCCCTCTGTGTAGCCTGTCTGAGGGAACTTGTGGGTTGGGGGTTTTTGTTGGTTGATTGGTTTTGAGTGGTATTGTGGGGGGTGTTTGTTTTTGGTGTTTTTGTTTGTTTGTTTGTTTTTGGTTTTTGTGTGTGTGTGTTGTTTTGTTGGTTTTTTTTTAAGTTCTAGTTAATTTTCTTCTTTTGTTGTTTTTGAACAAACATGTTGCATGCGTTACTTCCAGTCTTACTGTGTTATACATGTTAAATCTAAATGTGTAGGAAGGAAGCTTGATAGAAATGTGGAAGCTGTAGTGAAGCTAAGTGCTTTAAATTTTAGCATTAAATATGTCTGTTTCTCTACAATGCTTTTATTTTTCCTGAGCTGGGACATCATTTTACTCCTTTCTTTCTCAGTCCCAACAGCCTCTGGAAGATCTGGATGCTCAGCTGAGAAGAACCCTGAGTCCAGAGACTGTCCCAGTGACATCTGCTCCTGCCTGTGTATGTTTGCAGTGTTGGCAGTTTAGTAGTCTTTTAGAAAAATCTCAGTGTTTTGTCCAAGTTATACTCTTGGGTCACTGCCTTTAATATCACTACACCAGCATTTAGACTTTTAAAAATAAAAATTCAGAGTCATCTTCCAGTTTGTGGGACTGAGTCAACCAAAATCGGGAAAGTCTGTATATTGCAATAGATTATGTAATTTCCTGAGGCTGTTTTTTGGTATTAGTTGTTATTGCAGCTTTTCTGGTCATGTCACCAAACTAGAAATGGAAGTGACTGTGGAATAAGGGGAAAGAGCACTAAACAAGCAACATGTGATATATCACTCTTAATTTGGGAGGGATGTTTCAAGTGTGGATCTGAAATTTTAAACGTTTCTATTAAAGAGCTTTGGGTACTGAACGAAGACAATGATTGACAATCCAAGTGGCTGTTTCTGCACAGGCCAAGGGGTGATCTGCTCACAGCCTCAGGGTTATAAGGCCTGGAAAATCTTTAACGTTTCATGGCTCATACTTTGTCACTGTTGGAAGCAAACAAAGTTATGTAATGTGCAGTATGTTGGATTTATTGGCATTCAATGAAACTGCTAATTATTTTAATTTGTTTTGTTTTGCTCCTTGAACCTGCAGTCTGTGCCCTCAGTAGCATCACCAGCGGTTACTGGGCCGGTGTCCACAGCAGCACAGTGTCTGAAGGATGGTAAGAGAGCCATGAGTACTGTAGGTGATTTCTCAGCATGGACATAGAAATCAAAATTGAACAGACTAACCACTTGCCAGGTTATAGCCCTTTCTAGTAAGTCATGGAATAGCAGCTCCTTGAGGAGATCTGAGGAGTTTTTAGTAGCCAGACTGAAATTTTCCCCTGCAGGCCATCAGGAGGGGGAATGATAGATATATGCATATTGTAGGGACTCATTTAGGATTTAAGCTGTCGAAAATCCTGAATTAAAACTCACAAAGAATCTCCACTGTGCTGCTAAGGTACAGCATCAGGACCTTGAAGGAACTGTTTTCTGTCATGTGTTATGTTCCTGGCAACAACAACAGGACTCATTTTGTGTCATTACCCTGTGTTCTACATGTAGGATACCTCTCCCTTACCTAAGGGTGTTTCGTTTCTGTTTGAACAGAGAAACCAAGGTTAAACTACTAAAAATTTCAGAAAGGTAGTAAGAAATCCAGACTTTGTTCTGTCTGCTTTAGGACTACTGAAGGTTGACTGGATGATCACCAGTTAAAATCTGGATGATCAATGACTTTAAAATCTGTATGAATTGAGTTACTGGGGGGAGTCCAAACACTTGCAAAATAATCTGAGATTTTCCTATCAGTATTTATCTAATTGTTTTAATTTTTGAAATCTTCTATTTTTGAAAGAAACTTTTAATATGGTGCTGAATGCTTTTCTTGAACTGTCTAGTAAACACTGTTTAACATGCATGTCCCTCTGCAGTTGAATAACAAACCTTCAGAAGCCAATAAAACTGTGAGGGAAAAGAAATGAAATACCCTCGTTTTGGGACATTGGTGAACTGTAATGTCGAGTTCATTAGTCTGCTATAGAATGAGTTGGGATTTATCTTTTAAATTGAGAAGGTAAAGGTAAATAAACTGCAAAGTTGCTTAATAAATAAACAGAGCAAACTGTCCAATAGAACTGGTTTAAAAATAGAACGTTACTTCTCAGCTTTGCAACTTCATTACTGCCAGTGCACAGAGCAACAGAAGTAGGAGCTGATACCTAAGAGTCCAGCTTGGAAAACTTCAGATAGACTGCTTTGAGTAAATGGAGTTTATAGCATTTCTTCAACTTGCCCCTTCTCTGTGAATAAATCGTCCCCAGTGTTTGTGGAATTTAGGTAGTCACTCTGGGTATTGAATCAAAATAAGCTTTTTCTTTCGTAAATTTCAGTACTACTTTCTATTATTTGTCTGTTTCACATCCCAGTTTGAAAACAGTGTGCTTGTTTTACTGTTGCCTGAAAGTGTACTTTTGGCAAATACACTGTGCAGGGAAGCTTTGTAGAAAAATGCTTCAACTTAACATTCATAACCAACATTTTAATATTAATATGGTGCTAGAGTCTAGAAGCCTCTTTGGAGTTAACAGATAGTTGAAGTAGATAAAAAGAAATGGATGGAGTTCAAATACTTTGTTGCTCATTGTGGTGTTCCTCAGTTTTGGCAGCAGGGGATGCAGAGGGCGGCGCTGCGGCTGCAGGGGCCGGCGTGCTGAAGATGGGCCGCTTCCAGGTAGGAGATCTCGCTCACCTGGCTCTTGGTACAGCATCTGGGCTGGCTCCTGGCACTGCCAGCCCAGTGTGCCCTGTGCAGGACCTGCTGTCCCTGTGGAGCTTGTGAAAGCAGGGCTGCAGGTGCTGTTTCCATTTGGGGCAGGGATTGCACAGTCTGTGCAGGTCTAGAGTTGTGAACACAGGGTTCATCATGGCCTTGGTCTTTAATGTCGGGCTGCTCTTTCACTGACAGTGCTGGGATCTTCACTGTATTGTCCTGCTGGTGAAGGAGGCTGCTCTTCCTTGGGGTTAATCCTCCAGATGACACAAGGGTGCTGCTTTGTGTGGCAGTGTTTTGCCTGGAGGGAAGCAGTAGCTTGCTTTGTGGCGTACCTAGGAAATGAGTTATATTCCCCTCTCAGATGCATCTTACCATTAAGGGAAATAAAATCATCACGTTAAGGAAAAACTAAGAAAGTCTGCGTGATTGTATTTCTATTCTAGGTGTCCGTGGCAGTGGATGATGTGCTCAAAGAGGGTGACAGAGCTGAAACGAAGCCAGTGCAATTTGAAACCACCTCCACTGATTCCTCCAGCCTTTCTGGCAGCAGCCCAGAGAGCACGCTGGTGAAGCAGGCTGAGAGCCGCAGGAGCGGGGCCGTGGCCGCCGCCTCCCTGGACGTGGTGGACGCCGTTCCCGAGGCGGCTCCTGGCCTGGGGGATGCTGCTCAGGCCACCCGGGTCGGGCGCTTCCAGGTGACGACGACGGCGGATCAGGTGGGGCGCTTCTCCGTGTCCAAGGCTCGGGATGAGGTCAGCTGTGCCCAGAAGGAGCCCCTGACCCTCCCTCTCCCTGTGGGCTTGGAACAAGCTGCTGCTTCGGCCGCGGCTCCCAAGAAAGAGTTGGAGTCGAGGCAGTCCCCGCACATGAATGGTCCGTCCTCTGATCTGGAGGCTGCCTTTCTGAGTGGGATGACTAAGGATCTGGATGATGGCTCGGGGAGCCCAGACTCTGTGCAGCACCTGGGATCCAAGATCAGCCTCCCTGTTCAGAGCCTCAGCAACTCCTTCAACTCTTCCTACATGAGCAGCGACAATGAGTCGGATATTGAAGATGAAGACTTGAAGTCGGAGCTCCGTCGGTTACGGGAGAAGTAAGGCTTTGGCTTTGGCTTTGGCTTTGGGTGTGAGTGGAATAGGTGGAACAGGACTGCTCTGAATTTCACCTGTCCTTGCCTTTGCTGAGTGTCAGCAGGCACTGTCAGCGTTTATGTGGGAAGTAAGGTTCTTCAGAGGGAAAGCAGGATACAGTTATAACAAAAGAGGAATATCCATATTTGCTGGACTGTAACCTTGTATGTAGATTGCCAGCTGCACTATGGATAAGAGTGTAGATTTAAGGAAGATTTCTAATGGCTCTTTTCCTGAAGAGGCCTTGTTGGCTCAGAAAAAGAATTTAGAAGTGAAGCAATGTGACCTACTAATTTATTTATACTGAAAGTTGAACTGTTTTTAGGGTAGCCGGCAGTTTCAAATCCTGTGTATGCAACTGCTCTGAAACAAATTGTAAGGCAATAACCAGTGTAGAAGTCTCCAGGGCCATACGTCTGAGAAAATGAGTGATCTAGCTATTACTGTAGCATTTGAATGCTTTCTTTGTACTTCTGTTTCTTCTGGTTTTGTGATTGCAACGTTGGGAGCTTGGTTTTGGAATTCTAGCCAGGGCTAGAGCACACTGGAAAATGGCAAGTGTTCTGCCATGTGTGTTCAGTGGTTATTTGTGGAAAAGATTTATTTCCTGCTTTCTCAAATGCTTCAGAGTTTGACCAAAGAGGCAGCTCAGGCGTGATTGGAGGGGAAGAATTGTTTGCATGTGCTCGTACACGTAGAATTCTTGTAAATCCCACTGTTTTGTAACTTGTTAGGCACCTTAAAGAGATCCAGGAGCTGCAGAGCCGCCAGAAGCAGGAGATTGAGTCACTCTACATGAAACTGGGAAAGGCCCCACCTGCAGTAATTATTCCCCCAGCTGCACCCCTTTCAGGAAGGAGGAGACGACCCACGAAAGGAAAAAGCAGCAAGTCCAGTCGTAGCAGCTCCCAGGGACATAAAAGCCCTCAGCTTTCAGGTAAGGTTTCCTTCAACACTTTTAGCAGATAAAATAGACAAGTGCCATCTCTCATTCTTACATCTGTGTCTGTCTTGTGTCTCTGTCTTTTCTTTTGAGGAGTGTGTGTGTGTACCAGTTCCTCTTTGGATTTCTTTTATCATTTTTGAAATTACTTTTGATGTTTGGTGGTCTTGCTTGGGACTTTTTCAGTCCACTGAAAGGTACTGTGACACTGTTCTGTAAGATCAGTTTTAAAGTTGTGATTTGTATTTTTTAGATATTAGTCATGGGGCTCTGACTAGGAAAAAAAGTGTAAATTTATGGTATGGCAGAAAACTTTTTTTTTTAAAAGATAAACTCTGCTTGTTCCCTCCTGAAGCTGATTTGGTAGAAAGGGTCTGGTCTCTTTAGTCATCTGTAGATATTTGTTTTCTAATTTAGTACCACTTAAGCATATTACTAGTGTCCTTACACTGCAGAAACTCACAGTTGATGGATGTTTAAAAAATGGCTTTTTTTATGGAATTGGAGATTTGTTGTACTTAGAAACTGAGAATCAGTTTCAATTGTCAAGGCTTCCTTTCTTACACCATTTTTCTAATAAATAGAACTCGGGAGCTAGTTCTGTTTACTGATTGAATGATGTGGGTGACAGATACTCTGTGGGTAACTGGAGCTGTTTCTCTAATCCTGTAGCAGGAACAAACAGCATTGGAGGGCCAGCAGTGCCAGCAGAAATATTTGTTGCTGCTTCTTGCGTGTTCACTTTGTTACTTCCATGTCATGCTGAGATTGCTGTACCCAGTCACCCTGGCTGCTCATTTCTGTTTTGCTGCGTGGCAGAGGAGCTCTGTGAGCACGTGAACCACTGCAGGGTTGTCCTAAAACTGAGGAATTTTTCTGGCCTTACTGCTTTCTCAGAAACTGCAGTAGTTCTCTCCTGCTCGCCTGGATTGTCATGCTTGATCAGGTTCAAAAATGTATGGAAACCAAAACTTTCTGCCTTCCTTTTTCCTCTAGGCAACCTGTCAGCTCAGAGTGCACCATCGGTGTTGCCCCCTCAGCAGACCCTCCATCCTCCTGGCAGTGTGCCAGAGACAGGGCAGAACCATTTGTTACAGCCCCTCAAACCTTCACCTTCCAGTGAAAATCTCTACTCTGCCTTCACCAGTGATGGTGCCCTCTCGGTACCGAGCCTTTCGGCGCCAGGCCAAGGTAAGACTCCAGATGCAATCAGTGTAATTAGCAGGGGAAACGAATGATTGACTTCATGACACTTGATTTTTAATACCTGCTGTAGAGTAGCTTTGGGCTCCCCAGCTTGCATGGAGGCTGATAAGGATGTTGTTTGCAACTGGCTTTGTAGCTTCTCACTCAGGTGACGTGTGAGGGGGCTGAAGGATGAAACCCCAAGGACAACAGCAGCAGAGTGCAGTGGGGTGATGGCAGCAAAGTTCTGCTGACCTGGGCAAGGTGTTGGCTCAGAGGAAGAGAAACAGATGAGACTGGGGGGTTGGAAATCTGAAGTGAGACAGAGGAAGGGGCAGAGCAGGTTTGATGTTGCAGATAACTGAAATGGTTGGCAGTTTCCAAAGACTTAGAGTCTTAGTCCTCTCAGACTGCCTAACTGCTTTGGCTGCTTCTGTCATGGAGTAAAAGGTAAAAAATGGCTCATGTTCTTTAATTGTGAATTATCCTGGAAGGAAGAGTCAGTGTAGGAGTATGAAATGGTGGGAGTAGTAAATTGTTCATGTACTCAGGTTTCTCAAGTTGTGGGTTGCTTGTTATTAGTATGTTATCAAATAATTTCTCAGGCACAGCTCTGATTTATTCAGTAAGGAGGGCATTTTTTGCTTGTCATTAAGGGAATGATTCCTTCATTTATTAGCTGTTCTAGGTTTTTTCCCCCCTTGCACATCTTTTTGAAAAGCTTTGCCATAGAAGTTTGAATACATCAATTCTAATGTGTGGTTTTGCTGAAACTGGAGAAGTACATACAGAAAATGGAAACAGACTTCAAGGAAGAATTTTCCGTAGAGTTGTTTTTTTTTTAAGGAACTGTTTCAGGCATTTTGGAGCTACTTGAATCATCTCCCTGCACCCAGAGTTGTGCAGTACCATTTAATAATTGGGTACTTTTGCCAGGATTTGGCTTTCCTATAGATCTAGTTGGGTTATGTCCTGTAGAGGAGCAGTGCAAACTTGGCCTCATGTCTGGAGGTGCTGGAGGGAGTCTCTTCACTCCGTATATTGTCTCTGTACTCCTTGGTCTGCAGTTGGAGACTTACTCTTGTGTGTCTTGATTGCATTTCACCCTTCCAACTTCAAGTTGCTAACATCTTGTAGTGGTGTTCTGTCTCTTCTCCTCTCCTCTCTCTGTTCTCCCCGTTCTTGTTTTCTCACAGGCTGTGCGAAGTTTAACTGTGCATCTGAGAGAGTGACCTTCAAGCCTGGTGGCAGGAGGACCCGATTTCTGAGTACGCCCTGCTTGGCTCTTTGTGTGTAACACCTTTACTCCTTCCTTGTCTGTTCTTTTGTTTTGTCTTTTTGGTTTTGGTTTCTGCTGCTTGGATCTGTTTCATGCAGCCCATCCTCACCTGCCACCTTGTATTCCCTCCCATCCCACGGCTCAGCTCAGCTGCTCTTAGCACACCTTTAGAAGTTTGGGTTCTCGGTGTTCCCTGCTGTTCAACTCACTGTAACGACCACTCACTTTCCCTAAACCCTTAGAGGAACTTTGAGGACAGGTCAGTGGGGTGGCACAAACTGGGGAGCTTAGCAAGGCCCATCAGTACTTTTGCTTCAGCATGTGTTAGACAACGTGAGACTTGTAGGGGGGAAATCTTGCTAGAGGAAGAGTGAGGGAGGTTTGTTTTGCAGGTTATCCCTTAGCTGGCCACTGCAGTGGTGGTGGGGGAGTGCTGCCCTCCCCTGCAGTGTGCTTGCAGCACAAGCTGGATGTGTCCCGTGCTCTGGGCACCAGAGCTGGTGACAGTGCAGAGCTTTGATGCCACCTGTAGGCAGCTCGTAGTGACAGCTTGTGTTCATTACCAGATGACTACCTAAAGAGCCAAGTGCTAAAGGGGTTGAAAGTAATTAGAGAATGATTCCAGGAAAACTGAAAGCACCTTACCTACTAATGGGCACAGGTTTAGAAGTTTTTCCTGTGAATTGAAGATCTATGAAATGTAAAACAAATAGTGGTAAAGGTGGGTAAATAGACATTTTCAGACATCCTGTCAGCCCTCACAAGCTAGCTTGCAGTTCTTTTCAGAATCCTCTCATTTGTACTTACATTAGGCCAGACTTACAAGAGAGCCTCAAACTTCTGATGTGGCTGAAATAACAATATGCTTGAGCCAAGGCTGCTGGTGTGATGCTTTATTGGGAGTGCTGCAGTGTCTCCCATGCTGCTTCTGCAGGCTGGACCCTTTCAGTGTCTGACATTTGTTTCCCACCCTCTGGAATGGCTGGATATGAGGAAGTTTGGAGTGGTGTCAGGAGCCCTCCTGTACCTCCTGTGCCCCCTGGCAGCAGCACACACCTGCATCACCTGCATCACCTGCCTGGCTGTGCTTGGCAGGGCTCAGCTGAGCCAGAGCTGTGGCAGCTGGGCCTGGCCTTCTGCAGAGACAGCTGCAATGCAACCAGCCCCCTCCTCTGAGGAAGGGAAACATCTTCCTGGCTGTTCAGTTTTGCACTAACTCTATCCCACTTCCCTGGATTTGGGATCTAAGCGCTAAAATGATTTTTCAAATTTAGCAGCTTTAAATGTTTTTGCTGTGTATATTAATGTGCAGATGTGCACTGACATCTGCACTCTCAAGATTGAATGTTCCTTTCTTGGAAGAAGTTAAATTCTTACCAAAGCTAACTTAAAATTGTTAGTCTGGCCTGTCCTTTTTGGGGGGAAGGGCGTATGAACAGCCAGTCTGTTTCTAGAACTGATATTGAACTGAGTATATGAGAGTATAATTTACTTCCAAGGCCTTGGCTTGCTGTAAATTGGCCATCATCTGGCTATAAGAGTACTTTGGCATGTGTATCTCTTGCTTTTGGGACTGATGCTAAGGGAAAGAGATTCCTTTTGAACAGAGTGTTGTGGCTGTCCTGTAAAGGCAGGTAATACTTGGCATGGCTCAGCTTGGCTGGCACTCAGCTTGCTGCAGGCTGCTTCTTTCCTGGAGCCTTGTCCTTGAAGTGCTGCTGCAGAGTGCTGTGGAGAGGGACAGCTGGAGAAGATCCTGGGCTGGAATCAGTGGTGTTGAGGAAACAGTGCAGTGATTGATGCTTTAACTGTGCAGCTGAGAAACAGAGTGGTACAGCTTGGCAGGGAATGTCTGAACTGTTTTCACACATCTGAGAAAAGAGGGTGACAAACTAAAAGCGCTTGACCTATCAAATAAATCAGTAGCTGGTTGAAATTTGATAGTTGTAAAATGCTTCCTGCATCCTGGCAAAAATGGAAGATGTACGTGCTTTTCCTTTTGTGATAACAGCCACAGTTGTGACTGTGTGATAACAGTTGTGACTTCATTGTCTCCTGGCATTCTTCACAATGGTTTGGGAATGATGAAGAGTAAATGCAGGGGGCTGGGTCTCATTTCTTTATGATTAAACTGTCAGACAAGTCTTTGAGTTTGTCTAGAATGTCCCAGTAGTGACTGTTAAAGCCCTGCTGTGCTGTGTCCTCTGTTTCTCACCAAGCTTTTTGTAATGTTTCCTGATACTAAACATTTCTCACTGTTTCTCTTATCTTTAACAAATTACTCTCTCTTTGTGCTTCAGGGAAGATGGTGAAAAAAGTCTGTCCTTGCAACCAGCTCTGTAGTAATTATCTTATTTCTGTTATCTCCAATTTCTGATTGTAAATCTATTCATCAGCTTTTCCTGGTCACTGAAGCCTTATGTCCCTGACTCTGTCTCCAGCACAGCATCTGTCTGTCTGTGTTATGCCCTCTAATGTGTGCTCTGTCCTTAGAATATTGATGGGTCTGGTGCTGCTCCTGCAGCCAGGTGGAGGCAGGCAGAGCCTCCTGTTCCCTGTGGAGCTCTGCTCTGGCTGAGGACAGCGACAGCAGGGTCAGCTGCTCACTGTAATGTGCTGGAGTTGTACTCAGAGCAGCTGCTTGGTTGGGGTTTGATGGGGATTGTCACCTCAGTGATGGATCCAGTTGCAGATGCTCCTCCAACGTTTTAAACGCCTGAGAATAAGCCATCAGAGATCTCCAGTGTGTCTCCCAAAGCAAGAGATGTTCAGAAAAGCCTGTGTGTGCACATGTCACTTAAGACTGTTTTAAAGGTGTCATTTGACTGTGGTTTATGGGGGGAAAAAATCCAAGGGCAGAGTGAAGGCATTATAGGTAGTGGGCTGGAGAGAGAGAGCCTGTTTGACCCCAGATCCCTCATGTCAGAGCAGAACTGGGGACGGCTGCTGTGACCGAGCAGGAATGTGGGGGTTGTTTCCATGGAATGCTACAAGTTGAAGCACTTGCTTTTCAGCCTCTTCTGGATGGCAGTTTCTGCAGGCAGTGAGTGTGCCACAGTTAAATGTGAAATTCCCGAGAAGTCAGTTTTAAATGGACATTACTGAGAGCTCAGCTCTGATGCTGTAGGCTGGTGTGGCTGTGACCTGAGGTGGGAGCTCCCTGACAAAGTCACTTTGGGAGACAAAGGTCTGGCAGCCTTTGTCACCCTGTGCCAGGAAAAATCTTTTCTCTTTGGAAAAATCTTAAACTATCCTAAGTGATCTTTCATCTCTTCAGCTGAATGTGCTGTAGTATGTGCCTTGATTAACTGTCCCCCTTCCCCAGCCTGAGGAAGCTCCCCAGTGTAGGATCCAGAGTACTTAGTGAGTAGAGTGGAAATGTGAAACAGCACAAGGTGGATGCTGGCCATCGTGAAGAGGATGAGAGCAAGTGTGTCAATTCCTGCATGAACCCTCATGGTGAAATGTGATTATTATTGGTTTTGGCAGTGTTCACCCTCCCCCAAGTACCTCTTCCTTGCGTTTGCCTCATTTGTATTTAACTTCACCTTTCACATCATTGCTCTTACTAAATGATTGTATCCAAGGCCCTTTCCACGTGACGCATGCTTAAGGCTCTCATCCCTTCCCAGCAGACTTTCCTTGCACCACACAGTGTGTTCCTGCTCCTCTCCATCAGTGCTGCAGCCCCCTCCTGCTCAGGGAGCCTTTTTCTTCCCTCTCCGTGTTCTCGCATGTGTCTGCCCCCACTAACAGCTCCTGTGGGCCCCAGCCCGGGAGCCACTTCATGCTTGAGCTGGACCTGGTGGGATGGATCCCTGTCCTTCCCTCCCCAGCACTACCAGAGGCAGTAACACTTTGTTTATTTGTCCTGCATAGTAAGTATGTCACCTTCCTAATCCACTCCTCAGTACAAAACATTCCTGCAGGGGTTTGGAACCAGTTCTTTGATGCAGTGGTGACAAGGAATGTGGCTGATGGCCAGGGAAAGTGGGACAGATGAAGGAACTGCCAGGCAAGAGACAGCCACTCTGTCATTTGGCCTTTGCAATAAGAGACGTGATGATCATTGCTGGCATTTCTGTGATCCACCTCTAAATGGCTTCCCTTCAGAAATGCCTGCCACAAACTCAGTTTTCGTGGATTTCCCAGGTGTAGTCTCCTGAGGGAGCAAGTAGAAATACTTGAGGAACTTCAGGAATAGGTGAGGATGAGTATTTGCAAGCAGTGCTGTCTTCAGCCCTGCTGATGCTGATTTTGTTCTTGGGGCTGCCCCAGTGGCTGACTGGCACTTCCACGTCTGTAAATGAGGATACTTTGCAATGCTGCTGGGAATTTAGGATCCTAGGTAATACACAGTTTCTTTGCTTCCTGTTATGTCTGCCTTTTAAAAATCTAGATTGGAGTGCAGTTGCTTTATAAATATGAGGGGCATAGGAAAGCTATCCAAAACAAAGCTACTAGGTTGGTTTTCTCCCCCACAGGATAATGTACAGAACTGAAACCTGGCATTTATGTAAAGGGGTTTTGTGTTCTTGCAGTGAAAAGAGAAACCTGTCTGAGCTTGTCTGAGGAATACTCTCACTTCTGCCTTCTTTAAGCTGTATTAGTTGTTTGCATCTGAAATGCTTATTCTTCTGACTTAGGAAATCTGAATATAATGGTAAAAAAAAAAGATTTTAGAGGCAAAGGGCAAAATTTAATGCAGTGCAGACTTCCCCTGCTGATCCTGGCTGTTTGGTGGATGAAGACAAGTCCCATCTGGTTGTCCTCAAGAACATGAGCTCTTGGAAACAACAGCTGCTGTTTCTGACTGGGGCTTGTTTTTTTTTTGTAAACTGGGTGCCTTTTTCTCTTCGTTTCACAAAGATAATTTGCTACAGAGCAGCTGGCAATGCTGATTTTGCTGCTCCTTATTCAGCACCCAGCCTTGTCCTCCAAGGTGGAATTGGCCTGTGCCAGCAGTGGCTGCTGACTGAAAGGTGTAGGATGAGAGTGACATGTCTGTACCTTCATTCAGTGCTGAAACCTGATGTCCTTTTTCTTCTACAAAGACCTGTAGGCTGCTACCCCTCCCCCCTTAGGATGACCACTTGCAGCACTTCCTGCAGAGTAAACCTATCTGTGAAACACTCTGAATCTGAGAAAATGCCTGTAGGAGTCCTTGCAGTTCCCACTTCAGTGTGTCCTGGAATTGAATCTCAGAATTAATCTGCATGGCATTTTAACTCCTGGTGTGCCATTCCCACCGTTCTTTAACGCGCTCGAGACGGGCCGGCGCCGGGCCAGGCTGTGATGGCTGTTTGTGCTTGTAGGGACCAGCAGCACCAACACAGTGGGGGCTGCAGTGAACAGCCAGGCCCCCCAGAGCCAGCCCACGGCCATCGCCTCCAGCCGCAAGGGCACCTTCACCGACGACCTGCACAAGCTGGTGGACAACTGGGCCCGGGACGCCATGAACCTGTCGGGCAAGAAGGTTGGCAAAGGGCACAGCAGCTACGAGGTGAGGGCTTGTGGGAAGCTGTGGGTGTCCTTCTGTCTCCCTGGGGTTCCAAACAGCTGGAGCACAGCTGGGCAGCACCTCTAGAGCACCGCTAGCTGGCTCTACGTGCAGGATGTACTGCCTGCTCTGGAACGGGCCGGCAAAACCAAAGGGGAGGGCCGTGGCACCTCCTTGTAAACCCCATTGGGAGCAGGTTGGGACCGAGGGGTGGACTGGCGGTTTTTAAGGTTCTGTAACTTCTCTCTGTGGTTGGATTACCTTTCAGGGCCCTGGAATGGCAAGAAAATTCTCGGCACCAGGTCAGCTCTGTATCTCTATGACATCTTCCCTGGGTGCTACGCCCATCCCTGCAGCATCAGCTACCTCTTTAGGTCCCTTCAGCAAGGCCATGTGCCCCCCGCAGCAGTACGGTTACCCAGCAGCGTCCTTCCCCCCGCCCTGGAGCGGGCCAGGGGGGCCAGCACAGCCACAGCTCGGCCAGTTCCAGCCCGTGGGTGCCACGTCTTTGCAAAGCTTCAACATCAGCAATTTGCAAAAGTCTGTCAGCAACCCTCCAGGCTCCAACCTGCGGACCACTTAGCCGTGCCAGAGACCCTGCTGGCCGCGCCTCGGGACAGGACGTGGGGAGGGAGATGGGCCCTGTGTCTCTACTAGTGCTGCAATGAACTGGTAGCTTGCCAGACTGGGAATGAATTTATCTTTTCCAACCATTGCTGTCGACTCTGTGTAGCGGGAGTTTCCCCACACGCTGGGAAGGGGGAGGAGGATGATGAGCATCCTTGTGATGGGACAGTGCTTTTCACGGGGGGGCTGCTCTTGTGTGGGACGAGAGCTGTGAGGAGAAGCCGTGGGGTCAGTTCATATGGCCTTGCTGTAAAATTTTGCTGGTTGGAGGCTGAATCCACACGTGTGGAGGTGGGAGAGCTGAACCCTAGCATGAGGCTTTGGCACCCTTATGGCCTCTTCTGAAGAACCGAGATCAGGAAAAAGCTGTCCAAATCCCCCTCCTCTCCCTCTCCCCAGTCAATCGTATCTGGCTCTGAAACGATGGGGCACACGAATGGACTTGTGGTGCAGCCCGTGCTTGATAGGTCATTACTGCTTAAAGTAAGATATTAACAGCTTTGACTGCAGCATTAGAGCAATTTAAATTGTTAAAAAAAATTTAAAAGTTCCCTGCGGACATGTACTTACCATCAGTTTTGATGTGGAAACACTGTGATATATAAATGTTGTTGGACAACAGTAGTTTAAAAATGAGTGGAATATAGAGGGTTAAAAAAGTTAAAAAGAAAAAATGGGAAAAAAAGCTAGCTATATCCTTATACTTATTGGAGACACTTTAACTTTTTCCTTTGTATTTTCATTGTATTAGATAAATAAATGTGAATGTAAAATTGTATAAATTAATGTACTTGAATACTTGTCTGTTCTCCCAGTATGCTTGCTGGATATTTTAGTGCCTTGGACTTCTCTTGCTTCTGCAGTTTAGCGTCGTCTTCCCAGCAGGGCCCAGGTGGGCAGAGGGCAGGCTGAGGGCAGGATGTTTGTGCTCCTGGGGCAGCAGGAGCGGAGGGGAGGCCACCGAGGCCGCGGGTCGGAGCGGTTCCGTGTGCGGGGAAACTTGTCCAGGGGGCAGAGCTGAAGGTGTGGGGTGACAGGGGCCAGGTGGGCTGGGATGGAGGGATGCAGGTGAAGCTACGACGGGACTTAACCAATATTGGCTCGAGGCAGGAGGGCTGGGTCAGAAGCAGAGAGAGGAGAACGTGTGTCTTTGGGAAAGGCCCAACTGAAGATGCAGTTTGACTCCACCTGTGAAGTGGCAAAGATGTTTGGTCAGGATGTGACGTGAGGGAGAGGTGCCATTGCTCGTTGGCATGGGCTTGTCTGCTGGGATTGCTTTTCTTACCTTTTTTTGGTAAAATTCATTTAGGCCAGGAACAGACTGTCCTGGTGCAACGTCCATTGCCGGCAATGGATGTACTTGAAACAGCCGGCATCAAGAAGTTTCCTCTGTCTTACTTGGAGGATTTACAATTTTGTTCACTCTTAACAAATTTCAAGCTGGTACCAGGACTGTCACTGTCTGTCACTTGTCACCTCTTAGTACCTGTACTGTACCTTCTGCTTTGGTCATTCTCCCTTTTCGTATTTAAGAAATACTGGTTTCCTCTTCAAAGTCAAAATAATACCAGCCAGTGTTTGCGTAGTGCTGCAGAAAGCTGTGCAGGATGAGGGTGCAGCTCCCCGGAGCTGGGGAGCAGCTCAGGTGTCCTGAGGCCGGTGCACCACAGGGGCGTCACTTGGCCACGATGGTTTTAATCTCGGAGCGCTGTTCCCTGCCGGGGCCTTAGCAGGGAGGTTTTGTGTCCGCAAAGGTTTCTTCCTTTGTTGTCACTCAGTGGCACAGAGAAACGCGCGGTGCTTTCTGTTCCTGCCCCTCGCTGGCAGCAGGGCAGGCCCAGGCTGGAGCTCCGGGGGCAGCAGCAGGGCCGGGGCCGGGGCCGGGGCCGGGGCGGGCAGGAAGCTCTGTCTGCAGGGATGGTGCAGGGGAGGCTCTTGAGCGCAGGGAACAGGAGCGGGCAGAGCTGAGGCAGCCATGAGACAAGGGCAGCAGTTGTGGCAGAGGGGCTGGGCAGCTGGATGCAGCACGTGGCTATTTAAATTTGATATAATAATTTTGAGGTCGTTTTTTCACTTAATGTTATGCAAGAACTGGTTTTATTTACCATTGATTTTTTTTTTCTTTCCCCTCCCTCCCTCTCCTCCTGTGGATGAATAACTGAAGTCTAGAGGAATAAACTAATGCTACTGAACTGTTAAATTATTTTGTTTAATATTACACTTTGAGTATCTTTTTCCACATAAAATCTGTTTCTGAATTACAAGCGTTTTCTTTACATTATTTAACAATGTACACTGTAAAAAATAAAAATAAAAAAAATAAAATTAATTGAAACTTTGGGCTTCCCTGGCCGTAGTTAGTTGTGTTTTGCCCTGAACCCTTCTCATATGACTGCGCCCCGTGCTGCAGTTTGTTACCTTTGTAGAATATTGAACGAAGCCATTCGAACGAACCAAACCTGCTTTGGTTGAGCTGTGGGTTTTCTTGTGGAACAGCAGGTTCCACCCCTCTGTCCTCGTCCTGCAGTGCTGCAACGTACCCAATTTACCAGTTTGTCACAGGAAATGCAAGAAACCGAATTTAATGAGAACCTTAACTGCTGAAAGCAGCGCTCAGTGCCGAGCCCTGCGCTTTGCAGGATGCTCCGAGGCCAGGTACTGCAGAGTAATTCCGGCCTGGATCTCGAGCCGGGCGCGGCCGAGGGAGCAGGAGGGATGGGCTGTCAGTGCTCTGTGGCTGGGACTGGCACCGATGAAAAATACTGGGGCAGGGAGGGAAGGGGGGCCCCGCGCTGCCCCTGCCCGTGGCTCCGGGCTGGGAGCAGGGATGCGCTCCCGCCCCGCACACGGGATTCCTCAGCCGCCCCAAAACCAGGGACTCAGCTGGGATTGGAACTGCAGCCGTCGAGAGTGAACAACTTCACAGCGTCATCCTCAGCTGCAGACCTGCAGGAATTTGGTATTTCTAAACACTAATTGCTGCTGCATTTCTTTCCATTTTAAGAACAGCTTCTGTTATGAGTCATGCTGCGCAAGCCTCGGAGGGGGAAAAAGCTCCCAGTGTAAGTTTTCCTGCCCTTTTCAAAGGGAGCAATCCCGAGAGGCTCCTTGCAGTGACTCTTGGAGGAGGCACAGCTATATTTGCACTGTTTCCAGAGCCAAGGAAGCGGAGGCCATTATTTTTGTTTCAGACTTTTGAAGTTTTTTTCATTGTAGAAGTTTGGAGCAGTTTTGAATTCAGGAGTTGGGAAGTTCTGCACCCCCTCCTAGCAGGTATATGGTTTCAACGGCGAGGGAATGACTCAAACATGGGGAATGTGCTTCTTCCCCGAGCTGTTCTGAAGGCAGCACTGAACTGGCCAGAAACGAGTACAGTGAAATGTGGAACTGTTCTACATGTGATCTATTACCGGTAATTACAGCTTGTCCTCTCTGGCCATGCAAGTCAATCCCTGTTCTTTGTCCTGTTCAGGAGGTAAGTGGACAGTGAAGGCTCTTTTAAGGGAAGAGGACTGATTAAGTGATGAAGGCAGAGTAGGAAGAAGAGGAATAAATGTTGAATACTCCAAATGTCTTTACAGTAAGACACAGCAGTCAGGCAAATCATGGGAGCAAGGTCCCGTTTGAAGCCTGAAATTGATTTCAGGGCTGGACTAATCGCAGAGTTTGTGTAAATTTTCCTGGTTCAGCTCTAACTTCCAGTCCTGCGGCACCGTTCGCCTTGCCTCCCCCCATGGACACCTGGGGACGGTGACACCACTGCCGGCAGGAGCAGAAGCGGCAGCCCGGCAGAACTCCTCCCCTTCCTCACCGCGCCGCTGCAAATGGGTGAGGGATATTCCTCCAGCGCTGCTCACAAATCCCCCCTTGGGCCCGCTAGTTGGAGCAGCTGTTGCTGAGCTGCAAGCTCAGCCCTGCACTTGCCCTCTGCCCAGCCCAAGGCCGAGGAGGCTGTGCAGGTGCGGAGGCCGCTCAGGAGGGACCTGGGTGCCACGGCCGGGCAGGGCAGGGAGGCACCAACAGCGCCCAGCGGGGCTTGTTTCTCAAATTCATGTTTATTTCTGTACTGAAAGGGGTTCAAGGCTTCTTTAAAACCAGCAGTGCAGCTGCCATTGCTGTTCCAGAGGCTCGGCGCAGGAGGGGTCCTGCCCCNGGAACGGGAGGGCACGGACAGTGGGACAGCCCGGGAACGGGAACGGGAATGGGAGGGCACGGACAGTGGGACAGCCCGGGAACGGGAACGGGAATGGGCGCGAGGGGCTCGGCCCAAAGGGCCGGGCTGCACCTCAGGGCCCGCCGGGTGCAAGGCCACAGCTCCAGCCTTCTGTCCCCTGGCCACAGCCCCTGCTGCACTGAAAAGCTCTCTGTGCTGGAATGCAGCACGGACAGACAGACAAGCTATGAACTGCATCTCGTTTTTAACAATCCATTCTGTCCCTGCTTCAGGCAATTTACAGGTAATAGCCACTTGTACCACGGCCACAAGCCTCATGCTGCAGCACGTGGCATGGTTATAGAAAATAATGGCATGGTTATAGAAAAACGTATCTGAAATACATAATAACCTAAGAGTGCATGAAGTTGTTGCTGACTGTATGAAACTCTTCTCTGTTGCTTCACCATGATGTACAGCAGAGCCCATGGGACACAATTTGGAAAGCCAGCTGTAGCCTTGTGCTGGCATCCATGACAGAGGCATGTGTCCCACCAGGTGCCTCACGTAGGTTCCAGCTTCCTTTTCTTCAAGCTCTGACTTCTCCTGAGGGGGCTGCACCCTGCCACACAGGGAGAAAGTGAGAAATGGATTTTTTTTTTCTGCCTCTAAATGTTTTCCTCAATTCTTTTTCTACCTCTTCCTTGACAGAACAGTAGGATTGGAAAACAGCAGTTTCCCAAGACCACTGTCCCAGCATGTGCAGCCAG
>VYXD01014435.1:92234-105644 GCA_013397195.1 Hylia prasina | reverse complement strand
CCCAAAGGGCCGGGCTGCACCTCAGGGCCCGCCGGGTGCAAGGCCACAGCTCCAGCCTTCTGTCCCCTGGCCACAGCCCCTGCTGCACTGAAAAGCTCTCTGTGCTGGAATGCAGCACGGACAGACAGACAAGCTATGAACTGCATCTCGTTTTTAACAATCCATTCTGTCCCTGCTTCAGGCAATTTACAGGTAATAGCCACTTGTACCACGGCCACAAGCCTCATGCTGCAGCACGTGGCATGGTTATAGAAAATAATGGCATGGTTATAGAAAAACGTATCTGAAATACATAATAACCTAAGAGTGCATGAAGTTGTTGCTGACTGTATGAAACTCTTCTCTGTTGCTTCACCATGATGTACAGCAGAGCCCATGGGACACAATTTGGAAAGCCAGCTGTAGCCTTGTGCTGGCATCCATGACAGAGGCATGTGTCCCACCAGGTGCCTCACGTAGGTTCCAGCTTCCTTTTCTTCAAGCTCTGACTTCTCCGGAGGGGGCTGCACCCTGCCACACAGGGAGAAAGTGAGAAATGGATTTTTTTTTTCTGCCTCTAAATGTTTTCCTCAATTCTTTTTCTACCTCTTCCTTGACAGAACAGTAGGATTGGAAAACAGCAGTTTCCCAAGACCACTGTCCCAGCATGTGCAGCCAGGTCCAAAGGAAAGGAACGTTTCTCCCCTGGACTTCCCCAATCTCCCCAGAGCTCAGTCACGAGTGGCAGCAGGTACCTGGGCTGTGCTGGTGGGCACAGCTGCTGCTGGCAGGGGGCTGCAGCTGTGCCAGCCTGGCAGCAGCTTGGTGCTGGTGGCTCCTGTGGGGTGTCCTGCTGTGAGTGCTCATCTGATGGCCACGGGGTGTCCCAGGGGCCTGGTGTGCAGCTGGTGAGGGCTCTGAGCTTCTGGCACCCGTTACCTTTAGGTCAGTGCTCTCCAAGGAAATGTCCCAAAGTTCAGGGTCATCTGGAAGCAAAGAGAAGGGGATCCATGACACAGCACTGTACTACAGGAGTGGCAGTAGCTCCAGGACCAGCATGTTCTTTTCCTACCAGCAGTGACCACTACAAGATTTAAACTGTAAAGCATCTCTTATGTCAGTGTGCAGCAGGGTCCTGTCCCTTGTGCTGTGGACTTAAGCAATGTGCAGGCACCACGGTGTGTGACCCAAACATCCAAGTTTATACTGAGAAAAGACACAGCCCAAATCCCCGCCCCAAGTTCTGTGTTGTGCACTATCACCTCGGGAAAAGGGTTTATCAAACAGGTGCAACAACTCTAGGGAAGAGCTGAAGTGAAACCCCCCACAGTGAGGGACTCATCTCCCTCCCACCCAGGCAAAGTTTGTATTGTTAAGGTCAGAATCACACTCACACTTCTGTTATTCCAGTTCTTCAGAGCTTTTACCCTTACACTGTATTCTGAATTAACCTGCTTTAAATGCCAATGATTTAACACTTTATTACTCATCACTCTTGGGCTGACCTGCAAAGAACTCCTCTTCTATTGCCAGCTCCTGTTGCACTTCTGCTGCAGTGCTGTGCTTCATGGGAGGACCAGATGTTGCTGTGAGGAGGCAATACAAGGAGAGATTAATGCCAGAACTACAGAAACACACTTTGGCTCCTTCTTAGCAGAGCACAAGGCTGAAATAACAGCCAGCACTGCCAGCAGGTGCCCTCTTGGCTACAGCTGGTTAAGGCTAGGAAGCAGAATGTGGGCAGTAACATTCTGTACCTGATCACATCTGAGGAGCAACTGTGCTATTTTAAGGTGGGTTTTAGCCTGTCCATCTCCACATCCTGCCCCCACATGGCCCCAGGCTTCCCCATGAGCCAAGGGACACTATCAGCAGCTCAGGTAACATCTATTTGCCTGCAGCTACCACAGCCAAGTGCTGCAGCCTCAGCCTGGATGCAGCAGGCTGATGGTGCTGCCAACGGCTGCTTTAGGGTGGCGGGAGAGTTGCAGGTTTAGAGCTGACATCCCTGACTCCTTTGGAACACAGAGAGGGAATACAGGATAATTAATGCTCCTGCCTTTGGCCTCCAAGGTGTGTTGTTGGCACAGCACATGAAGCTGGCCAGGCTCCTGTACTGTGGGTAACCTGTGCCTGGCAGCAGCTCTCATGGAAAGTGCCTGTTTTGAACACCACTTCTCACCCTGTTTGCTGCTGGGAGGAACTCCTGGGACCTGCTGCTTTTTCTCCATCTGCTCCCGGAACTGCTGCTGCAGCTGCTTCTGCCGCAGCTTCCTCTGGTAAGTGGCATCACACTCCGTGGGCAGGGAGTCTGTGCTGCTGTCCTCCCCCAGAAACAGAGATAAACAGGGCCTCAGCAATTACATTTTGGGAAGAAAAAATTCATTAAGAACTAGTTCTTTATTGGCATCTTTGGAATTGAGCTGTCTATATGTTTTAGAAGGCCGGGTGAGTTCTGATGCAGTTTAAACAATCAATGTATAACAGCAGTCCCACTCACCTGGGAGCGTTGGGCTGTTGTTTCTGGTCTGCTGTCACTACAGCAGCCTCTGTCTGGCCAGGCTTACAGCCAGGTGTCACCTCACAGTGCTGTCTCCCTGCTGCGTTCTGCCTTTCCACATAGCTGCTGTACCTGGCTTTCTCTATTTCAGGCTCATAGTCCTGTATTTTAGCTTTGACCAAGTCTAACTCAGGGGGTACCTGGTAAAGGAGAAAAAAGAAAAGGTTCAGAAATTTCCATTGAGTCAGTGAGAAAAGCACTGGTTAAAAATCTGTTTTGTTCGCTCTCAGTCACACAGTAGGTTAGAAACCCGAACTGCTCTTTCAGTACCCAGTAATTCAGTCAGTTAATGATTGAATTCCTGTGACTTTGTGTTGGTTTAATTGTTCAGTGCTGCCGGGCAGATGGTGAGGTCTCCCCACACTGCTCTGCAAAGGAGAACAGGTGCTGGTGATCGATGCAGGATTTTACAGCTGCTCACAGCCCCACAAGGCTGCTGCTGAGTGAGTTGGTTTTACTAGTCCATTTTCCTGCTTGTGCTAAAGGGCAGGGCCAACCTTTACTCAGTTCTGAGGAAGGTACACCATTCCTGTTTATTAAAGAGAGGTTGTTTTGGCTCTCTCACCTTACCAGTTTGTGGCAGTGCCTCTAATAGACGATGACCCTGGCAAACCAGAGACCTGTGCCATCTTTACCTGGTGAGGTGTCACTTTGGATCTGCTCCTACAGTGTTTGACAGGACTGCCGTGCAGCTCTAGGCCTCTAGCAGAGTTTGGCAAGTCCTGCAGTGACTGCAGGCAGCTTTGCTATGGAAGTCCATGGATCAGCAGCTGCAGAAGGCTTTCCTTTTCCCTCCTTCCACAAGGCAGGTCACTGCCTGGAAGCCTCCTGCCCCCAGCTGGAGCACAGCAGGATCTGGCAGGATCCGTGGTGGTTCCTGAGGTGCCACTCCAGGAACGCTGTGCGTTGTGTGTGTGAGGTGTTTGTTAGCAAGGCTGTTGGTCTCAGGAACCCCCGGGAGGAGATGCACTGACAGCAGCACTGATAAGGTCTGTGAGTGGGGCTCTGCAGCCCTGCTCTCACTGCACCTGCCGGGGCAGCTTGTTGACAGCTCGCAGGTACTCCTTGTCCAGGATGCAGTTCCCAAGAGCATTGCCAAAGCACCTGAGAAACAAGAGGGCTCACAGTGACTGAAAACCCTTCATGGCCACACAACTTCTGAAAATGTACAAGGGCTCATCTTTACTTACTTGAGTGCTCTCTTCAGTCCATCCGTTACTGCCTCCTTCCTTGCCTTTTCTAAGGATAGGGCTTTAGACTTCAGGCCTTCACTGACTCCATATCCCACATCTTCGTGGTATGACCCGTCCTGCAGTACAATTTCAAACTCAAGGGGACTGTAACACGCAGGTGGTGTGCTTTCCCAAGCCTGGTTACTTGCTCTTGGCTGTTTGTTCCACAGCAAGGTCAATGCTTAGGACACCAGCAGGTTCCCTAATGCAGAGCAGTACCCGAGGACTGTGCTCTGACCCATGCAAGGACTTCCCTTCACAGCTTCAGGCAATGGCTCAGCTGCAGTCAGAGCCAACAAAAAAACCCACTTACCTTAAGCTGAACTTTCACAAAAGCACAGACACCCACGTAGAACCTGCCGTTGTGGAGGTCAACAAAGTCTGGAAGGAGATATTTCAAGTGTTAATTTATAAAAACAATAGTGGAAAAGAAACTGTTGTCTGTGAAACTAGTTTCTTTCCTATGATCTAGTAGAAGTCTGAAGTTTGCAAATAATTTTCACAAGGTTTTATCACGGACAGAATGCCTGAGTTTCTAAGGAATGGCTAGTTATGGCATTATCTGAAAAAGGTAGAAGTTTGAAGGATGTCAGTCCTTTCTTGACTGAAAAGGGGGAAAGAAAACCACGGTGCAGAATAGATGGAAAGCAATGAAGTAAGTTCTATTTCTAGAATCTACCAGCCCGAGTTAAGAAAAGATTTCTGAAGGTGGGGGAGAAGGAAGAAGGTAATTTAAGCTGCTGCTTTGACCTACTTCAACAACCAGTCTTCAGCATAAGCACAGCAGATCTGCAAACAAGGACAACACTCCTCTGGCAGGCACTATTTCAGCTATCAACATGGAAGAGGCTGAAGCTTTAAGATCACCTGAACACCATGTTATAGTTGAAAATGTTTCCCAAAGTTTTCTGTTGTAAAAACCTCAGTACTGGGTAGTAGCTAGAAGAGAAATCTGCAGAAAAAGATGGGTCCCTGAAGATTAGGGGAATATTAACTGAGAATATGAACTGGTTAGAGTCTAAAAATTATGGGTGAGTATGAAAGTTGGCTCAGGACTGCTGAGTGTTTAGTTTAATTGTAATTACTCTTGACTGAGTGTACCCATACATATCAGAGACTTGATTAGACTAGTTCAAGAATAATCATAAACACATTCAGAATAATGACTATGACAGACCTAAAATGAAAACAGAAGCTCCATTATTATTCAATTTCTCTCATTTTTACTAACTGTTAAGACACCTGGACGTTGCTCATGCCTCTGCCCAGGTGCTTTGAAGTGATGAAGTTGTAGCAGCTGAGGGCACTGGGTGTGTTCAGCCTGGAGGAGGCTGAGGGGAGAGCTCACTGCAGTCACAGCTTTCCTGAGAGGGGACGAGGGGGGCAGGCACTGATCTGTTCTATCTGGTGAGTGCCAGGACCCAGGGAAGGGCCTGAAGCTGTGCCAGGGCAGGTTCAGGTCGGGCATCAGGGAAAGGCTTTTCCCCCAGGGGGTGTTTGGGCACTGGAGCAGCTCCCCAGGGCAGCGGGCACAGCACCAGCCTGCCAGAGCTCCAGGACAAGGCTCTGGGCACACGGAGTGACCCTTGGGCTGTCCTGTGCAGGGCCAGCTGCTGGATTTGGTGATCCCAGGGGGTCCCTTCCAATCATGTTCTGTGATGGAAACCCTGGCCCTTATCTCAGAGAATTTTCCTTCACAGTGGAACAAGAGGGAGCAAATACTTCTTTGCCCCCAGTCCTTACCAACATTCTGCTGAGTGACTGAATGAGCCCAGCCATTGAAGCCAAACATTTCATTGGCCAGACTGATGACCTTGTGACCCTCAATGTAACAGACCTGGAAAAAAGAGCACATACACATATATAAATACATAGCCTTGTGCACACATCTCTGCATACTTTGTTTTTTAAGCAGAGGTACACATATCATCTTACACTGAGAAAACCCAGGCAAGTTCAAGGTTCAGATAATGTGAATAAAAGGCTGATGGTACAGCTTCAGGTGCACTCTCTTCCAGCAAATGTAGTGGAGATTAATATAACAACAAATACGACTTAATCAACAAAAGGCAGAGTGGGCACTACAGATGGTAAATGTAGCCACTCTTATATAATGGTTCATATAGTCCAATTCTGGGGAAAAATAGGGAAAACATCTCAGTGTTGCACAAGTAGATAAATATTCCTTTGTAAAGGATGAAGCACTGGAACATTAAGTTTCTTTTTAAATGTAAAAGGAAAATCTGTGGCTCAATAAAAGCCAGAACTCTGCCACGCTCACTCTGCATTCATATCTGCATATTAAACTACCAGAGGAAAATGAACTTCAAACCAATAAGGAATATTGTGACAGTTTAAACCCTGGTTTTCCTGGGGAAGGTGGAGTAGAGACAGCAGGTGTGTTCCTACCTTCTGCCCTCCTCCTGCCTGCCGGCTGCTGATGTAGTGTGGGCCCAGGCTCTGGCGCAGCGCGTGCTGGATGGCGCGGTACTCGCCGGCTGTGTACTGGTACTGGGCAAGAGCAAGGCAGCACTCACTGGCCCTGCCTCAGCTCCCCTTCCCCAGAGCACTGCCTCAGCCCTGTCCTCCCACAGCTGCACCAGCCATTCCCAGAACTGCGATGGAACAGGCCAGGGAGCACCTCAGGGTACGCACGTGCACTGCACTGTTCCTTTTCCCTCTTGCTCTGGGTGGATGCAGGCGTTAATTACCGAGCTGCAGCAATTATTCCTTAATAATCCTAGCCACAAACTGCTCCAAAGCAAAACACACTATCCCTGTGACCAACAAGGAAAGTGTACTTAAAGACTCCAACAAAACTGAAGATTACCCGCACTCCAGTGCCACATGTCACAGGTCAGGGAGGACAGCATTCAGGAAAGCAGTCAGAACAGGAATTTCTTGAGTTACCCAATTTCTTTGGATAACTCCAACATCACTGGTATCATTGGAGAATGCCAGCATCATGGGAAGCCTAAGGTGTTGTAGGTTGAGGTTTGTGTTAGGAGAAATCCAATTTACAAAATGTTGCGAAGCCTAAATGTATGTTTAAGGATTTAAGAACTAAAATGCTCGTGTTGTTACAGCCCGAACAACAATATTTATGATTTAAGTGTTCTGTCCCTGAAGTGGGACAGAACACTTAAATCATAAATATTGTGTATGCATGTACTGGCTGCCCTAACAACTCAGCAGAACACAGAATCTTCTAGGGTGTGTGTGCCATATAAATTCCAACTCCTGCCAAATTACTCTAATTTGTATTTAGTTCTAGTTAAACTTAAGAGTAAAACTTTTATCTTTTTCTGACTCTAGAATGCAAGCCTGTAACCAAAAAGCCTAAGGAAAAAGGGAGAATGCACAAGCTTGTGCCACATTCAGGAACTACATAGAAATGCCTGTCATGGAGAAGAGAATTTACCACCAAAAGCTCTGTTCAGTCCAGATAGAGTTTTCTTTTTTAAATTATTTTAAAACTTTTCAAAATTGTTTTTTAATAGCTGAAAGCAGCTGGCTTTTCTGAACCTGTACTGAGAATATGTGGAAGCATGACTCAGGACATCTGGGAATAAGAGAGAATAAAATGAGATGCACTTTTAAGGTTTAAAAGATTTAAAGACATTTTGAGAAGAATCCAGAGCAATTTAATATAACTTGAGGCATGCCAAGACTATTGCAGAGAGGAAATGTGAAATACAACAGGGTGCAGCACAATTCCAGCCTTACTGTACCCCAGTTTAAAAGGAATAAATGTGCAGAGCAGATTTCCAGTGGTGTGAGCATGCAACTTGCATTTCCCTGTCGGGCAAAGGGGCCGGACCTGTCCGAAGGAAGCCACGGAATCCCCGGCGCTGGGGCTGCTGCTGCAGCTCTCTCCATCCTTCCCCAGGCTCTCAGGCATCCCTAGAGAGCACAGAAAATACACTGACTGAAGAGAACAGAACTGACACTCCACATGAACACGTAGCAAAAGGCTAATTCTAAATATTGCACTGGTAGAAAATGATAAATGTGGGGTTTTTCCTTTTAGGTAAATGTGAAGGCACTGTACCATGCCAGGGAAGGAAAAAGAAAATAATTCTCTCTTTTGGATTCTTCAGCACTCTCTTCCTGGACCACTTTCAATATCCATCAATACTCTGATATAAAGTAGGGACAGCTTTCTAAGACTTTAGTCAGCTATACCCTGACTTGTCATTTTTATTTCAGATTGCTGTTTTGACTGTAAGCACCCTGCCTGGTGCTATGTGGTGCCACATAAACCGTGCAGAGCTGAGAACCACAGACCCTGTCAGAGCTGTAAGAAGTGGTACCAATAATTCAGTAGATGGCACCCTTTTCCAAGCCAGTATCCAGCTCTTCCCAGCACTGCACAGCCACTCCCCCTGCTCTGGAGCAGTGATCCTGGGGAGATGTGGAGCCAGCTGTGCCAGGGGCTGCAGCAGCACTCCCAAATAACCCACAGAGATAATCTTTTATGGTATTTGCACCAATGCTGAGCACAACTGATAGCACTCAGACTTTTGTAGGCAATACAAATACAAGATAAAATCAGACGTACAAGAGAGCTGGAGATGTCAAAACAGTTTGAGAAAGCCTAAAATCCTCAGCAGACAGCATGATTTGCTAGTCAGTCAGCACCTGGCTAGTGCTCTGCTTTGCTAATGCATTCCAGGTGTGGCACTTTTTAAACTAAGCTGTTTTTTCAGTCTCTAAGCAAGAAATCCAAAGTTTACTGAGGACTTGGCAAACCATTTTCAGAAAAAGGATACTGGTTGTTTCCTTGGCAAGTGTGAGCACTGGCAATTATGCCAAGTGTAGCTAAAATTCTCCTTAATTTTGGTTGGCTAGAATTATTCCTCTTCAGTCCTAAACTTGTATAATTGTACAGTGTTCATACACTTGAATGTGTTTCAATCAGAAGTTAGCAGCAGTTTGTAAATACATTTGGCTTTGGAAAAGAGCAAATAGCAACATAACCAGGAGAAACACTTGTGATTTAAGCAGGCTATTTCCTCTGCTCAGCAAAGAGTTCACTGCATGGGGAGGGAGACAATTAGAGACATAAATAGTGTGTGTGGCCAAGGGAATTGAAATTTGAACAATACTGTTGCCTCCACTCACACCCCCAAGCTGCCTCAATCAGATCTTAATCACTGGGGAAGAAACAATGACTGAAATGTCACTTGCCTACAAACACTATGACCAATTTATGCAAAGTAGGTGGGTGGCATTTTGATGCAAAATGCTTAATACTGGTTTTAGTTAAAGTCTTTCAAGCTTTTATATGGTCTGCACCATTACCAGTCTAAATTTGGTCGTCAGTGGTTTGTATTCAAATTATGTGTGAATGCAGTTTGAGTGAAGGAGACACAGGATGCCAGTTTAGTTCCAGGCTTTACCTGCAGGAGCAGCTTCAGCTGTGAGCCTTGTTTAAACCAAACCCTCCCTCAGAGCAATGTGGGGGGTTTGCAGCTGGGGAAATGCAGCACAGCCCAGCCCCGTGTCTCAAAGCAGTTGTCTGAGCAT
The DNA here is from genome assembly GCA_013397195.1 of Hylia prasina. Lineage (NCBI taxonomy): Eukaryota > Metazoa > Chordata > Aves > Passeriformes > Sylviidae > Hylia > Hylia prasina. The sequence goes on along the minus strand of VYXD01014435.1, from coordinate 96,344 downwards.
TTCAGAGTGACAGAACTTCGATATCAAAAATTATTAGAGTAGGAGCTGGGAAGAGAGAGAAGTTAATTCTGCAAATGGAGCTATAAATCTATCTCAGTGCCAGAGCCAGCAGCCAGGGAAGGGAAGGTGCTTCCATTCCTCACTGCAATGCTGCTTCCTCACTGCCCTGCCCTCTCCCCACAACGTTTTAACTCACATGAAACATTAATGCTGAAGCAGATAATAAACTATTGACTGGAGTGCCCAAGAGCCTGGGACACCCTCTGGGGCCAGGACTGTGGTAGGAGGCTGCCTGACTCATTAACCAGTGTTAAAAATGTCCTGTTTTTAAACCAGAAAGACTAAAAATTAAAGTTCAAATATGCATTTGAATATACAGGATGATGCAAGCAGTTTATCAGCTTAAAGGCACCCAGGAATTATAATTTACTATCTCTGTGGCAACGGGGTCATTATTTATTATTTACATTGAGTTTAGCTGGTAATATTCTCAGGAAGTTTTCTTGTCACTGAGAAAGAGTCCACACAAAACTAGAAGTGCTGCACTGTGCTCCAAAAGATTGCCTTGACACACTAGAACAGGTAAAGAAACGTAACAGCTTTTACTACTACCATATTTTGATCTTGTCTTTCAAACTTAGAACACATTAGGTGCACAATCAGAAAAAAAAAATCTCTGTTTCAGGAAATTGGATATGAAATACTAATTTTCAACAGCACTCTACAAGTAGGTATTTATTTGCCTAGTGGTGAAATTGAGCACTGCTGAGAAAAATGTGTGTGTACACAAATTCCTGTGCAGGAAATAAACCAGTCTTCCAGAAGAGATGTTCCTGAATTTAATCTGTTCAATTTAATCAGCTACCACTGTGGGGCTATGGCAGCAACACCTTCCCCTGCCATTGTGTGGACATAACTTCTAATTTTCTAACATCCTCACACACCTTCCTATCCCACTGTCCATTACCCCCCACAAATTCATTGTGCTCCTAAATCATGTCTTTTCCTATCAGTTCACTCTGCCTTGACAAACTGGGTTTTTGAAGCATGCCCTGTGTTCTAATCCTGTGGTAGGAGTGCCAGTTCTCCTCCTGTGTGAGGTGGAAGCAGGCAGTTGTGCATCACTCGAGAATAGTTTGCATACCATGCATTGTGCAAGCACCACATGCTCACTGGAACATGGCTGTTCCAAGGAATTATTCACAGCATCCCACAAGCTAAGACAGGACTTCAGCACAGACTGTGAACATCCAGAGGGCTTTTCCTTCATCCTCGCCCTCTCTATCTGCTAAGCTTCCTTCAGCTTTGGTGTGCTGAGTAAAAATCTTCAGCATTCTTCCAAGAAATGCAGTTCCACTGAGCCCAGCAAGAGCAAACAGTTACACAGGCAGCAACAAGTGATTTAGCAAGCACTAAAGATAACACCATGTACTTAACCTAAGGTTTGCATTGCTCCAAGGAAACATCAAAAAAACTTTACAACTTTTATATTTCTGTGGAGTTCTCTTTCCTCTGGGAAGCCCAGACTATTTTATAAGTTGATTTACCTGTTATGCACAGGTAGACACAGAGCTGAGGCACCTCTTTCAAGGGCAATGGGGCAGATGTTCCTAATTAAGACAGGCCTGTGCTATTGCACAATTTAAAAGGAGATGGGAAAGAGATGATACAATTGCTTGTGGAAAAGCTGCACACAATAGAACTCCCCAGCTTGGATTTCTGATATCTCCAGGTAAACAGCCTTGAGAAAAGCGAGGTAATGTTCTGTTAACTTCGACAGGAGGAGCAGGTTAAACATGGAAATGCAGGGGCAGCTCAGGAGACTGACTGGCTGTCTGCTGCAGACTACAGCTGGCCTCTGGTGCTGACAGTACCTTGTTCATGCCCCTCACTATACAGGCCACATTCTGTGGTAGCAAGAGGAAAAAAAAAAAGTATAACATAGCATGTTTGAGCTCCCTGAAGTAGTTTGAATATATTTGCTTTCAAGGCATACAAGCACCACTCTGACAATTGCTGCTCAGTTACAGCACGTGTCAGGTGGACACCTCCATTCAGTCCCACTCATTCCACTGGAATCTGGCTCCAAAGACACAGCTGAACTCACTGATTTATCAGGCACTCCTAGGTTTACTCTTGGCATGTTGAGGATCATGATCTTCCCTGTGCTGAACAGAAAACACTGATTCTGGTTCCACTTTTTTAACATTGCACTGAACACAGGGTAAAGCTCTTTCTTCCTTACCTTTATACAGTTTTGGAAGAGAAACAGTGCATTTGTGGGAGTGTGTTTCTATTTGAGAATTTTTGGATACACCTAACGTCTGAAACAAAGCCTACCTGGTCAATTCCTGCATTTTTGGAAGACAGGATGAAAAACTCATCTCCTTACTCATTGTGCTGTTTCCTGTCATGGCAGCCTTTTCACAGATGCCACAAGTTCATGGAATGTCAGTGTAACTGCTGGAAGCTGTTTAGGGGCCTGCTTTCCCAATAATAATTACAAATCCAGCTCAAACTCCTTATTTAGCACATTTGTTGGTGTGTTTTAGCCTGCATATTTTTCCAAGTTTGCTGGTTATGCTTCCAAACATTTTCTTTACTAGCAGTGGTGTGTGTCAATCACCCCTTTGCTATGTAATGTTGTTTGTTGTTTTCAAGTCCATTGCCCATTGCAATTTATGCCTTACAAAGGCTGCAAAAAACAGTTTCATTAGTTCAAAATGCACCAACAGCATCCTAGGAAACAGGTCATTCCAAACAATTCCAAGTTTGAAAGACATTTGCTTTTCAAGAATATAAATCCTGTTTAATTTCTCACATAATTCCTTTGCATTAACTCACAACCTGTATAAAAACCATTTCATTAAAGGGATTGACTGGTACTCCTGCACAAATAATCTTTTTGATATTATATATTAAAAACCCCCGTTATAACAATAAACAGTGACCAAGGGGTAGAGCTGAAAGAAAGGAGAAACAACTCTGTCATACTATTTTTTTTCCCAGGTATGAACCAGTAACACCTCACAGTCACAAAACTAAAAGTGAACAATCTGCTCTTCAAGGAGTTTCACATCCATGCAGGCAGAGTAAAAGAAAAGAGCTCGTTCTGGAGACCAGACCAGGCAGGAATATTACTCAAATATCATAAATTATTTACGTGGGCACTTCTTTCTAAAAGCCTGTCAGACTGATTTATCACCACATCATTTATGTACAAGTCACTTCAGTCCTTGCAAGGCAAAGACAGCAGGGTTTTTAACCCAAGAGTAATGGTTTGGGGCTTGCAGGGAAAAGCAACCTGTCCAGTTGTGAGCAGAAAGCCTGCAGATTTCCCAAATGCAATTACCAGGCAAGAAATTAATCCAGCCTGGAAATTAAAGCATCTGAACTCCGTGAGCACCGTGGGAGATCTGTCAAACTGTGAAGCATAAACCCCACGGTGATCACAGGCACAGATGACACTTCTGGCAGCAAGACCCTATTAAGATGACACACTAATTAAGCTGGGATGAAAACCTAAAGCTCTTAGGCTCTGTTTTGCTCCAGGTTGACACTTGCTTGTTGTTAAATGGCAAATCATTTACACTTGAAATTGGCAGGATACTTGAGGCGTGGGCAAGCCTGTGTCCATTTCCACCCTTCTGCCGCCTTAGGCAGCGATGGAAGTATAAATGAGCTCTTTTTTGGGGGGATCCCTTAGGCTTGACAGAAGGGCTTAGACACTGTAGCATGCATTTACGTGCACTATATGATTCTACAGACAGGAATTTAAAACGGACCCTCTGCTTCTGCCATTGAAAGGGAAATTCAGGTTATCGAGACCTCAGGGGATATCAAACTGCCAGAGATCTGAATTATAATATAAATGTAATGATAATATATAAAATGTAATAATATAATAATATACAAAATACACAATATAGGTTATATATAATATGATGCAATAATATAACATGTATTCATTGCAAGAAGATACTAATTTAAAGAGTGATAATTTACATGTCAGTATCATTCCTTGCCTAGTCTGACAGACCTAACCCGTTTGCCATAATTTCTCATTTTAGTGTCCCCCAGGAGTAAGAGCTAAGGAAGTCATTGCTGCTG
>VYXD01014435.1:80685-91696 GCA_013397195.1 Hylia prasina | reverse complement strand
CCCCGGGGAGCGCGGCGGGGCGGCCGCATCGCCCCGCGGGCCCGCGTCCTGCCGGGCGCTGCTCGCGGCCGGGCGGGGTCCGGCCGTGCCTCGCACGGGCGGTCATTCCTGCTCTGCCCATTCGCCTTCCCGGCCGTGCTTTTCCGCCCCTCCTCGTTCAGCCCGTCCTTGGGAGGCGCACGCTTTTGTTATCTCCGTCACCTCACCCGAGGTACTGGTGAGCGGTGTGTTTCTGCCCAGACCTTGTGGCGGTGCTGGATTTTTTCTGTTTTCTCTGGGAGCGCTGCCCGGTCAGTTTCGTGTATTTCGCTGCATCTACTACGAACCGGCGTCAGCTGACACGGCGCTTTGTTTCTGAGTCTGCTGCCATCCTGAAGCCTGTGTCAGGAATTGCTGCCCTTCCACATCTGTCTCGTTTGTAGTGGGAGCTCTGAAGGTTAGTTAGGAAGCACGCGATTTATTTAACCTGGAACGTTGCGTGCGCTCTGTAAGTTTCATGTTATGGTTTGTGCCGATACGGTGTGAAATGGTTTAAAGGGAAGCCCCAGTGGAAATTGGAGAGACTGGGAGGTGCAAAGGTATAAAGAAACACCTATGGAGGTGCTGGTGGGAAGCAGTACAGAAGCCGAGAGAATGAATGCAAATGGATAAAAATAGAATTGTTCTGAAGAACAGTGTGTGTTTTACGTTCTGTCCGAGCACGTTCTGGGGGCCACGCTCAAGTGTGCAGGGCGGCTGTAGCTGGACAGCCTGTTACCTCAGATCCAACAGGCTGTAACCACAGAAAGTTGTCTGGTTTGGCCGGGGGGTTGTGATTCTCAAACAATGGCCAGCTGGGCAGGGATGTCTGCAGCAGTAACCTCCACCAGCTGCCTGCCCTCCTTTGCTCCCTGAGATTATTGCGTCTGTAGCCGTAGGTGGCTGCACACACATCTCCTGAGCTACAGCCTGACACCTCACTGGGGTCTGAGTAGGAAACTGCAGCAGCTCGCATGTGTGCCCCAATTTGGGGTCAGTTGTGAGTCAGCACCCTCAGAGCCATTCCAAATAGGATGAGAAGTGAGAAATCACCACCTTGCCCGTGCTGCTGTGACTAGAGTTGGTAGTAAAATAGGGGATTTTTTTTCAGCAATGAAAGCAGTGATTATTTAGTTAACAGCTGTACTGAATGTAGTTCAGTTCTGGAAGCACAGTTCAGAACTTCATCACAGAACAGCAGTTTCCAGAATAGTCAAGTCTGTGTCTGTATCATCTGGAAATTTGGAATTGTCTGAATGCAGCAAGCTGCAAGAGGGGCTACAGCTAGAAAAAGGTTGGGATCTGCTGAATGAAATGTGAATTTATCATAATCTTCGATATAATTTGAACTTCTTCCACCACTTCTGGGAAACCAATTTAACCATAATTAAATCACTGCTGGGATGTTAGCAGAAGCCTAAAGTGAAGAAGACCTGCTCTCTGGGCTATATTAAAGCATCATGTTTTTCATGATTTTTAGCATTCTTTTTGATCCTGTCCTGAGTTTTTTTGAGATTCCGTTCACATAACTTTTCATCTGTAATATGTGGCTAATGGCCTGATCAGCAAAAAAGGCAGGTTTGGTATTTATGTGGCCTATTCCCTTTTACTGAATTGCAAATCTTGGTGATGAGAGAAACCCTGGCTGGTTTTTTGAGGGGGGCTTTGGTATTGAGTGGGTCCTTAGTTTTTTTCTTTCCTTGAATCTGCTAGTTTCTCAGTTCCTGCTAGCAGCTGTGTGCTGCTGTATGAGTAGAAATATTTCACCATGCTATCATAACCAGCGTGTGAGTTCCTTGCTGCTATTCCTTACTTTGTGAAGCAGGATGCTCTCCCCTCACCCCTCCCTCTTCTCAAGCCTGTTCCCCTGAAACCCTCTTTTGGGTGAGAGTTTTGTTACAGCTCTTATCTGGCTAAGCTACTGGAGAACTGTGTTATATTTGGAGTGTCTGGCTTGTTTTTCTGGTCAGAAATGTAAGAGTGGAGGGATGCATGTGGCTTTTTCAATGGCAGGACTAAACCCGGAGTGTGGCTCTTGCCCCTTGCTGGGTGAGGTGGGGAGGGCTCTGCCCATTGCTGCCTGCTGAGGCCAGGAGTTTAACTGGCCTGCACTGGGCTGCTCTGTGGCAGGAGTGCTCCTGGAAAGTCCAGTGCTGAGTGAGCTGTAGTGATGTTTCCTAGCACGTGGGTTATGTCAATGTCCTTAGCCCGGCGCTTCTGTCAGGGGGAGATGATGATGATGATGGAATTTCTGGAGCATTTCTGGAGCATGCTTTGCCTTGCACTGTGGTGTTGCCCAGGGTGACTTTAGGCTGGCTGGCTGCATGAGTTCACTAGTGCTTCTAGGCACTCCTGGGCTTCTGAAATACCTTCAGTGCTTTTAACGTTTTGTTTCTGCTATTAGGAAGTTGTTGTTGGGTGCATGACACCTGTGGGAAAGAGAGAAACAGCCATGGATGCAAACACATAATACATACTGACTTCTTACTCTAAAATGAGCCTATAAACTCTTTAGCCATACAGTGACAGAAAATTAACATCCATGGGTCTTCAATCTCCCAGATAATTAGAGGAGTCAGAGTTAATTTAATCAGTTTATCCCCAGGAAATGATACGTGTGACATAAGTGTATGTTGAAGTTCTGATACCTGTGGTTGTCGAGATGGCCACAATACTCAGAGTGTTTCAGTAACACACCAGAAGGCTTCAAGCATCAGCACCTTGTTATCTAGAATTCTTCCTTACCTTTTCCCTGTAGCCTCCCATGGGCAGCTGCACTCAGCTCTGGCTCTTTCTCCCTTCCTCCTGCAGTTCCAGCTCACTCCTTGCCCTCCCCAGCACGGCCACCCAACCCTGTGTGTCCCCTGTACAAGGTCTGACCCTTCCTGTCCCTTCCTCCTCCCAGCACAACCAGCAGGCTCCAGCTGCCCCCTCCCAGCTCACTCACTCGTTATCACTCACAGCTGTGAGGGCAAGGCTGTTCCCACTCGGGGAGAATTAACACAGCTGAAATGTATCAAGGGCAAGATTGCCTGCAGCACCATCTCCAACTGTCTCCCCACAGATACCTGTTGCTTTTTCTGTTTTGCCTTTAAAAAGGGCACATGATGATTTTTTTTTTTCACATCTGCTTTAAATTTAAAGACTTATAATTACATCCCAGTCATTGCACAGAAGAAATCCTGGTCCACCTAGCCAGAATCCCTGCACGTGAGTAAATAAATTTTTAGCTGAAATATATGTATTTATTATAATAATAAGCCTTTTTTGGTGGTATTGTTTTTTTGGGAAAGGAGGTAGAAAAGAATGGAACTGTGATGGTGACTGCAGACCCTTTATGCTGCTATCAAGACTTAAGGGTGTTTTAAGAAACAAAACTTGATGCCAGTTAAAACTGCTTTTGCAAAGAAAGTGCTGTAGAGTAGAACAGAGCTTGTGCTGTGTTATGTCTTCCTTGTGGAGTAGATCCCATGAAAGGAATTGTGTACTTGTGGGAAAGAAATCAACTAGGAAAGTGATGAATGAGTATTTCTGGCTCTCATTTACAGACTTGCAAGTGGTGGTTGCTGGATGGGATACCTCGTGGGAATGGGAAACAGAGAGGTATCTAAAAAAGGCAGGGAATCAAGATGTTTCCGTGTTCTTTGGTGACTTAGTGTATGAGTGCCTTTTCTGCTAACCTTTCAGATGTAAAAAGTGTTTAACAGGAGTGTCACTTTCTGTTTAGAAACAAAATGCTCCCTTGACAAATGAACGATGTTTTTTCCCCCAAAACTGTTAGAGTCAGGGTTGATGACCTGCCTTTTACAAAACATATTTTTTTAATATATCAGAGTCACCTGAAGAGTGTTGGGGATCTCTCAGATGCTTTTCTGGGAAGATTTCTCTATCTGTGGGTATGGGGAGAATGTATCAATTCACATTTTGTGTTTGGGGAGACAGAACAAAGGCTCTGTTACAGTCAGTGAACCTGGCAGATGTGCAGGTGGGTGAACTTAATTTAAAAAATACAAAATAAACACCACCATCCCCCCAGCTTTTAGAAAGGATTGGATATAAACAGATGGCAGTACTTCAGCATTTATTTATGTGCTCTTTAGGAATGAGAATCAATCCTAATATGAATGGTTACTTTTCTGTCTTATTTCTGTCTTAATTTCATTCATCCTTTTTGCTTTCTTGCTGTCAAGGCCACAAGGACATTTTGATAAACAACCCCAAATTCCATGGGTTCAATGCCTTGTGTCCAGTGCAGTGTCCAAAATAAATTTTCTTCTGTCCCTTTTGTGTGTAATAGTCACTAATTTAAGGTGAAAATTAGTGAACCTTCTTACCTTTCACAACTAGTCAAACCTAAAGTCTACAAAACAGCCCTAAGAGACAGAGGCTTCACACTTTTTATATAAAGTAACCTAGGAGCCGTAGGTTTTGTAATTCTGATGTGGACTAGGAAGAAATAGGAATTCATTTTTTCTCTTGGTGAGCACACCTCTAAGTTGTTGTCAATCATGTCAATTCTCTCATTATACCCACTAGCTGGATTCCTGGCAGGGGTTTATTGGAATGTAGGCTTTTCTTTTTTTGGAATTCCATCTCTCCTACCTATCCTCCCCTCTGTCCTTCCTACCCTGCAGTGTCTGTCCTACTGTGTACTCTAGACATACTTGCCATTAACTATTCGGGTGTGAATTACGTAAATGGGAACAATTGCTACCTCTGTTAATGAAGTCTAATGTGTCTGCTACAGTCCTTTATCAGATCAAGATGCCTCTTGTGAAGGCTGACTTTGCTGTTTATTGTGAAACTGCCATTCAAAGCTCTCCTTGCCCACACAGGAATCAGTGTGACAGGGAGGTGCTGTCTCCTTGAAGCTGCATCTGTGGCTTGCAGTCTGCTGCTGAGAGGCTCAGGAGGGGTCCCTGGGCTGACAGGTGCACTTGTCTGCCTGGTCCTTGATCCCACTGCCCCATTCCTGACTGTCAGACAGTGATGCTGTTAAGGAATTGTCTCCATAGATGTTGCACTTTGTCAGCTGGTGTCAGTCCTGAACAGAAACTGCAGCAAAGAAATTCACAGGACTTGCTGAAGGCTCCAGGAGTTACTCTGAAATTCTTCTTGTTTTAAAAAATGTAGGCTGGATTTTCCCTGTATTTCTGCAGCATGTTTGTGTGTATTTGGTTGCTTGCTTACCTAGAAGTAGCTAATGTGCTGTTAGTGTTTGTCTTGGAGTAGTGGGAGACATGAAAGGCATTATTAATTTATGTGACAGAGAGATCTTCCAGAGGGTAGCAGAACTTTTTTTTTAAAATGAATCTTCTGTTTTCTGTCAGCTGTAGCCAGGAACACCTGCCCTCTGAGCCATTGGTTCATAAAAAATAATAGGTGTAGGGGCTGTGTGTGACAGCACTGCCAAACAGATCTCATTTTATTGGATTCTTTATACTGAAACTTGATGTTCAAGTGACCCCTCCAGAATTTCTTACATTTCTACTATGCCCCAGTATAGCTTTTATTGGAAACCACCAGATCTTCTGACGAGACTGGTGTTCCTGCTCCCCTCTCTCATGCCATGACTGCCTTACAAGTAAATCTCCATGAAGTTGTGCAGGTGGCTTTTTACTGTCGTTTTAGCATGCCAGGTCCTGATCCTGGCGTGTTTTGAGGGGAGCTGGGTTCCCCATTGCATTTCACTGCCTGGGACTAGGTTGTTGTAATGAAACAGGTGGGTTTTAGCTGCTACAGGTTGCACTGCAGGACATTTAAATGTCTGCTGCCAGATTGTAAACATTTTCCACAGTTAATGGTGCCTGTCTCTGTTTTTGGACAGTCACCTGTGAGCTGAGAAGACATTTTTCTTAACTGGCACTTCAAGCAGGACGTGCTGTTACCTATTTTAAAATTTTTATACAGAAAATGTGTTCATAACTGCCATTTTCCAAAGCTTTTTCTTCAGTATGGTGTAATTCTTGCCTGTTCTTTTTCTGATAGTCCTTCTTACAAGTTTTTCCATAATCACTAGATAGCATTTTCAACTTATGCTAAAGCAGGTCAGGTCTTTGTGCCTGCAAAGGTGCTATGCCAATTTAAATATTTATAAATATACATATAAAGTCTTTACTAGGGCTGATGTGATTTTTTTATTATTTTTTAATTTGGCTTGCATAGAGGATGCTCTTTGAAGTTTTTGTTCTCTTAATGAACAGCAAAGAAGACAATTTTGTTTGAGGGGAAAATGGTTTAGCACTGGCTTTGGCTGTTTTGTTTTTTTTTAAGGTCATTATGTTGGGAGTGGTGTTTTTTTGGGGTTTTTTTTTTGCATTCTTGGGTAAGAGTTCCTATATTGACAGAAGAAGCAAAGGTTTTTGAAATCTACAGGAGAATTTGCCAAGGGAAGATGGTTAGTACATTTTGTACATTCACAGTTGGACATTGTTCCTTATGGTTACCACCATCTTGTAGGGTTAAGGGATGATTTATTTGTGACTAAATTTAGTCTCAGTAGAAGAGGAAAATAGTAACAGTGCTGCATGTTGGCCTCATGGAAGATAAGAGACCATACTTGTGAGGTGCCCAGTAAAATGCTAGTGTGGCTCAGAATATTGAAAAACTAACCTTTCTGGTTATGATGTTATCTGAAAGAAATCTTCCCTTTACTTCTGCTTGGACTCTGGGAGGGAAACTGGAATTTTTTCTTCTTCCTGATTAATTGGTATTGCAAAAAAGAAAAGATTTTTTTGTCACTTCCCTCACTTTGCTGTTTTCACAGTGAAAAATTTTTTTCCTAGTGAGTTGTATTAATATCTGCTTTAACAGCAGATGTGATGTGGTCAGTGATAAATGCTACTAGGAAAAAAAAATAGGGGAAAATAAAAGAGTTAAGAGCTATCTTGTAATTTTTTTTTCATCTTGATCTGTAGCAAATCTGTGTCAGTGGAAATACTGAAACTGGCTGCATGTGTGGAAGAATAGATTTAGTTAATAGTTGGAATATTCACAATTTTAAAGTCTAACAATGGTGTAGTGAAAGTTGTCATTTCAGGAAAAATACTGGAGGGCTGTTTGCTTCTTTCCAAAGACAACTTTTCCTCTTAATCTACTGCTTTTGTGTGCAAAGTGAGTGCAGTGTCATGCATGGCAGCAGCAGCAGAGTGCTTCCCTCTGAGTTTCAGCTGTGCCAGCTCTGGGAATCCTTCCCATAACCCTGATCAACAGCTAATTCCAGCCCTTGGCTTTCATGGCCCGAGTGATTTGATGTTTGTGGAGTGGCAGAGGGGATGGTGCCTGCCTGTGAAGGGAAGCTTGGAACCGAGTGATACAGGACTGGTGTTTCCAGCTGAGGGGGCGAGAGCTGCCCTGCCTGCCCGGGGTGCCGGGGCTGGTTCCTGCACAGATCCTCGTGTGCCCTGCCTGCCCGGGGTGCCGGGGCTGGTTCCTGCACAGTTCCTGCAGTGCCCCCAGCTCCTCGTGTGCCCTGCCTGCCCGGGGTCCTGGGGCTGGTTCCTGCACAGCTCCTCGTGTGCCCTGCCTGCCCGGGGTCCTGGGGCTGGTTCCTGCACAGCTCCTCGTGTGCCCTGCCTGCCCGGGGTCCTGGGGCTGGTTCCTGCACAGCTCCTCGTGTGCCCTGCCTGCCCGGGGTCCTGGGGCTGGTTCCTGCACAGCTCCTCGTGTGCCCTGCCTGCCCGGGGTCCTGGGGCTGGTTCCTGCACAGCTCCTCGTGTGCCCTGCCTGCCCGGGGTCCTGGGGCTGGTTCCTGCACAGCTCCTCGTGTGCCCTGCCTGCCCGGGGTCCTGGGGCTGGTTCCTGCACAGCTCCTCGTGTGCCCTGCCTGCCCGGGGTCCTGGGGCTGGTTCCTGCACAGCTCCTCGTGTGCCCTGCCTGCCCGGGGTCCTGGGGCTGGTTCCTGCACAGCTCCTCGTGTGCCCTGCCTGCCCGGGGTCCTGGGGCTGGTTCCTGCACAGCTCCTCGTGTGCCCTGCCTGCCCGGGGTCCTGGGGCTGGTTCCTGCCCAGCTCCTCGTGTGCCCTGCCTGCCCGGGGTCCTGGGGCTGGTTCCTGCAGTGCCACCAGCTCCTCGTGTGCCCTGCCTGCCCGGGGTCCTGGGGCTGGTTCCTGCAGTGCCACCAGCTCCTCGCTGCTCCCCACCAGCTGCTTTTCTCCCAAGGTAGAGACACTTCCATGCGCTGGGTGGTGTTCAGGGCTTAACAAAACATTTGCTGATGCAAGGAGAAGGCAGTTCTCCCTGGCAGATTTTCCATGTTGAGGGTGAAGAACTCTTTAGAAATTATCTAAAACCTCCTGAGCTCCTCTGGTGTGTTCAGGACTTTACCAGGTGATACTTCTGAGTGCAACAGTGATGTAGTTCCAGCAGCTTTTAAACTTAGTGGTTTTGGGGTGAAGTCCTTTAGCTGAAACACACACAAGTCTAATCTTTTGGTTCAAGTTACTCATCCAAAGCTGTTAATGAGTGTTTGCCCTGATTTACTGTGGTTAGTTTGTAGTGAGTGAATTAAGTGCTGTGATTTGGATTAATTTTGCAGAGAATCCTAATGAATGAAAGCTCTCCATGGAATGTACTTTATGCAGCATCTAAGAAATCGTATCTGACTTGTTTTGAGTGCTCAAGTGGTGTCAAAGCAGCATTTTTAGCATTTTGATATCTCAAACAGTGAAGCTAGTCTGAAATAGCCTTTCTGTTTGGAAGAAGCGTTTTTCTTCCAGATCTGGGGCACAGTGTCTTGCTTATTGAAGCAACTTCATGGAACACTGTGGACTTTGTTGCATAGTTTATATTTATGTACTGTTTTGCATAAGGATATGTAGTTGAAATAGAAGAAATGTAACTTGTATTAAAAGAATACATCTGTAGGTGTTGCTTTGGCAGATAATTTCAGTTAATGCTGGTGGCTGTTTTTCCTTGGCCGATTTTTCTTTACATATGCGCTCTAAAATATTCTGTAGCAATATTGTTGCTAGCTTTTCTTGTCACTGAAAAAAACCAGAGTGAGCACTTAAACATCTTGAGAACTGCTCACAAAACAGTATCAATCTCCATAAGCTTTGTAAAATTCCTCGTGCCATTGTATCTTCTATGAAATTGTGTGAAATTGATAAAATGCTGGCCTGCCCTGACCTTGTTTTCTTTTAAAGTTTAAGGTTAAGCCAAACATTTTGAAAGTGTTTCTTGTTGTATCTTTTCCTATACTAACTTATTCTGAAAGGAAAAAAATGCTCTATCTTTCCTTCCTGGATTTTACTTTTTTCTTTCTATCCTTTTCCAGTATTTTTTGCAATATTATTTTTTGGTCTCTTCCTTCCACCCACTTGCAGTGTTTCTACAATTTCTTTTGTAAGTGTATCTCTGTTTTAAACCTAATCTTTAACCTGTTTGCCCAATTATTATCTCACAAACATGCTGGTTTAGAGACATTTATTCCTGTTACCTGGACAACCTGACTTCTGAGCAGAAGGGGCAGGTAGATGAAAGCTGGTGTGAAAGGCAAGATGTTGGGATATATAAAATGCTGCTGCTCTTTGGACACTGGCTGGTGTTCTTTTCATCTGATGGGATCAGGAATGTTTCAGTGTTCTAGTTTTGATTTCAGTTGAGCCCAGCAGTAACATGAAATAGTTCACACAGGGAAAAAACCAGTGGAGGACAAAAAGTGAGAACTGTGTAGTGGGATAAGTGTTACAGTGCAGTAGTTAAGTTACGTTCTTGCTTCTCTGCTAGATCTTGGCTGTTAACTGTGATCCCAGCGCAGAGTCCCTGTGCTAAAGCACTTGTACAACAGCATCATATTGCACTGCAAAAATAAGGAATTCTATTGCATATGCCACCAGAGGCTGTATTTAAAGAAAAAGCAGAGGGGAGAAGGAACAGCAACAGGATGATGTCGTACTGTACTGTGTTCCAAGAGGTCCTTGCTGTTGAAATATTAATGGAATTAATCTCACCTGGTTAATGACAAGCATCTTTCAATCAAACTATTTTCTTAACCTGAACAAAGATTTAAGTTACATTTAGCTTGAGAGAAAATAGGAGTCTAGAACCAGTTTTCAGTGGCGCTGTGATTCTCTTGTTCCTCTTAACCTTGTTGGTCTGATTGCTGGGTCATTGCACCTCATTCAGATTTGCCTCTGTGCTTGCTTAAGTTGTGCGGTCAGCAATGATTTTGCAATTATTCTTAGTTTTGGTTCTGACTTCTGCATTTGAAGTGGGGCTGACAGCAGTGCTCAGGAACCTGCTGGTTGAGATCATGGTCAGAGTCATTTCAGTCTGTGCTGCCTTCCCATTTGCAGGATTACTTCAGAGCACAAGGATTTGAAACTGAGGCCCATGGAAGCCAGCAGTGCTTGAAGGAAAGATACACTACTGAGTGGTTTTAAAATTTTGATTTTCTCTTACTCAGAAAGGTAATAGGTAAAGCATTAGGGCCAGTTAGAAATAGGAGGAAAGATTAGACGATATCTGAAGGGTTTTGTCACCGACAGCAAAATTGCGGCTCGAAGATTGATGGATTCTCTTTTCCTTCCCTCTTTACTGTGATAGTGTAACAATAGAAAAACAAGAATAGAAGTTTCTTTTTGAGTTTAAATATAAGTTTAAAAATTGCCTTTTTTTTAATTAGGTGGAATTGAAAAATACTGGAGAAGTATAAATACAGTAGAATATATTCTAACGTGGGACACACATTTGGTGATAAACTAGGTATTTAATGTGTTCTTTTTATTGATGTAGATTTTAATACGTTATTCTTATTGCTACAGATATGGTCCTGAACATCGTGAGCACATGACTTCAGAGATGGACAACCGGATGTGTTACAGGTTGTGATTGGCCTTAAGCTGACTTTATAACCATCGGGGAGCTTGGCAGGAGCCCTGCCATTCCTGATTTTCTCCTCTCTGGTGGCCTGAGCCCCGCAGCCCAAGCATGTACGGCAGCGCCCGCTCGGTGGGCAAGGCGGAGCCCAGCGCGCAGAGCCCGGGGCGCTC
>VYXD01014435.1:0-80674 GCA_013397195.1 Hylia prasina | reverse complement strand
GCCGCGCCTGGGCCACCGGCGCACCAACAGCACGGGGGGCGGCTCGGGGGGCAGCGCCGCGGGCGGCGGCGGGAAAACCCTCTCCATGGAGAACATTCAGTCCTTGAACGCCGCCTACGCCACGTCCGGCCCCATGTACCTGAGCGACCACGAGAACGTGGGCGCGGACACCCCCAAGAGCACCATGACGCTGGGCCGGGCCGGGGGGCGCCTGCCTTACGGCGTCCGCATGACGGCCATGGGCAGCAGCCCCAACATCGCCACGGGCGGCGTGGCCAGCGACGCCATCGCCTTCGGAGAGCACCACCTGCCCCCCGTGAGCATGGCGTCCACCGTGCCGCACTCGCTGCGCCAGGCCAGGGACAACACCATCATGGACCTGCAGACGCAGCTCAAGGAGGTGCTGAGGGAGAACGACCTGCTCCGCAAGGATGTGGAGGTGAAGGAAAGCAAGCTGAGCTCTTCCATGAACAGCATCAAGACCTTCTGGAGTCCTGAGCTCAAAAAGGAGAGAGCTCTGAGGAAGGATGAAGCTTCAAAAATCACCATTTGGAAGGAACAATACAGAGTTTTGCAAGAAGAAAACCAGGTTTGTAATCTAATGTCACTGCTGTGTTAGTGTGGTAGCGTGATTAAATGACTTCAGGAAACCTGCAAGTCACACGTGAGCTGCTAAATTAGATCGGTGCTTTTCCTGGGTAATTGATGTGGGTAAGATGCGTTGTCAACTCGCAAACCCGTTTTTAGATACTTGTCAGACTTGTAAACTACTTTGAGTGCTCATTTTTCCTTGGGTGTCATGTCAGTTTTTTTCCCCTAGGACTGATGGTAACCACTTGGTTTCCTTTTGGAAGTATTTATTCTGTTCATAATTAATATTTCTGTGCTGTTTACCTCTTGAAGTGTTCTCTGAGATGCAGAATGCACTAACTGCTGACCCCCAGTATAGCTGCACTGTTGCTGAATGTTGACAGATTGGCACTAAAAGCAAAGTTAAAGTTACTGATATTTAGAGTTAAAACCTCGAGACCTTCAGTTTTCACAAACAGATATAAATTGTGTTCTTGGCTACATTTAAATAACACTGTGTAATACGTGCTTGTTATTTTTTTGTCATAAACTCTGCGTATCTTGTTACACAACTGTCCTAAAGCACCCTGCAGATTTTTTTGTAGTGGTCTAGCCAGTTACAGAATAGGCAGAAGAACAGAGATTCTTAGGTGTCTAGGTCTTTGGTCTTGTGCACCTTAAAAGCCTCTCCAAATGAAAATGAAACTCAGAGGCTGATTAAAACTGAGGTGTCTTTGTAGTCAGCTCTACTGATTAAAAGTGTTCTTAAAGTTCTCCCACCTAGGCCTATATATTGCTGCCTTAGTCCTGAAGTAAATATCTGTCTTTGAATGAGTGTCCTCCTGTTTAGTTGTTTCTGGCCAAATGGGAGTTCAGCACCACTCTGAACTGTCAGGTAAAAAACCCTCACTAATCTTATGGAAAACAGACCCAGTGTCCAACTCCAGAAGTTCCCTGAAATGTCAGTCAGCTTTCATCACCACAAAATGACTTTCCCTATTGAGCTTTTAAAGTATCCAAACACATTTAATGAAAGTTTCCATAATTGAAATGTGACCATGTTCTTGTAGCTTTTTTATGGTTGCTATTTTAGGCAATGCTTTTTGTAAGCTTGCTTTAGAAGGTGAGGGAGAGAGGGAAATGCTGGAAGAAAAGGGTAGTAAGGGTAGTGCTTGTTGTACTCTACTTCCAGGTAGCCTGTCTGAAATAGTAAATTACTTTTGGTTAGTGATTAATCTACTACACAGAACCTGTCTGCAATTTTCTTTTCACTTTTTAAAGAGCTTGAGTTGAAGAAGGTAAGTTGCTTTTCCTGAGATAGTATGAAATCATTTAATGAACTTGTCATTTAGCTTTATAGCTGTATTCTTACCAAACGGTAAATATCACAACATGGGACTTGTTAAGGTGTGTGACCCTTTATCTTCATTTACTTTTGTCATTTTGGAATGCAGGAAACCTGAAGTTAAATAAATTTTATTGCAAAGGCAGGATTTCTTTAGAAGCAGTAATGTAATAAAAATTTTAGTTGTCATGGTGTAGCACAAGGATAACAAATATCTGGAATACCAATCACTCAACTTTCCTGGTGTTCTTTGTATTTCAGTTGCAGGTAAGTCTTCTAATTCTTAAATTCTTTTCATTTTTGGCCCTGTTTTCTTATTAAGGAGACTGTCTTGGGATACAGTAACATTTTTTCTGAAATCAGTTTTGACGTTTGAGGATGCTTTGGAAATCTTGCAAGAAAAATGCCATGATGTTGAATATATGTTTTAGAATGGATTAAGCAGCTATTGAATATATATTTTTAGAATGGATTAAGCAATTACTAAATATGAATACATAAGAGAGCAGTGATTTCTCTATCTTAGATTTTTTTTTCTTTGTCTTTCCTTTATCCCCTAGTTAACCATTTACAGATATTTCTAGGCTGCTGTTCTCTAGGCAATCGCTGTAATTACTATCACACTGGTAGAATTGTATAACTTTGGTCCAAAAGTAAGAAGGGTGCATTTTAAAAGTAAAGGGATATTATTGCATTGAGCTGTAAAAACTAAGAATGCTAATTAATAGCATTATAGTTAGTTAACAGTGTGTTCTAATTAAATTCTGAATTCATTGTGTCTTCTGTAGCCCTTTGGAGTTGATCACTTCAGCCCTTCATGTGGAAGATCAGTTTAATAGGATTTTCTGTAATTAAACAGAAAACAGACTTCTCTGTTTTGTTGTACTCTACTTCCAGATCTTTTGGGAAGAAAGATTCTGGTTGTGGGACCAGAAAATATCTTCATTTCCCCTTCAGCCTCCTTCTAAAATGAGTTCCAGTATAATTGCAGGAGCTGGAGTTTTAGACTTCATTAGGAGTATTTCAGCAGGTCACTTTTAAAAAAGGCTTCTTGCACGTGTAGTACTTGTGCTTTATGTCAAGTTTGTCTCAGAGCAGCTGTATTGTTAAAAAGGGGCTCAGGGAGCCGAGGTGCTGGCTGACTCATGCCGCTATCTGATAGTCATCTCAATCCCTTTCCTGTGGTCACGGCTCTTTATTCTTCTACCCGAACTTGATTGTCCCTGATGGTATTTGCTGTTCTTGTCACCTCAGCTTGAGCGATTGAGCTGCCCCTTGGGTGTGGGAGTTGTTAAAAGCACCTGACAATGTGAGCCCGGCTCGATTGCTACCTCAGCTTTATGGGAGTAAATGCTCCCACGTCTCTGAGTTTTCCCGTTTCTTGGGAAGGTGTACAAATAAATGTATTGCTTCTTGATTTCCAGGAATTTTTCTGGGTTGAGTGATGCTCAGAGACCGAGTGGAGGTTAAAGAGGGTGCTTCCTGTCCTGAGGCAGTGCCAGCCTGCTGGTTGTCCTGTGAGGGCAGCAGGTAGGAGGGAAGCCGTGGGCACAGTCCGAGGGTGCCGTGCACAGCTCTCTGCAGCTCTCAGGGGTGGCAGCCCTGCAGCCTTGCCCAGGTGTGGTGTTTCCCCAGGTGTGATGCAGCACAGCTGCATTCATCAGCTGCTCTGAGCAAAAGCTGCAGCCGGGGCCTGCAGCTTTATTTTCATCTTTTGTTACTGAGCCTGAAGAGACAGAAAATGCTTTCTTTTCAGAAAGGGGGAATGGTGTTGAAAGCTCACTTTGAAGAGCTCAAAACTAAACATGGAAAGTATTCCTGTAGTTAACACAGACTCTTGGAAAAACAGGCGGTTTTCAGTGCAGTGTGGATGAGTTAACCAATCATTCTTTGCAAGAAGCCCAGAGGAGAGTGCAAGTGATGGCTCAGTTATGCAAACCATGCATATTCAAGGAGGAATTGATGAAACCAGTAAACAGGAGCTCGGTTTTGGCATGGTCTCACTCTCCTCAGAATGCTTTAGTCGGAGCTGTATTTCTCTGAGTTGAAAAATATTTTTTTTAGGGTGTGTGGTTTAAAGTTTCCCTGGAAACCTCTTAATCAGAAGCCAGAAGAGGAAAGGAAAGACAGTGAGTATGTTTTGCACCATAGATAGAAATAATTTGCCTAAAAACTGGGCAGTGGTGGGGTGCTGTGAAAATCAAGGACAAAGGAGTTCCTCTCAGCTGAAACTTGCTTATGACAAGGTGATTGTGCCTTAAAATTACTCGTGCAATGCAAATTTGATGTCTAACGCCCTGCATTGAAATTTCCCACATTTGGCTGATCTGCTTTTAAGATCAGATTTATGGCTGATCTACTTTTAAGATCAGATTTATGTTTCAGCTAAAACAGTGTGGTACTGCTGAAAACATCTTTTTACTTTGATGCATTTCTGTGGTCTTCTTGTGGTTAGAGACCTTGGATGTCTGAGTCAGAGAGTTTAACCAAGAAAATATTTCTGAAAGGAATTTCACCTGGCTTGGGGTGAGCACTTGAAGAACATTGTACTCTGTTGTGATGGATGTATTCCAGCATTTCAGCAGCGTTCTCCAGAGTCAGAAGTATTTTCCATTTCTTTGTAGTGTGTAATGAGCATCTCACTTTCAAAGATGTAGTTGTCCATGTGTTAACCTCTTTAAAGCACTGGGTGCTGCTGTTATGAGACTGGCAGAGTTTCTAATGAGTACATTCTTTCTCTGAAAATCAGATTGATTCTCACTTCATTTTTTTTCAATTATATATTACAAAATTTTTTGATATGTCTTAGTACTATGTTATACTATTACTAGCCCCATTTCTGAGTTGGTTATTAGTTGATAGAAAACTAAGCTTTCTTCCATTCTGGGTGTTTAATTGTGCAATCTGTGGTTCCATAGGCATTGCTTCCAGGCATTCTCTGTATCCCAGAACATTGCATTTAAATAATTCCCTCAATGGCAGATGCCTGTTGGCTCTCTAGAATTCTGCCAGCTTTAAGGTTCCTTCTGTCTTTCCCCAGCTGCAGCATGAAATTATAATTCAATTCTCTTTCAGAATAACTCAAAACTACCTCCTCAAGAGTGCTTGGTATCTGAAGCATTTATCAAGTCTCAGCACTTTGTAACAACCTCAGAAATTGTCATGTGATCACCCAAGAGAACACCCTGTGTTTTCTGTCTTTCTTTTATTTCTGCAAGGAAATAAACCAAGACTTTTTGTGGTTATCTATATTCCCCAGGGCTCCTTTTGTCCCGTGTTTCCTATCGAGGTAGGATCTAATACCTTGAGTTGCTTTGAGCTGTAGCATAGGCTGAACAGCTGCTCTCTACTTGATCCATTAAACATATAAAGGGAATTGTACCTAAAAAGCAGCTTGGACTAGAACAGGTGACGTCAGTGGTGCTGTTGAACTTAGTAGTTTAACTGTGCTTTTTTTGCTGTTAAGATGGAGCAAGGATTACTTCAAATTCTGCAGAACTTAGAGCAGACTCTTTCTGCTATAAGTCTATTGAGTCTGTTCAGATGTTAGACTCCTAACTAGGGTGTGTTATTCCACCATTTAGTGTTTATATTCCTGGAAAGTCTTGTCTATGATGCTGTATTTCTCTAGAAGCCATTGTTCCTTTCAGCATTGTCCTGTTTGTGGTGGTTGAGTTAATAATTTTTTCCCTTAAGTGTTCTTGCTTTCTAAAAGATGAACTAGGTAGCTTGAAACTGTGTAAGGCTTCCTCTTTCTCAGTCACCCAGTGAGCAGCTGTCAGTGATAGATGATGGCAGCAGTGCAGAGGTGCTCCTATGCTGTAGGTAATTCCTGCTGATGGTACAGCTTTCCAGTGCCAAACGCAGCATTCTCATGTGTCAGCCTTACTCTGCCTGGTATTGATTTAAGTAGAAAGGAGAGGAGCACTTGAGGTGGAACTGCCAGGCCAGGAAAAAAAGGTTGTAATTTTGCTGGTCTTAGGTTCGTCTTTCAGCTAGGCCTCCAGGACCAAAAACTGAAAAAAGCTCTTTCAAAACTCTTTTCAATTTGGTGATGCTAGAAAGCCTCAGAGATTTGAAGATGGTCAGCAGAGTGGGCTGCCCTGACTGAACTGTTAGTTGGAAAGAACAGGGCTTTTTTCAGCAAAATAGATTTCTAGGATACTGTTAATAGTCCATTTAATTCTTAAGACATTAATAAGACAGAGGAACTTGTGTATTAGGGATAAATATATTTATATACTCTGAATAAAAGCGAGAGATCAAAGGAGTTTAGAGGGGACATTTCTGTACTCTGAAAGTCGTGAGTGTGTTGGATAACTCGTGAAGAGCACTCATGCCAGCTATCTGAACTAGTGATTGAAGAAAGAAACATTGTGAAATGACACTTTAGGCTCAGCTGGCTGGAGGGGAATAAGAGAATAAACTTGGTAGTGCTCTGGATGTTCCATTATAGAACTCCTTTTAATATATTTTCTGTATACCCTCATGTTTAGGGGACACAATGAAACAGCAGCATTTTCAGTGGTGATTTGTGGTGATTTGAGACCCTTAACAGAAATCAGATTACAGCTGCTTGCCAGCAGGTAGCATGGCTATTGAGGATTACACTTCTTTCCTTGAATGGATAATGCTTTGTAGTTCTTCCATACAATTTTTGAAATAATCTATTGAACACACAGAAAAATGGCTGCATCTGCTAAATGGATCATAATTATATATCCATTTTTTTGTCTGAAGATAACAATCAGTAGACCTTGAAAAGAAAACCTTTTCAGCAAAACTTAGTTTCATAACCCACAAGGTCTACATAATTATATTTTTGTGTAGTATTTTCAGATTGATATTGGTTCTGTTGGAAAGGTCAGAGACACCATCTGTAGTGGGAAAAAATACAAGGACATAGTGTACTTAGTTTCCTTCTGTGGTGATACCAGTTGTTCTGTCCAAGTGGTTTGCTGAGTGCTTGCAGTAGCAGCCCCTTGGACTGTGAAGCAGAAAGGGGGTGTTTGGTTATATTGGCAGCCTTGAGAAGCAGAGTTTGCTGAGTGCCATTGGGACTGAGAGATCTTAGTAAATCACAAAAAACCTCCTTGATTTAGTGATGGTTTTGCTTCCAAAGAATATTAAATAGTGTCTTTCCCCTTAATTATCCTGAGAGAACTTTACTTTTTTTTTTTTCTGCTTGGATTAAACACTAAAAACTTCTGTACTGTTTGGGGGAAATTGAGGCTTTCCAATATACAGCATGTTTTGCAATTGCTAAGGCAGTATGGACATTTAAACATAGAGAAAACAAAGGAAGGATCTTCCATCAATATCTAGATCAATATTTGAAGAGATCTCCTGATAATCCAAATTTTTATCAGTTGACCATCATTAAGAAAGCCTTCTTATGGATTCACCTTAGGAAGAGATTGTATTCTTTAAAGAAAAAAACCCCCACAACACCACAAACAAACTAACCCCCCAAAAACAACCCCAACTGAAACTCCAAAACCAACCAATTAAAAAAAGAACCTCCAACCCCACAAAAGCATAAGATAGTCTTGTATTGCAGTGTGCTCCCCAAAATGAGCGTGGTCAGATGCCAAAATCCTGGCACAGAACACAGTTATGGCTTTTTCTAGTGATCACTGCTTTAGAAATCAGAGGAGTTAAACTTATGTATAACAGTTACAGGAATAAATACCATGTGACTGCCTTCTTCAGTTTAATTTTAGCAGCTTCGTTTGTAAACTGGAATGCTAAGTAATGTACAATCATCAGTAAACCTAAAGAGCTTCGTGCTTGCTGCTTTTAAGCTGTTTGTTGAGCTGTATACAAGGTTTTAAAATTAATTTATGTGCTACTTCTTATTCCTGTTGCTATTTAAATGATTAAAGTGTGTGAGCTGTGGGCTGCTTTGCTCTTCCCTGGGTGGGAGCTACTGGTCCAGGATCCCCTTAAAACAGAGGGAAAAATGTCATCCTTGCTGCTCTGTGCTGCATGCAGTTCCTGTTAGGGACTGCTTTTAAAATCAAATGACTGTTAGCACTGTTTTGGAAAATAAATAGTATAAGCCAACAAGGGTGGGCAACTGGTTGGAGGCAGTTAGGTTCTTCCAGAATTTGGTTTCACAACATCAAAAGGAGTTTGAAGGCAGTGTGTAGATTTCTGACCATCTCAGGCAGTTCATTGCAAGCACGCAAAATAACATCATGTCATGGGGTGATGATTTTGCATTTCAGGTGTAACACAAAATACACTTTGTTATGAAGGGAGGAAGAAAGGCATAGAGATCAGCTGTCCAGTAAAAAGATATTTTCCAGTGCTTTGTGAATGTGACAGGGAGGTGAAGAATAAATTTTACTTTAAGGTGCTTTGTTGAGTGCCTATTCCTCTATGATCTCTGCATTGTAATCAGGTGTGTTACACATTTCTGTTTCTGCACTGGTCCCCTCCTGCTTCCTCCCTTCTCCTCCCCATTCCCCTGCTGCAGTGGGCTGCAGAGAGAAGCAGGTGACAGCCAGGCTTTGGGAAAACAAGCAAGTAATAAATGGTAGCCCAGAATTGAGCCTCACTGTATCTGTATCAAATGCATTTTTCCTGGCCAATACATACGGTGTCATTGAGTTCTCATGAGCAGCACTATGGAGGAGCAGGCACTTCACTGAAGAGTCTTTCACTGCCTAAAACATTTCACAGATGCAGCCTTCCACACGAGACAGTAGGCTTGACATTGACTTTATGGAATTTTCAGATCCTTCTTGTCAAGTGATCAGGTACCAGCTACCTTGGGTGGTTAGATTTTGTGAACAGATGGTCTTCTAATTATATGTGGATGTGGATTCCAAAGAATACAGGGCCACACACTTCTTGTGATGCTTCTTGTCACTTGTTTCTGAGATTAAAACAAGCCAGCACGTGAACTGCCATCATTCAGAAATTAAAATCTTATTTCTTTGGGTACTTTGTACCGGACCTGTCTCTTCCATAGTAGTTGATTGCTCCTGGCATTAATATATGTTATTAATATATATTAATGTCTATAATATGTATGTATATACACCCCCACACAGATCCTACCTTTTTTAATACAGTGAGATGAGGCTTATATACCTTTTTTCCTTACAGGAATCATGAAATTGTCTGAGTAATGGTCTGGTTTTTTAGTGGAGTCGTGTCTCAGGTGACAAATACTTATTTTTGACTGAGGGGAGGGGAAAGCCTTCTGAACATTTGTGTTTAGCATATTGTCTTTGAGCAAATTTGTACCTACAGGTTCTTGTCTCAGGCTTAACCTGTTGTTAGGCTTGTTCTTTTTTATTTGTTTTTAATTTTACTGTTGGCATAATTTGTTAGACTTCACATGTTATAAGTGGGTATCAGTTCTTGGATGAACTGAAACAAGCCATGAGGCAACAAGAGTAACAGGAGATAAGTGGAGCTTTGCTTGTTAGAGATACCCAGGGAGCCTCTTGCAGCATCTGATCTCACAGCCAGAAGCCTCCACCAGGCTGATCTTAATGTCTCTTTCTCTTTGGAGAGATGGGAACATTTAAAAGTAAACATTTGATTTGCTGAAGGATTCAGGGCATCATCCCAAAGCTGTTAAAATGTTATAAATGTCAAAACCAACACAGCTAAGAAACACCAACCTGTTTGGAAGGTAAAATGTCCCTGTGGAAGATACTACTCCTCCATTGCCAGTTAATGCAGAAGCAGCTGATTGAGGAGAAACAGGCATGCTCCTTCAGAGTGCTCATACTTTGGGATTTGGCTTCGACTAAAAATTTGCATGAAGTTCTGAAAGTGTTTTTGGCTTCTGGAAGAGGTTTCAGTGTTTCTTTGTTGGATGAGAGAAGGACATCCATGAAGAGGATGACAAAAGCTTTAGGCTGAGAATTAGTGCTAACAGGTGAAATGATGGATCTCAGAATAATCCTGGAAAAAGGAAACAGGCAGAAACAAGCAGAATAAAGGCTTTTAAACAGGTTTTTAGGAAATGTCGTGCCCTGCATTGGAAACTCAGGAAATAACTGCTTCATTTCCCTCAGTTGGGTAAATGTGGAGAATAAGATTCTTCAGTGATTCATTATTCATCACTGTTCAGTTTGGGAGTGCAGATGACAGTGTTGTGATTATTAGGTACAGCTTAGTTAAATACCAATATTCCAGTGTTTTACACATTGTGCAGCTCAGTAACTCTGATGAGAAGGGAGAGAACAACTTTGGGAGAGGACAGAGGTACAAATCTAGATAATTTTTTGATCTCATCAACTATTGCATGTTGGTGTGGCTTACATTAACATAACAGATATATGTACTTTTCTGAAATCTTCCTTTGGTGTGCACATAGGTTGCTTTTAACAGATGTTGTTGCTTGTGAGGATTAATAATTTATCCAAAATAGTTGTACAAAAGGCCTACAAACCAGAGGTGTGCCTTTTTTTTGAGGGTAGAGGAATTTCCCAGGCTTCATCAGCCTGTGTATCTGTTGACTAAAGTCACATTATTCTGTTAGTGGAGGCTTTGATTTGGAGGACAGCATCTAAACCTTTTCCCCTCAGCTGGTGTCTGGTGGGTCAGGTTTGGCCATGTGGTTGTGAGCCTGTTAATGTGTAACTATTTTAATAGATCTGAGAGCTTAGTTACTCAAAGGAGGGACCTTTCTAAGAAACCATAGCTGTACTTTCACAGGAGAAAGTAAATTCTGTGCTCTATATGTGCAGTCAGCAGCACTTTTTATGGGGGAAAGAAAATTAACTCAGCCACTTTATGATCCTCTTTGCAGGGATGTGTTTAGACTTTCTCATCACTTCACTATGACTGGAATGTTCCAAAATATGGAATTACCTTCAGTAACTTATTTGGGGGGAGGGAACCTGAAATATCACCTTGCAATAAAATGAGTAACACGGATTTAATTTTGGTAAGAACGAGCAGATGTTTTGGAGAGAATGACTGAAAAGTTTTGAGAAGCATGCTTTGGCCAGGATTTGTGAGAAGGTCTGTGCACATGCTGGACCAAAGAGTTGAAGTAGGTGTGGGTATTCTGTGTGTGCTCAGGTTGTGATTTACAATCCTTTTTGCTGTTGTGTAACATCCTAGTGAGAATCTTATACTAGTTCCTCCACTAATTAGTCCTACTTGGAAATCGTATACCTCCAAATTGCTTTTACAAAATCCATCTTATTTTGTTTGAACTTTTTGCTTGTATGTCCCTAAATATCTTTACAACTTACTTTAGAATTGGGCTTTGCACTTAACATGTTCAGCAAGTGGTTGTGCTGCTGTTACATTCTCTCTCCTCCATCTTCCAGGAGTAAGATTCAAAATCCAATGTTTGTGACTTAAAGAGGGTTCCAAGTTAAAGTTTCTATCCAGGAAAAGCTGTTCTCTTTATTTTTCTGCTAAAGCTGGGAATGCATTCAAGACTTCCCTTCTAAAACTGCGTGCTGTGTTTTCTCAATGCAGAATCCATTTAGTGTGTACTTATTAAAAAAAAATTCCTCTCGTCCTTTCCATTTGGTTGAATTAGCTCAGATCTGTGTGCCTTTGAGAGGCCTGAGGTCTGTCTCCTTTCTGACTGTGTGAGAATTGTCATTCATTTATATTTAGCACTGCTTTTTTGTTAATTAACTTTTTCTAGTGTTTCATGTCGAGCTTCTTTAATCTGAAAGTCTGGGAATTTGTGGACAAAATCATTAATTCACTTTCTTTTATACTTAATATAGTTGTTAATGTTTCTTTGTGAATTGCTGAATGCTAGACAGTCTTTGAAGATTGTGCTGGGAAAAGGAGATGTGTTCTTCACAGGTTGAGCTTGTTAGCAGGTGATTTGGTGCAGGAAGACCTGATTATTGAAGTCAGTGGTTGATGCTGTGACACCTTCATATGCACTGCATATAATTGTGCTGATTAACACTTGAGTGAGGGCACTAATTTTAGTAGTGTACCAGCAACAAGAAGGTCAATATGCTATAAGGCTTATACGTAGCTGAAAGTGAGATGAGAGTTGGCTGCTGAGCACTTAATTTTCTGAAATTCTACTCTGTCCAGTAGAACTTCATGAATAGCAGACTTCACTACAAAAATGCAGAAGTAATATATTTTTCATAAAAATGGGTTTTTTACCTCTGTATTTTTATATTGCCACTGCTTTTTCATTTGAAGGGGGAAGATGCTCTGTGTGTGTACATATATATATTATTCTCATGGGTTCTCATCCATTCTTTGGATGGGTATTTCTGCCCTTAGTCTTCCATTCAGCCAGGCTTCTTTTGTGCATCTTGAAGCTATGAAAATCAGCGGTGCCTAAGTGTTTATTCATAGTTATATGTATTGCAAACAGCAGTGGTATTTAACTTGCAAAACTTGTTACTGTGTGAGTGACTTCATATTGGTCTTCACGTTTTTGGAGTGATGGGAGGCCTGGTAAAAAGGCTGCCCTTAATTTATGAAAGTCACTTTCTGGACTGATTGGGCAGATTTGCACACAGCAGAGGGGGTGTTAGGGTATTTTGTAATTGAAAAGGCAGGACATGACCACCTGAATTTAGTGGTTTATGGTCTCAGTTCAGAAGTAACTGGCTGAGGTTCTGCCAGCCCTAACTGGTACTTTGCATCCCTTGTACACTGTGATAAACCTGAATTACCAGTAATGAAAGAGTGTGTGTTAGTGCTTCCAAGTTACAAAACTGCTGTAAATGCCATAAAGAGATTTAGCTTCCAGTAGGAAACATCCTCCCTTTTAACCTGTGTTAACATGCTCTGAATTAACATCTCAGTTATTTTCAGAACCTTGGTCTATCACATCAGGTTTTTTGTTATTAAGAGGTGCTATCAGCCAGTGTGTTTAATAGCACTTTTAACAGGTGCTATTAAATCAAGATGATAGGAGCTTATCTAAAATGTGAAGTATAATGTATTAGAGAGGTATTTTTATTAAAAGTAAATGATTGTACCATCATGTACAATATTTAATTTGTAGCTAAATTTTTTTTTTTCTTCTCAGATAATTTTCTCTTGTATTCTCCTGGGCTGGTTTCCTCTTGCTTAAGCACATTTCTTTTCTTTTCACCCTTCAGTGCTAGGTTGACTGTTGGGAGATGAGTAGCATAATTGTTTTAATGTCATTTTTGATGTTGGAATCATTTAAATTGCACAAGTTCAGTTTTGTGCAACAGGTTATGCCCTAAGGCACACACACATGTATCCAAGCTACTTGTGTACGTGGCTGAGATGGGAACAAGAGGGGCCCTGTTTTTTTGTGGAGTTCCTACAATACCTCATGTTCAAAGCACAGTTTTGTGTTGATTTCATTGTAACAAATTATTTGTGAATCTTCTTGAGTGCCCAGCAGGCAGATCAGCAACAAAAGAGAGTGGATATCGTAAGCTGCAGGGAAATAAACCAAACTGACAACCAACACCTGACAGAAACTCTCTGGAAAAAGCATTTAGCTGTTGTACTAATTGTATTTCCTCATTAATCTGTTTTCTGCTCAGTCTTGATGTGCCACTCTTTTCTGCAATGAAATTCCAGATCCATTAAGGATATCAGTAATTAATATCTCTACGGGGCTTTTTCCCCTCTAGTGCCCATCAGGCTCTGCACCAAAGCAGTTGCAGTTGGTATTGTAATAATGTGAGCACACAGTCAGCATATGGTAAATAGAGTCAATTCAGGAAGTCCTGAACTGTACAAATATTTTTTAATGTCGTTCTTGGATAGAATTTGTTTTAAAAATGCTGTATTTTCGCTGTCGTTAATCTCAGGTAATTTGTCTGTGTCCCCTTTTGCTGGTACTGCTTTTAGAGAGTTGAGTGAATTCTTGGGGTGAACTGAGCGTTGGGGAATTGTTCTCACTAAGGAGTGACTTGGCAAGAGGTTCATTTTCACATGACTGTGTTCCTTAAGCAGCAGGGCTGAGGGAAACAGGATTAAAATGTATAACCTTAGAACTGTAAATGTATTTTTATTACATAGAACATATTTTTTAATGAACTCTAGAATGAAATCACTCTTGCTTATGCCAACACTTGTGAATCATTTACTCTTTGCTCACAATATCTGTGTTCAGAACAGAGTTTGGTTGGAAGTAATAAATGGGTATTGAATTTTCCTTTTGATTTTATAAACTCATTAAGTTATGCTTTGGTTTCTGAAGGTCCTTTTTTTTTCCCACCTCCTGCTTGTGGAACTCGAGAACTTTCACTGTGAAACATAGACTACTGTTGATCCCCCAGACAGATTACTCAATTCCTTCATCCTTCCCACTTGGCTTCCCACAGTCTCCCACAGTATGCAAATAGAGAGAGAGCACATTTAACAAAACATTGCATCTTTCTGTGATATGCCAATCTCATCAGGTACCAGAGATCTCCCAGGCCTCTGTGATCAGAGAGGTGGTTCAGGGAGAATAACAATCAGCCATGAATCGAATGAGGGTTGACTCAGGGCTTCCTTCAGAGGACTTGATCCGTGCAAGGGTGAATGTGAGGGTGGGGACATTGCTGTTTGATGCCACAGAAGGCTTATAAAGACAAAAGAAACTGGGGAGGGGTCTCCTTTGTGGAAACATGAACGTTCCACAATCTTCAAAACGGGCCAAAGGACAAGCCATGGAGTTAGAGGGTGGTGCTTCTTCCTTCAGTCCCTGTGGAATGAGTCCTTTTGGAGCACGTTGCTGAGCATGTCAGTGACAAGATCACGGTTGGGCACAGTCAGCATGGATTTGTCAGGGATTAATCATGCCTGATCTCATGGCCTTCTGTGATAAAATGTCAGGATTTGTGGACGAGGAAGGAGCAGTGGCTGTCCTTTACCTTTAGTCAGGCTTTGATCACAGTTTCCCACAGCACTCTTGTCATCCCTAGTCAGAATGCCAAGGGCTAGGTGGCAGCCAGGTGGGTGAAAAGCTGCTGGTAGCATCAGGCTCAGAGCCTGACTAAGGGCTTGATCACTACCCAGTGCATGTAACGAGCTGTGTCGTGTTTGACATCTTGCTCAGGGACCTGGATGGAGGTGACAGGGTCCCCTGCATTTAGGTGGCACCACCCTAAGGGGACCAGCCTTCTGCAGAAGGGCAGAGCCTTTCACAGGGGCTCAGTCTGCAGGAATGAATGGGCAGGAGGCTCGTGAGATTCAACAGGGATGATGGGAATAAACCACTAACGAGAGAGGTTAGGGTCTGACTTAGCAGCTCTGTGGAAAAGGGTCTGGGGACCTGGTGGGCAGCAAGGTGAACATGAGGCAGGGATGCACTGTGGCAGCAGAGGACTTTGTGCAGTGATTATTTCCTTCAGCTTCACACTTGTTCAGCCACATACAGAGTACTCTGTCCAACATTGGTCTGCCCAATGCAGAAAAATAGGTCAATTAGTGGCATCTTCTAGGAGGGGTGCCAGAGTGACTGGGGCTGAAGCACAGGCCCTGTGAGCAGAGGCTGGTGGAATGGGTTCATTTGGTGAAGAGAAAGCTTTGAGAGGATTAATAGCAGCCTTCCCATATGATGAGTTTGTTTTTGACAAGAGGAACTAGACAGGATGCTGCATGGTAGGAGCATGAGAAATAATGAATATAAGTAGAAGATTTTCAAGATGTGACTGGATAAATTTCTTGGCAAATTGGTTTGATCTCTTAGATGACTCTGCCTAGAGTAAGAAGTTAAACTAGATGACCTCGTGGTGTCCTTTTCAATCTGAGTTATTGTATCATAACTCTGTTTTCATAGGTTGGCATAATGTATTATGTGTGCTTGGGTTTCCAGTCTAAACAATGGCCTAAGTTTTCCAGTCTAAGCCTTGACAGCAGCCCCGGATCTCGTTCTTCCACAGTGACTGGGCTTGCCACGTGTGTTCAGCTGCAGTAATGCTGAGTGGACTCTGAGACAACCAAAGCATTGCCCCCAAACTGAGGACAGTGCTAGAACTGGCTCCTGTGTGTGTTTGCTCCCAGTGTTTGTGACATCTCCTTGCTGGAGGTGCTGCAGGTGTCAGCTGCCCAGGCGTGCTCTCTGTGTCAGCAGCTGAGCTCTTCCTCCTGCCTGACAGTCCCAGGCTCACCTTGTCTGCTGGAACCCCAGTGCAGTGTCAGGGATGCCAGTTGCTCTTGCACTCTTGCCAGCACTCTGTGCTTTCCTTCAGGAAGCACGCAGGCTTTACAGTGAGCAGTTGTACTCAAGTGCATTGGATCCACATGACTTCCAGGCTTATGTTTGACAGTGTTCCCACAAATCCAAGGTTAGTTACAAAATTCTAACTGTTATTTATCCAAATGCTGTGTTCAGAGCATAGACTTTTTTGATTTGCTTTGTCTCCCACCTTTTCTTTAGCTTTCATTCTATTGCAGATTTATTTTTAAATGTTTGTTCGTTTCTTTACTAGATGCATTTTTTTCCAAATTTTCTTTAAGTTTAATATAAACTTCTATGAACAGAGTTTTTCTGTTTCAAAGCAACTGAACTATGGTCGTGGCTATCATTTATTTTTAAATATGTCTCTGAGGGAGGAAGTTATTATGTTACAGATGGTATTGGTGCATTTAAAATATTAATCAACATGTAGGCATATCTGTATGAGAGTTTTGTGGCGAGCCTTATGTTGTCACTTGATCTTTTTTTAACTTGAAGAAGTGTTTAGTCTTTATGACAGTTCTGTAGCTGCTCTGCCTTTGGCTCACTGTTCAGTTGCAATTCAGGTCAGACCATGTTAGTTTTTTCAATAATCTTGCCATCCAAGTTTCCTGAGGCTTTTCTCTAGCCTTACAGTGTAATTTTTCAGAGTATAGTTAGCCATTTTATTCTGATCTACACTTAAGTTCTTCATGCACTGTCTGTTTAACCAATTTATAAAGTGGATGCCTACAATCAGTTTTTAGAAGCATAAAGACCTGATTTTTTTTTTTTTTTAAATGCCTTTTTGTATCAGATATAAATCTCACATGCAAAAAAATCCTGTTACATCTTGTTAAAAAATATCTAAATTTTGATTCAGGATTTATATTTTTTCTTTTGTGGTAAATTGACTTAGCTGAGTTATCACTACATTTCTAGGTGATGGAAAATAAGTCTTTCTCATTGACCCAAATGTACCCACCATGTCCAAGATTTTAGCTTGTCCAGTGGCACAAGCACTTCTCAACTTTTTGGGGGCTGACCTTGGTGAGCTGACAGATGCTCACCAAGCCACTCTCTTGGCCCTCTTCCTCAACAGGACCAGGAGGAGAAAATAAATAAAAGACTCTGAGATAAAGACAGAGAGTTCACTTACCTGCCATAGGAATAAGAGGCTCACCTTGGAAAATTAATGTAGTTTTTTCTTCCAGTTGGGAACAGTAGGCTGATAAACCTAAAAATCACCTTCCTGTCCCCCATCTTCCCCAGCTCGACTTCCCTCCTTCCTTCCTGGCTCCTGTGCCTGTCTGGCAGGGGCACAGCTGATCCTCCTCCCCGGGGCTGATCCTGCACCCCCAGGCCAGAGCCCTGCCCCGTGCACACAGAGCACCTCCACCCCCCTGGGGGGCAGTGCTGGCATTGCCTTTGGAGAGTGCAGGGGCATTACAGAATATTTATGGAATGGCCCATTACAGATTTCAGCAGCCTCCCATTACTTTACAGATTAAGCATTCATGTTATCATAAGCTCTTCCAGAGCTTGTAAAGTAAACATAGAGCAAGCAATCTGACATTTTCATCTTTCACCACTAATTTAGATTCCCCATTGGTTCATCTTCGTTGTGGCAATCTTTTAAAATGCTGGTTTGAGTAAGTACCTGGCAAATTTTATACCTTTCCTCATTTTAGGCTGTGAAAGATCTTTGGTAACTCACCTTCATTTATTTATATGGATATCCTTGGCCTTTCAAATCTAGCGTTCAGTTGCATCTGGAAATCCTGATGTTGATCAGGATCTGCTGTCCTGATAATTTTTTCCTCCTGCTGTTTTATTTTCAGGCTTTAAAGACATTCAATAGGACCTTTTTACTTCCCTTGTGAGTCTGAGTCTCAAATTTTTTCTTTGGGATGTGTCAGGACATTCTTTTCTGTTTATCTTCTATTAATTATGTTTATACCTGAGTTTGTATGTGCACATGTGTATACATAAAAACATACATTTATTTTGGATACTTTAAATCTCTTTAACATGTCTCTGTTGAAAACACAAAACTGATTTACCACTGTCTGGCTGGCTCATTTTGGATTTCCCCCTTTGTAGTTTCACTGTATGCTGGTGAAACTTTTTTCTCCTGAGTTTTGTTTTTCTTTCTGGCATGCCTGAATTCCCTTGGGGTTCAGAGTGTTTGATTTGTTCAGATGATCTCTCACACCTGTATTGTTGATATTCCTGTACCATCAGCACTCAGGTGCCAAAACACTGTTGCAATCACAGCCTGCATTGCCCACACCTGTCTGTACCTGCTGAAATAGTTCCAGCCCTGAGCCCAGCTCAGTGAATCTCCTCAGAGAGCCTCCCTCACCTTCAGTCCTGAGATCATACACTCAGGAACTTGGCTTGTTTAATTTAACTTTTAGTGCCAGAGATTATTGTGGTGGACGTGCTCAGTCTTCTAAGATTTTTGTGTTAAAGTAGTGGGTTTGATGTGTCTAAGAGGTGCAATTAATTCTTTTTTTAAATCTTTTTTTCTTCCCACATTTATTATCCTTGTTTGGGAAAGAGGCTTTTGTTTCAAGAAACTAGACCATTTTTGTGAAGAATTTGCTCAACAGAGAGTGTATTTGTAAGGATTTGACATTCCTGTGTAGCTTCAAGCCCTTCAGTCATCCACCCCCAGGGACCTTTTTCAGGAGATGAGATGGGATTTGAAAGTCTTCCTTTCTTAACCATTTCTTGAGAAATAAAAACTTGTTCTTTCACAACTGTTCTAAGGGGTGTGTTATTTTTATAATTTCAAATACTGCAAAGGAAATCAGTGATGGATTTCCATTGCCATTTTAGGAGGATTTCATAGCTCTTGCTTGATTTTCAAGTTCATAATGATAATATTGCCACTGATAGTACCTCCAGTGCAAGAATTGATTCATCCCTCTCAGGCTGCAGATATTTTATTCATAGAATCATGGAATGGTTGAGGTTGGAAGGGACCTTCAAGGTGATGTAGTTCCAAGCCCCCTGCCATGGCAGGGGCACCTTCCTCCACACCAGGTTGCTCTAAGCCCCATCCAGCCTGGCCTTGGACACTGCCAGGGATGGGGTATCTGCAGCTGCTCTGGGCATCCTGGGCCTCACCACCCTCATAGTGAAGAATTTCTTCCTAATATATAATCTAAATCTGCCCTCTTCCAGTTTAAAACCATCACCACCTGTCCCCTCACTATGTGCCCTTGTAAAAATTCCCTCTCTGCTTTTCGTGTTGCCCATTTGGGTATTGGAATATGTAAGGTCTCCCTGGAGCCTGATCTTCTCCAGGCCAAAGTTGTGCCAAGAAAATATTTGCAATTATTCATTGTTCAAGATTCCTACTTAACAATTCAAAGTGTTTTCGTCCAGCCACTCTGTAACATGAAATATCTTTACTGGGATTGCTGAGTTGCCAAGCTGTCTCTGAAGGGGATGACACCTGTAATGTATGAATTCCAAAAAGGGAAACTGCTGATTTTATTCTGCCTTTTGTTGCTTTGCTGTTGTTTTATCTTCCAGGGCCTCACAGTCTAAAGTCAGTGCCATAATAATCTTTTGCATATGATTTATGCTTGATTACTGCTGTATGTATACCTGTCTGATGTTAGCCATAAACACTGCTACCACCCCGTTTTGTGTCAGCAAGTGTAGAATCCCAGTCTCCTCTGTGGAGAGAGCATCCATATTGAATGAAAGCAGTGCTTCTGAAGTGTTTAAAAGCCACATGTCTGAGTCTCTTATCTGATCTGTGGTACTCAACACTGGTGGATATTTTGCCATTTGATACTTGTTTTATCAGTGTGAATGTATGTGGGCTATCATTCAAAGCAGAAGAGACATGCATTCTGTAAGTAGATGATGTGGATGTAGCTATGAGCTTCCCTTTGATCTTGGCTGGGACCTTAAAATTCTGAAATTTGGCTTTGAGGGCTGTATTGTACCTGATACCACTTTCTGAATAACTGGTATCTTATTTGCATAGTTGTATTCTATCCTTGCAAAATAGCAAGGTAGGATACAGTTGGATAGAATACAACTATGCAAATAAGTTTTTGTACTTTGAAAAGAATGAGTGGGATAACTGGGACAACCTGGCAACTGTGAAAAGGTAAAAAGGCTGGAGTGGCAGGTCACAGGGTGGGAAGCAGCAGCAATTGTTACTTGCTGCTGGTTTTCATGGGCCATACATCTGAGGGCACATCCAGAGTACCATGGCCAGCCCTCAGCTCTGCAGGACAGGGCAGTTCTGGTGTGATCTGGCAGGTTATGAAGTCATGTGGGGACTGGGTACGTGGCATATAAGAAGGGGCTGCAGGAGCTGCTTTGGCTCAGTCTGATGAAAATGAGGCTCAGGGCACCTCGGTGTGGTTCCAGCTGCCTCATGCCAAGGGTGAAGGTGCAGCTGGACCTCCCGGGCTGTGCAGGGGAGGAGAGTGGCCGTGATCACAAGGTGTAACATGAGAAGTTCATTCTTACCAGGCTCAAGAAACACCATTTTCATCCTCAGAGTAATTAAACACTGCAAGGTTTATCAGCATCTCTGATCCTGGAGATGTTCAGAGATTGATTGTGGGAGCTGCTGAGCAAACTGATTCCAGTGCCCCTGCTTTGAGCAGACACTGTGTTAGATTTATTCCAGTTGTCCCAGCCTGTATTGTTCTGTGGTTTCTCATATCTGTATTTCCAAAATGTGTGTGTCCTTTCTAGATGAAATCTGGTAAATTCTGACTTCCAATTTCCGTACCCCAGCCTGGACATAAAGATCACTTTTCTCAAAAGAAACTGGTGGGAACCAATATCTTTTTTGACTGTGTGTTAAAGTTAAATCCTTTCTTACATTCACAGTATTTCACGTAGGTGTTTAGCAGATGACACTTAAGTTTGCTAGAATTTTGCTCTTTTGGCCTTTTCTTATGGCTTGTTATTTCAGGAGCCATAAAACTGTTAAAATGTAGAAACAAGGTACCTGTATGTTTATGTCACTGGTTGAAGCCTATGCCTGACTGGTGGAAATGTGAAGCTGCCCAATGAGTGTTCATTATTTGTACTGACCAGTCAGGTCAGACTGGTGGGCAGATTTATGGGATAGGTAACTTGAAGGATTTTTTGGAGATATTTGTTGTAGACACTTCTCCACGTGCATATATTTTCTGTGCTGCTTATACTCTGCATTTGCTGTGAAGAAATTAGTGTTTAAACGTTCAGACCCTGGGAGATGTGGCTCAGGGAAATAAAGATTTCTCACTGAGTACAAGCATGCCTGGTTATCTGCTATTCAGTTTCCCCACTGAAGAATATCTCATCTTTAATGACACTACTTTTGGTAATGAATGAACACAATTCTAAGGATAGTAAGTGAAAATTGGGTCAAATGTAATGATGTTACTGTTATATTTTACCATGATAATGCTGTTCCATCCCTGTGGTGGGTTGGCCCAGGCACACATACAGCTGCTTCCTCATTCCCTGCTGCAGAGGGATGGGGAGCAAAAAGGGAGAACAGGGCTGAGAATGCTCCAGTGTTGAAATAAATGCAGGGAAATCACTCCCAATTGCTGTCATGGGTAAAGCAAACACAACTTGGGGAATTCAACTTATTGCAGATTAATATAAATATTTAATTACTGGGTAACAAAAAACCCAAACATTAAAACACTTGGGGGAATCCATCCCTTCTCCTTTCCCAGCCTCAGCTTCACTCCAGACACCTCTCTTCCCTGCCTTGTAACACCACGGGGTGCACTGGGTCCCTTCAGTGAGGCAAGATGTGATTCAGGGCTTGGAGTCATGGTCTGTCAGTTTTTCTGCTGCTCTCTGGCTTTGTCTCCCTTGGCTGTGGTGTGGGTGCTCCATGGGCTGCAACCCCTTTGGCAGTGCCCTGACCTTCTCTTCCTCTTCTTCCTCTTTTTTCCCTGACCTTGTTCTCCCGTGCCCTCTGTTGGTGCCTGCTCTTCTGGTGTTCTTCTGTGCCTTTTCTCAAATGTGTTTTCATTAAAGCACCCCGAGGTGCAGCTGTGCCCTTGGTGGATCTGCCAACACCTGAACACCTGCAGAAATGGAACTGGAACTTGGTGTGTTGGCTAAGAGTGTTCTGGAAATGTGGGAAAGGAAGCTCTGGGCTAAATTTTCCTACTAACTGACCACGAGTACTTTATTATTAGAAGCTCAAGTTGTCTCCTGCTTTCTTGCAATTTCATGTGAGACTGGATTGCTTCCTCAATCAAACGTCTTTTTGGTGAGCTGCTTAGTGGCTGAGCTTGTAAATGTTCTATTTCTAAAATACTTCAGATGTTTTTTTGCTTAGTGGCTGATGACTCAGATGTTTTCCTGACTCAGAAACATAGGAGTGATTTCTCTGCAGTCAATATTGTTGTGATAAAATCATGGAATAAGGTGATAGAGCCAGAAAAAGGCAGAATTTGGAGCTTTCTGTGAGCAGTTAATTGACCAGTCTGGAGCTGAACAAGATTTAAGGATTTTCCAAGGGGTGGCAGGAGTATACTGAGAAACTGCTCCTCAGTATCTTGGGGTCTAGATGTTATATTCTACAGTAATAGTGACTTTTTTGTAGTTAATGTAATTTTTGACAGTTTATCAATATAAATGAAATGAATTGTGTTATATTTAGCTAGGATAGGAAGGATTTTGGTTTAAATTCAGAGATACTTTTGAAATTTTCAAGGCGTAAAAAAATTTCCTTAGTAGAAATTGAGTATCCTGAAAAACAAACAGCATACTACAGAATATTGATTTGCTCTTTGAAATTATTCTGTAAGAAGAAAAACTCTTTTAGCAAATATTTTCAGTTATTAGTTTAAGTCTCAGAGGTACAGAGAGCTTAGTTCCTTGTTCAAGCTCCTCAGAGGCATATATAATCTCTTAAAATTAACAGTGGTATCTTATTCACTAAATGTTTCACAGAATTCAAGATACTGATTAAAAATTGGAAGCTAAAAGTATCTTCTCTTTCATATTTGGAATATTCAGATCTCTCTATGGAGGTCCATCAGAGCATCTTTGTGGATATACATCTCCCTTTGTCCAGGTCCTGCTGACTTGCTAATTCTGTATTTCTTTAGCTTTAAGTATTACTTCTGCTGTTCAAGTTCTTAAAGATCTGTGTTAGGTTTAGCAGAAATGACTGACCTCTATTCTCAAGTTATTGTATAAAGACATGAAACTTGAAGAGGTAGAATACTGTGCCAGTTTATGCTCAAGGTGTCAGAAAAAGTAAATGTGTGAGCTTCAAATGCCTGAAGTGTTTACCAGCTAATTTACAAAGCAACAATAAAATTTCAGTGTTTGTATAGTCAGAGCAGAGGCTTTTTGAAGGATATTTGTTCATTAGAGTCTAGGAAATGGATTGATCTTTTAGCCTGATGCTGGTGTTTGTTTGGGAAGGATTGCTTCTTTCAGCAGTTGCCTCTGTAATTATCTTTCATTGCTGTCAAATAACGCTGCATGCTGAAAGTCAATTTGCATTTTTAGCACACGTCCTTTTACCTCTATGAATATCTTTCTGTGGGAGGCACTCACGGTGGTCAAGAGGTAGAATGGAGGTTTTTGTAACAGCTAAGTCAGAGAAATGGCTGAGTCAGAGTCCTCTCCAGGGCTCCATAAATGCACCTAAACCCCGGAGAAAATGGACTGCCTTACTCGTGTCAGGGTCTGTGTTATTTTCACTTCTTACTGTTCATACCAGTACTTTGAACTGCTAAATATGACTGACTGACTTAAAAGTTAATGTTTCTTTCATGTACCCCTTGCTCTACCAACTTAGTGGAAAAGGAGAGCAAGAAGAGATGGTGGTAATTACCAAAAATCAACAAAAAATTAATGATTAATGGACAGGTAGGTGATTATAGGTGTTTATATTGAAGATTTCAATGCTGGATACAGCTTTGTGAATTATACAGATTTCAGAATCCATGTGAATTTTAAATAAATATCTACTCTCGTTAGTGGTGTGACACTGTAGTCCCCATTACAAAATGAAACATAAAAAAAAAATGTACAGACTTTTCAGTTGTTACCTTCTGTCTCTGGCAAGTTAAACTGAGCACATGTTAAAGATTAGCTGCTGATGGGCAAGTGATCAAAAGCTTCCTTTCCTCTTCTGACTTTTGTGCCTCTAGCTCAGACAACAGGAGAGAAACAGAGACATGGGTTGAGTTGTGTGATTTTTGAACAAGGTCTTCAGGGCATGTGTCTCCCTGCAGTCAGTGTGATTTGACTCTGGATGGCATTTCTAATCCATGAAGAAATTAAATTTTGTTTGCTTTTTGATGCATGGGCACTTCCTGAGCAGTGCTCTGAGTGGTGGGCTTTTCAGCTGGCACCTGGGATCCCTGCCAGCCTCGGGAGCTGGATGTTCCAGGAGATCCATAGGCAAGGAGACTGATGATGCTCTGCTTTGT
The DNA here is from genome assembly GCA_013397195.1 of Hylia prasina. Classification (NCBI taxonomy): domain Eukaryota; kingdom Metazoa; phylum Chordata; class Aves; order Passeriformes; family Sylviidae; genus Hylia; species Hylia prasina. Next base: position 56,217 of record VYXD01014435.1, on the reverse strand, counting down.
AGGTGGGGAGTATGCAGCTGCTGCCATTCAGGCACTAGCTTGCTGGGGTTAGAACTGAAGCCATGAGGGCCTTTTTCCCCAAAAGATAAAAAATAATACTAAAAAAATCCTATCAGCTGAGTACTTCATCTCACGGAATCAGCTTGACTCAGGAGTACCACAGGCAGTAATTCTAAGTTAGTGCTTACAAGCAAGTGAAACCCAGCAAAGTCCTTGTGTCATATCTGTTGGTGGAAGAAATGGAATATTTCTGTAGCTCCTGCTTCCTTTGCACAAGGAAGAAAGAAAACTTCCTGCCTCATGGATGAGGTTGGAAGAAATTAAGGTTTTCAGTTTCTGTCTCTGCATGAAATAAAAAGTATGTGAGATACAACTTGCCTAATAGCAGCACTGAAAATTTCATGTGCTTTGGAACATCATTTGCTTAGTAATAACATTTCTCAAATTATATTGTTAATCAGTATTTTTTAATTTTTGCTTCACACACATATATATATGTGAATTTTTATGGAGACATATATAGATAAAGAGAGAGAGATAAAGAGCTCCTAGAAGGGCTATCCAGGAAAAGCAATAGGTGGTACAAAAAGACTAGGGAAGCAATAAGAAATGCCTTGCCTACACAGCAGTACTCATAGCCAATACTGCTGTAATGTGCAGTCACTGGATAGATCAGCTTCCTTCAGTACCCTGTGTCTCAGAACAAATGTTCTGAATTGGGGAAAAACAGTTTTTCTTCAGGATCACAGTGGCAGTAGGAGTCAGACCCTTCTCAGGATGGAAGGATACTTTTTGTGTTTTCAGTTGCGTTTTGCTTCCTAATCAGTTTCTCTCTCTGGTGGGATTTATGCAGAGGATATTCACCTTTGATAGGTGAGCAGCTGCTTTGAGATCAGTTTTATCCATTGGCACTCAGTGTGGGCTGAAAGATTTTCTAAAGAAGTCAGTGGTATGAAATGGGTTGTCCTCAGTAGCTGCTGTAAACAGCTGTGCAGAGCCTGGCCTGCTACATTTCAAGTTAGTCTGTCATGCCATAATACAAACTCAGTTACTTGCTGTATGAAAACACTTCTTGAAAACCAGTTTGAGAGGAAGGGAGCAGCAAAGTCTTATGCACATTGTATTAATCTCTAACATGAAGCCTAAAATATTAGTTGAAGGAAAGCAAAAGTCTCTTCTGATTTCTCTGAAAATTATTTGAGGTACTCTATTGAAGCTTGTGTAATTTTCCTTTTGCACTGCCTGATTTATGGGCAGATACTTTCCTACAGATTCCAGCACTGCAGATCATTATTCTAGTAAATTAATGATTTTTTTTTCTTCCTTTCAGCTCCTCTTGCCTGTTAGGTTGGTTAAACCTGTCTTTTGCTAAGCTGGTTTCTGTTTTCCATTGCATAGAAGTTGGCTGTGTTCAGGACAGATGAAGAGAAAAGGAAATGGGGTTGCCTGAGGGAGTGCAGAGGCCTTTGCAGAAGTAGGAGATGGTGCATTGAAAGATGTGGTACTATTGATCTCCGGTGAAAACTGCAGCATTGTTGTGGTCTAGAAAGCATAAATATTTATTAACTGATTTTTTCCCTAGGTTTTTTTTTTGCCTTTTTTTACTTTGAAACTGCTGTTGCAGTTGGTGAACATTTTTCCATGTAGAAACTTTGATCCTTTTGCACTGGTTTGGTTTTGGCCAAGATAAATTGTGAAAAACACTGAAGTAGAAAAGCAGCTGAATCTGAATACTCAGTATTCTTAAGTTCTGCTACTTGCATCCTCTCTATCATCTGTGAGAATTCTTTGTTTTTTTAAGAAGAAAGCAGTTTTGCTGTGTAATACAGGTCTGTAGGATAAAACTTTATTTTATCACAACTACTTTGAACAGTTCTAGCTGAAGAGAGATGCTCTCTGCTTAATATTATTACAAATATGCAGCATACACAGGCTTTGGAATTCTAGCTTAAATTACTGCATGTGTGTGTGAGTGAGACTGAAATTTTTGACTGTCTCTGCACAAACGCCGTCCAACTTATTTCCTATTTAAACAAACTAAAAGGAAAGTTCTGCTCGTGTATGTCAGGCTTGAAATATATATGAAGTTGCTAATCCATGGGTTATGGCACAAGAATAAATATTTGGGAGGAGCTGAGCTGATGTACTGCTGCTACGAGCCCTGCTTTAAGTGAGAGGTTGGATTACGTTCCAACCAATTTTTTTATGGATCTGTAAATTGTAGAAGAAACACGTGGTGCAGCTCTCAAGCACACAGCTGGCGTGGTACCTTCAGTGGCACGGGGCTGAGCAGCAGCTTGCATTACATTGACTTTGTTTTTATGCTGTTTAGCTCATTTTAAGTCATTCTTTCTCTTTGCTTTCATGTGTCTGTCTCATTTCCTGAAGCTGACTTATTTTAAATGGCATCCATTATGCCCTTGCCCAGCAGGAGTGCCAAATACTTAAGTTTTCTTGGAGGACCAGATCCCTGAGGAAATATTTGGTTTACAAAGACTTCCAGTCCAATGCCTTTCAAGTAAGGGAGGGGAGACTACTTAATTATTTTCTGGACACATCCATCAGCTTTGGCCTTGAATCAGAGTAATCTTTAATGTTTGAGATGTGCATAAACATTCAGCTCGTGATCCCTCCTCCAGCTCGTGGGCACCGAGTCTGGCATGAAGTGTAGTCCTTTGGCAGCCTCTCCATGTGGTCCTGTTTCCAAAACTTCAGGGCATCAAGGGAGGATCCTTCCATCCTGAAAGCCTTCAACTCCGTCCTGTACGTGAGCAGGCCCAAGAGGAGCATCAGAGAACAATAATCTGTGTCTGCACCAGCTTTCCTACCTGAGTTGATGACTCGTTAAATGACTGAGACCATTTTTCTTCTGGCCTAGCCTTGGAGCAGGCTGTACCCCTCATACCAGAGTGGACTGCTTGGTGGGTCTGTGGTGACAAGTGGTCACTGGGCTCCAGTTACATCAGAGCCTGTGCAGAGCCCTTCCTGCTGCTCCTCCACAGTGCTCTGCCCTGTTCCACAGCTTTTCCTTAAATTGCCTGCTTTACCAGGTGGTGTTGGATGGAGCTGGCATTTTTTTCCTGTGGCAATTTTTTCATTGTTGCTTCCATATAACCTTGAGCGGGATCAGTGTGTTTAAATCTTGATATGGAGCCAAATTTCCTTTTTTTCACATCTGTCCTTGAATTACTTGGTTGCAGTACTGAGATTAGAGGGAGCTCATCAGGTTTTACAGGTCTGACCAGTGTGGACCAAAGGAGTTGGAGGTGAAGACTCTCTTCTAGGATTATTCTGTGCAGGACTATAAAACATATGAAGCTATTCAGACCTATTTATATTTACTTTCAACTGGATCAACTCAAAGCACTCCTGGATGATTCCCCTGCCTAGAAAGCTCCTCATAAATAAGCCCAAGCAGAAAGCTTGCTCTCATGAAGAGTTTTAATGAGCCTACTGCATAGAGGAGCCCACCATAGCTCATACTTTAGCTTCTTAAATATTGGGCAGACATCAAGGTTCACCTGAATGTCATCTGTTGATGATCTTTATATGCAGGCTGCCAGTTACAGACAGGCACTTGCTCAGTTTGTGTTCTCTCACTGGCATGTTTTGAGTGTTCTTTGGGAAGCATATGACTCATTTTGCCTCAGTCTCTGTCCCCTTCAGCAGTCACTTTGGGTTAGTCATGTTCCTGGCTGAAATGCCTTTATCTTGAATTTCTGTCTGCAGGATACCAAGAGTCATTAATGTAACATCCTGCTTCTTTCTTGCCCTCCCTTTTAATGAGTCCCTCCTGTCAGTCTGCAGGAGTACCAGACAGGCAGACTCACACTGTACATGTGGTCAAAGGAGCCAGGTTTTACTGCTGTCCAAGGTCATGGTTCAGGCCATGCTACTCAGGACTCTTGGGCTGCTCTAGATGCCTGTCTTCCATAAATGTTCTCAAGGTACAGGGAGTTCAGAAAACAGATGATGGATTTCTCTTCCTGCAAGATATTAATTGAAAGTGATGGCTTAATATGACCCAAGCAGTTTCAGTAAATAAAGTGGTCCACTAGTTCCTGCCTTAGCTCTGATTGGAACCAGTGGCCAGCACTCTGCTTGCTGAACACTGGCAATCCTTGTGGTACAAGACATTTTAGTTGCTGTATCATGACTAAGGCCTGCAGGACGCAGGGTAAAAGGCTTTTTGCCTTTTGTTCGTTTTTGTTGTTGGGATTTTTTTTTACCATTTGTCATTTAAGAAGGACCTGAGATCAGCCTCTTTAAAATCAGGAGAATAACACTGATTCTCGTGTTCCACAGCAAGTCTGTTTTCAGGGCTGCCTGGGCTTTCTGTTCTGTTGTGCTGCCCAGCTGATGTGTCTGTCCTGTGCACACAGGGTTGTGCAGAACGTCATGCAGGGTGTGCCTGACGTGGTTACACTGGCATCACTGAGATACTCATGGATTTGGAACCTTCATCTCTTCAGGCAGATGTCTTGACTATTGCTTTTATGAACAGCTTTCCTTTTCAGGAATGTGGAGTGCAGGAAATATGTCCAAAGGTAGAACATCTGTATCTCATAGTGTGTTTACTTGAGATTATAAAGAATTGTCTCAGAATTCTAGAGAGCCTCCTTCTTTCTTCTTTATGAACTATAGGGAAGCTTACATGGGTGTAACATGAAGTGGCAAGGTTTGCTTTGAGTTCCTAGGAGGCCTGTTGCTATTCAGAAGGTCCCTCTCTGTATGATTTCAAAGTTTGTCACAAGAACATTAGCCTGTTAGCTTCATCCATGTTCTTTTAACATTTTGGGACTTCAGTTTTCTTTCATTCTGCTGTCCAAGTGTTCTTTCAGAGTGTTCCTGACCAGTGCTTAGGAGGTTTCAGTGGCTGTTAGTTAGGTTTTGCTGTGCTGTGCCTTGTGCTGAAGAGCTGTCACTGTTCCCAGTGCTGCTTGGAAGACTTTCCTTCCCGCACTTTACCTTGTGTGTGCATGTTCTGTGAGAGTGGTCATCGTCTGGGTGCTCAGAGCAGTGTGCTGAGGGCTGAGCAAACTGCAGGTCCCACACAAAACAGTCTTCTGTTCACCAGTTTGTTACAGCCTTAAGTGAGGAATGAGCTGTAACTAAGCTACCTCTAAGACTCACTTCACAAATCCTTTGTTAAAAGTAAATAAATGGTGTGACTAAACATGAAATATCACCATTATAAATGGCTTATGAAAGAGCAGTGCACAGAACTAGAAGAGAAGCCTCCTTAATCCGTTTATGCTCAAACTGAATCTCAAAGCACTTCCACCCCACATCTCCTCTGCAGGAGTTGCAGCTGGGACACTGAAGATCTGCCTCAGGTGAGATGTGCTGCTTTGGGTGGTTTGTCTCTGCATCCCCCATGCCTCAGTTTGTGTGCACTAAGGAGAAATCCATCCTGGTGTAGCACTGGTTTTTATAATTGAGAGCCTTGTTGAAGTCTCCTGTGCTGTCCAGACAGATTGAAATTTTCCTATTGCTGATTCTTTCATTCAGAAATTTAATTAGAATGTCTAAAGAAGTTCTGCTGCTCTAACTAAAATAAGCACCATTCATCTTCCTGAGGATGTAAGTGCTGCATTTTAGACCAGATGTTGTCTCTTGTTCTGGATTGGTTGATCAACTGATTGACTCAGTAAGAGTCCTACATGTATTTTTGAGATTTAGCACCTGATAAATGTCTCCATGTCCTGAACTTTTTAAAAATTTAATCTATTCGTTAGGAAATATATTTGATACAAATATCTAAAACGTGCTAAATGAACATAGCTGATTACTAACTCTTAATTACTCCCCAGATGGATTGCAATTATGAAACACCAACAGGCTTGGAGTAAACAAGTAACCTTTGATATTTGTCGTCTTCAGAATTTGTGGTCATAAACTAAAACACAAGAAGTTGCACCTCAACACGAGGAAGAATTCAGTACACTGAGGGTGGCACTGGAACAGTTGTGCAGTCTCCCTCTCTGGGGACACTCCAAACCCCTGGATGCATCCCTGTGTCACTTGGGGTTAGCAGTGTCTGCCTGGAGTGCCTCAGACAGCTCTGCCCTGCGGAATGTTGCTAATAGGGTTACTCATCTCTTGAACTTCACACGCAGGGCTGTGTTGGCAAGGAGAACAGAAAGCTCCCACTACTAGAGGGAAGGCGTAGCTGTTAAATCAAGATTTTAGTGTTGGTACACTTTTCCTGGCAAGAGGAGGTGCAGTACTTTAGGCTTTGCCTCTTCCCTGACAAAGCAGAATCAGGCAGAGAAGTGCTGAACTCGCTGTGCCTGGACACTCATGGGACACTGGTGGGAGTTCAGCTTTGAGAAGTGAGCTGTTTCCTCCCTTGACCTGCCTGTGGGCAGTTTGGTTGCATCGTTCTCCTGTGAGTAGATGCAGACACATGGGCTGGGCTGGCTCTGTTCTTCCTGACCACGTTGTGAAGTCACTGAACTCGCTGGGAGTAAGAGGAGTTACTGAAATCTCCCAAAGAGTGGTAGGGATCAAGACTGAGGAGATTTTTTCAGGAAAGCCAGCCAGAAAGCCAAAGTCCAGTGTGAGGCTGATGTTTCTTGTTGATTTTCCAATATAATCAGGATCTGTGCAAAAAGAGCTAACTGGGAAATACTATTTTCATACTTTCTTAACCTATGTAGGAACTCTTTTCCTTATTTCCCATGAGAGAATCCTGTTCTTTCAGGAGCTTTATCTGTGATTTCTAGAGTTAGTTTTAATACTGAAATCAAAAAAGTGACTCCTCAACGCTTGCTATTTTCTCTGGTTTTTTGTTCCTTTAAGTTATAGCCAGTCTTGCCAGTGAGGAATACTGTTTATACATGGGAAATGTGCTTTAGAAGTATTACAAACACTTCTAAAATATATAGGGAGATTCAAACACATAAAGGACTTTATTTCTTAAGCTTTGGTAGGTAAGCAGGAACTGAGGCTGTTGAAGTATCTTTTTCCATGTAAGACAGCTGCTTCCAAAGTTTCACATTTTTGCAGCACATCTGTTGCTTAATTTTCAATTTTTTAATAAATCATATTTTGCCAATGTATTTTTACAGTAACTTGTAGTGTAGTTTGATTCAATTTTACTGTAGTTTGTAATTCACTTATTTTTAAGTTATTTCTAGTTCAATTATTTCTGTCTTGGGAAAGGAAATGCTTTATTTATAAATTTTAGTGTTCACTTTTGTAGCAATATTCAGAAGATAATAAATGGATTGAGTGGATCAATGGAGTAATTGGTTCAGCTTTGGATCCATTAGACAGCTGTTATCTATTTATAGTGTATATTTAAATTGACCTTCTTTTGGTTTTGAAGGGGTCAGGGTTCTTGTGTTACTTTTTTAAGTAATGAAAGGAATTTTTCTGTCAGACTAATTTAACATAATTGTCATTTTTTCTATTAAAATCACTTCTGAAGAAAACTTGATTTTTTATTTAAGACACTGTGTCAGCACAGTTGTTTATTTTTAGTGATTTACTGTTTGTGCTGTATTCCTTCACTGAAAATGTTTTTAGAGCAGACACACCAATAAAAAAATTGAAGCTCTTTGAAACTTTTCATTATGAACCTTAAATGTGGTTGGTTAAAACAAATGTTTTATCTTTTGAACTAGGGTCCCTAATACAGATTCTGCTGTGAGGAGGGACAGAAATAAGAGCATCCATAAATGTCTTTGGGGTTTTTTTAAATTTAATCCCATGTTGTGTTTATTTTAGTAGTGTCAGAATGTACCCAGGGCTTTTGTTTGGGTTGAGTACAGTGGCTTTTGTGTCACAAAGGCAGGATGTGGGGTACCAGGGATATTCCCTGCCTGGGGAAGCTCAGGGATATTCCCTGCCTGGGGAAGCTCAGGGATATTCCCTGCCTGGGGAAGCTCAGGGATATTCCCTGCCTGGGGAAGCTCAGGGCTGCTCTCCTGGTGGGTACCAGGGTTATCCCTGCCTGGGGAAGCTCAGGGCTGCTCTCCTGGTGGGTACCAGGGTTATCCCTGCCTGGGGAAGCTCAGGGCTGCTCTCCTGGTGGGCACAGGAGCTGCAGGCCAGGAACTCTTGGCCTGAGCAGGGCTTGGTGAGTCACTGGCAGTGCCAGCAGCAGAGAGGCACAGGAAGGTTATTGTGTCACCCTGCCTGGTGGCAGCAGTGACTCAGGGCCACTGCTGCTGCTAGAAGAGTGATGCACGCAGATTTGCAGGGTTAAACTCGTCCTCCAAAGAAATTGTCAAATTTTCCAGTAAGGCTATCAGTCTGTCTTCTGGGAAAATTAAGGTATGTTTAGTGTCCTGGCGCCATTGTGTCTAAGTGTTGTTCATTATTACATCCGTAATGCACAGATTTGTTTCAAGGAAATTATTTTCTGGAAGACAACTCAGATAGAAACCTCATATTAGCAACAGGCTTGACCTATTGAATTTTCTTTAAAACAGATAGGGGAGGTTGTTACAAAGTTATCTGTGCTACCATAGTGCAGTTTTTTCAGGGTACAGATAAATATTCTGATTACCCATATGGCAATACCTACCCCTTTTTTTGGAGGGAAGAAACTCTTCAAGGAGAAGCTGATGAGCACAGCAGGGCTTGTAGAGAAGTAAAACATTAGAAAAAGGACATAAACAGCAATTTTCAAGCTGAGAACAGAATAAGAAATTTTGCTCTGAGTAATGTTGCTCAGTTTCAGTAGGAGATAAACCTGGCTGGCAGCTGTAGGTAAGGGGGGATATTGTGGAGGGAATTCATTCCATTAACAGGTTCCTGTGAGCCAGAATTGTCTGTGGGATAATGAGCAGAGCTGTGGGTGTGGAAGGGAAAAAATATAATATGCAGTAAACCAGTAGTGAATTCTAAAAATCACAGACTAGCTAAAACAGTGTTTTAAAAATACATAACCAGTATTAATGCGCTGTGTTTGTTATTTGCTGCTTTACAGTTTCAGAGATTTAATACAAAACGAGCAAAGCCTAATGAAGGCCAGGTGTGCTCTGAGAGCTGTTTGCTGTTTATCAGCTGGCAGAGTCAGCACCTCTCCATGCAAATCTTGTGCTCACACCTTTAGACCATGACAATGGCAGTGCTTTCTGGAAAGCCTTTATTTGTTCATTATTTATTGCTCTCAATCCTTTTCTGCTGAAACAGTTTGATTCACTATTTATATTGTGGTTGTGTTTCAGGGCTGGTGGTATTATTCTGGTTATCCCAGCACATACATAAACATGACAGTTGCTGTCCAAAGGATTTGAGAGAAGCAATGGTTAGAAAGTGATAGGATGGTGATTTTTGACTCAAAGAAATGCAATTGCATTATTTGCTTGGCTGTTTTCCAGAGCTTTTCAAAAAATTATTTTAATCTTGACCAAGGAAAGATGCAATTTTTTAATGTTTCTAGTCCCTATTATATATTCTCGTCTGACAGTAGCTGAGGTTTGAGTTTATAAATCACTCTTCACTAGCTCAAGTAATGATTTGCTTTTTTAAAAACACTTTTCCCCACCCATTCTGTGTAAGATTTTAAATAGTTTAATAACTAACTGTTTTCAACTGTTTTTACTTAAATTAAAACAGTTGAATTGCCGGTGATTCTTTGTCTCTTGAACTGTTTGTGGTATTTTAATCAAAAGGAGCTGCTCAGTCCTTTTCTGGTAAAAATGATCAAATAATGGGGTTTTATTCTTAGCATAGTATATCATGACACCAAGTGAACTTTTACATTTGACCAGTTGTCCTTTATTGAACATTGTATGTTGGGATTCCATGAGGTTTTCTTCAGAAAAACAAAATCTGACTAAATAAGTGAACAAACTGCTGACTGTGACCACAGAACCCATCACCCAGCGCTGCCAAGCCCAGCTCTGAGCCATGTCCCCAGGTGCCACATCTAAATCCCTCCAGGGGTGGTGACCCCACCACTTGGGGCAGCCCCTTCCAATGTGTAACAACCTTTCTAGNGCAGCCAGACCCCACTCCAGCCACTCGGGCCAATCACACACTGACACCACTATGGTGGATGGCAAAAGGCTTTATTCAAGGTTGGGGTAGGGTTTATATAACTTGGTGAGGCTAGACCACGCCCTTCTTCTTGTCATGTCAGAGAACTGGGTTGAGTCTAGCCTTATTAGGGAATTCATGGGATGGGCAAGAAGGTTCTAGGGCCTTGGGAGTGGAACTTTACTAAGGTGTCACTCAACTGTGGTTAGGAGGGCTAAAACAGCATGAAGGGGTTGGCACTCTAACTGCCCGTCACAGTCCGAAATCTTCTGCAGCGTTCCCTACCTGCTACATGGTGGTGGAGAGCCAGGAGGGCTCCCCTGATCTCCAGGCGCAGCTGCTCCACGGGACTTGTGCTCAGAGCCTTCATCACCTGCGCTGCTCCTCTCTGGCCAGCCCCAGCTCCAGCTCCCGTGTGACCCTTCTCAGGTGCTCCTACAGGTCAGGAACCTGCAGCTGGGTGTGGGTGCCACGGCTGCAGCCGCAGGAACCTCAGCAGTGCCGCCCGGCTTACCTCCAGTCAGCCCCTTGGTGTCCCCTCCCTGTTTCCAGTGTGCTTCAGAGCTCTCAATGAGCCCTGCTGGCTCCTGTGCAGAGATCCTGTTTCCCCTTTGAGACAGGTGTACCCTGGCTCTTGCCAGCAGGCCTGCTGTCATGTAAACTGATCTATAATTAAAAACTGCAAAATCCTGCCAGGGACAGCCGGCCCGCAGCCAGGTATCGATCTGCTGCCTCTTCCTGTTTCTTCCTCCTCATTCCCTGACACTGAAAGGAGAGAGGGGAACACTTCATGTGCTCCTCATCCTTCAACCAGTCGTGAATCTCTGCAGCAAAAGTATCTCAAAAAAGCACTGCCAAGAGAGCCTTTTAATGATGAGTAAAACATATGCTAATGCTAGGTGAAATCTAACAGGAGTTATGAAACCCGGGGTTGCAGAGTGGTTCCTTAGTAATGTATTGAGAGATTCTGTGTTAATTAGGTGTACGAATCTGCTGTCTAGTAAAGCTAATCTAGGCGTCCATTTGAGTGAAATAAAAAGAGCTAAACTCTGCTTTTAATTAACATTTGGGTTTATTTATCTGGGAAGACACAGCAGAGTGTTCTGAAATGTGCCTTAAACTTAGCATTTAAATAAGTACCACCATTGCTCCTTTGGCCTGGCATTGAGATGGATGAAGAAGAGAGAGTCCTTTCCATACTTCTCTCTAGGTCCCAGACCGTGTCCAAGAGATGAGTAGAATTTGGGTCTTCAGAGCTAGCTTGTTGTGTTGCCCTGAAATGAAATGTCTGACACTAGACAAGTGAGTGTTCCAGATTTTCAATGCTACAAGCCCTTTTCAATTATATTTTTCTTTTAGTTCTGAATTAACAGACTCTTGTGAAACATGTAGCTCTGAGATGACTATCTGTGTTCAGACAAGCGTAAGCTCTTGCCACAGTTGGTGGATTGGTGCCTTGAGCCCACAACAGGGAATTCCATTCTCCTTTCTGTCTTGACAGTTGTTCATACAGATCTATCAGCAGATTAAGATGTTTCTCTGAACAGTGTTTAAATGCAGAGCACTTGGTTACAGGATGACCTGCATAAAGAACCAAAAAGACTTTATTGCCCAGCATTTCTATGCATTTAATCTCTGTTATTGCAGACCTTAAACATTTATGTTTTCTCAGCCTGATCTATAAAGAAGCAAGAGTTCAGTCATTGCAAGAAGCCTAACAGCAGGACAAGTCCTTGAATGGCCATGTAGTACGAATTCATGAGTAAGTAGGTCCTGAAAAGGTTTCTTAAGAGTCAGTATTTGTTCAGAGAGAGGTTTACCCTAAATGATTTTATCAATGCTGTCTGTACCAACTGTCTGTTTTGATCCAGGGGCAGTGCAAGAACATTCAGTGTTGGATAGTTTTATGTTTATTGCTATGAAGTCAGATCTCCTTCATGTTTTTCTCTGCTCCCTCGATTCCTAGAGCAATGTGCAAGGTTAGGACAGGACTAGAGCTTTTCACTGACAGAAGTTGTCCTAGCTGTCAGTCCTGTTGGAGATACTCATTTTAGCTTGTCTGGTTCTCATTGTGAACAGATGGATTTCTGATGCCTACTAAGAGTTCAGCTTACTGCACCTGATGTCTTCAGTGGTGGGTGACTGAGCACTGCTGCCAGAGGGAATTGCCTCGTGCTTTGGAAACCCTTGTACCTAGCAGGAAAATGTCTGGGGCAAAGAACCAATCTCCACAATGGAAAAACTTCTCTCTCTGGCTATTTTCCCAAATCACATTCTAGGATCTAGTAGAGATCTTAATAATGAAAATCCTTGAAGTTGTACTTGCAAACCTACAGCCATCACTGCATCTACCAGAAGTTTGAATTTCTGTTGAGGTGGGTTGTGCTAGGCCTTCCCATTTCCAGAGCTGTCCAAGTCCTTAATGCTTTTCTGTCACTCATCTCTTAAAGCTGCTCCTAAAAGTCACACAAAGCTCCTTTAGAACTCAGTGTAATGTGCTCTGTTCTGCTTTGCTGTCAGAGGTGCTGCTGTCATTTCAACATGAGGGTTAGTGCCAGAACATTTTGATCAGAGGTTTTTTATATGTTCTTTCACAGGGACAGTGATTGCTGCAGCCATATTCTAAATTTATCCTGAAATTCTAGTAATTCACTTGAACTGCCTGTCTTCCCAGAATGGTACTTGGTGTAAGAGATTTGACATATCCAGAAAAGATGATTTTCAAGTCTGTTCCTTTGTGAGTTTAGCCCATATTTCATGGCAGAGGGCTGAAAATACCATGTATCAATTGAATAGCTACAGGTTTAGTTGAATTTTGTCCATGATTGTTGCTTCTGGATTTTGGTCAAAATATCCTTGTGGGATGCGTGGATATGTGCATTGAGATTGATAGTGTAACCTCTCCAAACCAACCAGTGTAGAAGAAGGTTTGAATCTGGGTGAGATGGGTGATGTGGGCAAAGTAATCAGCAGCTTTCTTGTGCATCGATTTTTCGTATAGTACTCTCTTATAGAAATCAGCAGCTATTTTTCCTTTTTAGAGCATGTTGTTGATGTATGCTGCTATGTTGGAAAGTACTGAACACAAGATCAAAGGTTGTGTAGCAGAGCACCTTTCATCTTGGACTGATTCCTTGTGTCAGCTAATGGAAAGATGGATTTGCTGACCTCCCTAATGGAGGTGACTAATAATACATTTTTGCAGAAAAGCTCTTAATCTGTTAACAAATGAGTCATCTTTCATATAGATGCTATTAATTTGAAAATATTAGACTTTCATACATATGTTAATGTTAAAATTCCCTTTCCCATAAGTGCCATAATAATTTATAATTACTTCCATGGGATGCAAGGTTCACAGAAGCTGCATGTGGCACTTAAGCACCTATTTCACAGATGCAATTTAGAAGGAATCTGTACTGTGGATGAAATTGGGTGTGCTGCATACACGTGTAAAATGGGGTAAGATTGAGCTCTGCAAGTTCTATGATGGCTGGCCTGAATATAGATCAGTTTGATGTTTGGGTATTGGCTTTTTTATTTTTTTTTTAAACAGAAACCTCGTGCACAAAGATCCATTTTATCAACACAGTTTGTGACAAGAGAAACTTAGACTTGCCAGACAGGGGAGACAGAATCTGCAGAGTTATCTTACTGCTGTGTATGAAACTGCAAATGTGCGAGGGCTCTTGTTTCTTTAGCAGCATAAGAACAAAAAAATCAAAGCTCATATTTGTAAATAAATAAAACATGGTGTTTAAGTAGTGTAATGCTAACCCAGTTTGGACAGCCTGGTGGGAAATGGAGGTTAAAGTCAGTATGTAAATTGTCGATTCCGATGAGAAATTCCAAACATTTGCTCTAATCCCAAAATGCCTATTCCCAAGAAAGATGAGGGGCATTTAAAAAGAATACAGTTTCTGAGTTCCAGGATCATAGCATGCTGACATTCAAAGGGTGTGAAATGTAGACTCTTGGAAGATTTGCATGAGAAAAAGCTTTTGAAGTGCAGTAAACTAGTGATGTGGAAGTACCTACCTTTGGAAATGTAAACACAGAGTAGCTGGGACTTACTGATATGAGTTCAAAAATAATTTTGCTTTGAGTTCTGTTGCCTACTAGACCATTTCTGGTGTCTGACAGAGCTCAAATTCCCTTAGGAAGTCAGAGAACTATCAGAATTATATTCATGGCTAAAAAACTGATAAATGTGTGGTTTTTAGGATTTTAATAGGTTTGCCTATGCCTAATCAGAATTTTTATTCTTACCACACATGTATGTACACAAATTTCTTTAGAATATTTAGAATGTTCTAACACAAAATTCTTTTTTTAATAAGTCTTGTTTTTACTGTGCATGAGATATTCTATAGAAACTGCCCATATCTATACTTTGACCATAAAAACAGCCTACCTTTATTCTTGGTAAGCTGCTTCATGTTTACCATAGATAAAACCTTTCCTGTGGACATTTGGCACTGAGAGCTGGTGTACTGCACTTCCTCAGTTTTACCTTGCAGCCTTTTCCTGGATGTTCCTGTGCACTGTACATGAGTTGGTTGCATTGCAGTTTTGGTTCTTCTGTGGCTGCAGTTTCAGTGGACTGTTTCTGGTCTGCTCCCTTTAGGACTCTAAATTCATTCCTGTAGGCTTGTTTGGGATTTGTTGGGGGTCTTTTTGTACAAACAGGGGCAAGTGAGTTGGGCTGCTGCACAGTGCCCCCTTAAATGAGTATTTTGTGTGAGTCTGGTTCAGCTGACAGATGTATTCCTGACAACTTAAGCTCTTTATCTGTAGCACTTTTTTACCATCTTACCCTTCTGCTGTCTCAGAGATAATGCAATGTAGGGTTGTCTTTAAAATACAGGTTTCTTTCTTTGACTCTCACAAATGAAATCCTATTAAAATCATAGCAGTATTTTGTATCTAAGCTTAGCACTACGAAAATCACCCACTCATTTCCATTTAAATGAGGGTTTTGAAGCCCCTGATCCATCCTAGAGGGAATACGTCGCATTTCTGGACTCAGCAAGTTCTGTTTCTTCAGAGCCCTGCTGGACACCTGACATTAGCCCTTTTCCCAGTGTCTTTGCGTGGGCTGCAGCTGAATGTCAGCAGGGGCTCCCTCAGCCAGCCAGCCCTTTGCTTCTGCAGGGCATTCAGCAGAATCCATTTCCCAGAAATGCTGCCAAAACTTTAACTCTTTGAGCATGGGAGGGAGCGATTCCATGCAGTGACCAAATCCTGCTCTCTGCCATTTTGCATGTGGTCCCTTCTGAGCTGAGTGTGGTTCATCCTCTTGCAAATGTTTGAAATGCTTTTGTGGTAAAAAACAGGAGAGTTGTTGTCATAATGCAAAAGTCTGCATGTGGATTTGCTGACAAGAAAAGCACCTTTACATTCTCTTGTTTTCTGGTGATACACGTTTGAGGAATAGACCTTACAGAATTGTCCTTCTGAAATAAAATACATCGTGATTATGGTATCTTTCCTTTCTAGAGAAATAGCATTGTAGTCATGGTGAACGAAAAACAAAAGTCAGGCAGTGTTTATAGGTACTACAAGTACATTTCAGACCTGCAATGCCTTTTGTAGCTGAAAGCTTGTGTACTTTGTCTTTCTTTGCCAGCTGTAAAAATAATTGGCTGAAGGATAGATTAGCTTTAAAGTGGCAAACTTAGTTTTTGTTTGATTAACAAATTACATTTGTCTCTTCTTTTAAACTTTGGGGGTTTTTTATTCCTGGGTTGGATCCTGAAAAATAAATACAGAGCTATGTGATATGGTAGTAAAAAAGGAAACGTGTTGTGGTTTAACCTCAGCCAGCAATTAAGGAACACGCAGCCACTCACTCTTTCCCTGGTGGGTACAAGTGGGACAGTTTGTGGATTCAGATAAAGACAGTTTATTAGGTAAAGTGAAAGCATGAGGAATTCCCATCATCAGGCAGGTGTCCAGCCATTTCCAGGAAAGCAGGGCTCCATCCTGAGCTGACGGTGACTTGGGATCTCACTGTGTTCACTATAGGATGTACTGGCTTTGTGGGTTAACAGCAGAAGTGACCAGGAATTTTTTCTTTTCAATATCTTAATATTGTCAGTAATATTTTTATAAGAAGCTTTTATTAAATCTGCTGATTCCAGCGAAACTCTTGTTAGGTTTGTTTTTTTTTTTCCTGTGGAGTGGAATTTCTGATTAAGAATTTGGTAAGAGTGAGATGAGATTACCCCAAGCAGGAAATGGAGTGTGGGAGTTGCTAAGGGGTCTCTTGGCTAATTTGAACAAAGACCTTGACATTCTTCCCTTTCTGACACTGACATGTCAGGAATGCAAGCTTGAATTTTGAAGTCAGTCAATATTCAGATATTTGTACAAAGCAGAATCTCCCTCACTCCTTCCTGTAAGACTGTCTTGTTAGAGATTCACCCAAGGACATCTTATTGCTCTACCTTTGGGTCATATGAAGATGAGTAAGAGCTTGAACCTCTCTCTCTCTTCAAGGTGGGAGCTTTCACACCAGGAAATATTCTAGTAGGACCTCTCTTTTTCTCCCTTGTCCTTACCATTACCCTACATTCTCTTGCTCATGATTGAGTCTTCAGTGTTCTCCCAGTGTCAGGGAATTTTTTTTAAGTGGTTGAGTTTTGCAGAATGTAACAGTGCTTCCCACCTCATTGTGACACATTTCTGTGACACTGTCATATAATTGTGTGTTATGTTTTTCCCTTGTTTCTGGGAAAGAGTACCTTCTTTTTCTTTTTGCTGATTTTTCCGGGCTTCTCTTGAACATACTGTATTTTTCTTGGTGTTCAAAAGTTGAAGGAATTTTCTCAGTTTAACCTACTTAGAATTTAAATAGAGGAGATTAAGAGGAACTTAACTATGGAAGTGTTTGGTGTCTAGGTGCCTTGCTTGCATTACAGAACCCAGAGGTCTAATTTAGGCATTTAGACTTCTTGAATAAATTATGGGATAAGTTGCATGTCTGATTACAGTATTACACAGACAGTATCTGCAGTATGAATAATCTAAATCAGGCATCCAAACCCAAATGGACAACTGCATATTGGAATATAAACACTGTAGCTTGGTAGGTCAAGCTCTGTCTTGCAAAGATGAGTGTGGAAATCCTTTCTTTAAAAAGCATATCACAGTTTAATCCTTTCTTTCAAAATCATGGTAGTAACAGTGGCTGCCTCCTTTTGATCTAAAATGTAGGGTTAGAATACAGGTCTTGGCTGTAGAATGTCAATTAAATTTCTTTTTCTGACTGAGAAAGTTAAAATGCAGATCCCCCACTGCTTTTGGAATGGTGAGATGATAAGCATTTAGGTTAGTTGGAAGTATTGCAGTTCAGGTCTTTCTGTTCTTATGTGTTCTACCAATTAGAATAAGAAGCTGTGCTCTCGTTAATACTTTGTGTCAGGCCTACTGAATCTTTAAATATTTTATGCAAAAAGGAGAAGCTTCAACAGAGAGAGATGAAAAGAGGTGCCTGCAGCAAGGTTCCCAAACTCAGCAGCACAGCTGTAGGTGCTTTGGATTACCCTGAGACTGCAAGAGCAGGACAGCTTTGGGGAGCAAACACCAGGAACTCCTCCATCAGGGCTGTGCTCACGCTCCAGGCTGGAAGCTCGCCCATCTGCCAAGGTGTGGGAAATGCCAGTTTGGGTCCTGCCAGGGGGAGGCAGAGACTGAATCGTGTTCTGCTACTCAGAGATGTCAATTTTGGGCTGCTGGATATGAGTCAAACTCTGTCTCTACGCGGAGCCTGGTGACTTGACCTGTGGAAGTAATACAGGCAGAGGAGCACCTGGTCTCAGAGGTTGTGTTTGCACCATGTCCTTTTAAGACTTCTGTTTGAGATGAGCCTGAAGGTGCTTAGATCTGTCAAGGGAAACATTTGTTGAACATAACCAGTGAGACTAGAGAACTGTGCCCACAAAAATACCTTTGTGATTTGCAGGTGTCATTATAATTTGTAGTGAGGCTTAAAGACCAGTTTTCATTACTTGAAAAAAACAGGGAGGGAATCCTCAAGATTTGAGATAAGAGCAATAAATTTCAAGCAAAGCACAGGTTCATCATAATTACTTTGACTTTAATTACATTGCCTGCATTAAACTCTTTCACAAAAGCACAATTGTTACTTACTCCGTGGAGTACGACATAATGAAGCTCAGTAGTATAAAAAGTATTTTTATATGTTTATTTCTAGATAAGACTATTTCAACAGTACTTTTCAAGTTTCCTTGAGATCTGTAGTCACGTCTTAGACATAGCATTAAGTATCAGTGGCTGGTGTTGCATGAACTTGGAAAATATTTTGCCTTTCTAAGTGCTGATTTAGAAGTGAAGCCTGAAAAGTGGATGAGAAGCTGGTGAAGCTTGCCTGCTCCTTCAGGGGGAAAAGGATGTTTTCTTTGAAATTATATAGAAGACAAGAAATTTTAACTGAAAAAGTAGTTTAATTATGATACCAGCTAGTAAAGAATATTGTTCTATTACTCTGAGAATCATACAAAATTTGGAAAGCAGAGAAAAGAACCCATTTTGCATACATTTTGCATGTTGGAAAAGAGTGGGTGTCAAAAGCACAGAATAATTTTCTGTGGTGTGTTTTCCAGTTACTTTTCACATAATAAAGTTTGTTCTCAACTGAGCAGCAGTTCAGAGAACAGTGGGAGTTATTCATAAGCCCAGCTCTAACTTTTCCTCCAACCCCACTTCTTCATTTTTCCTGGGAAACTGAATTACAGGCAGTTGCTGACCAATTGTCAGGTATCCCAAACTCCCTTGTCTTTATTTCATAGGCTGATGGAGATCAGTAAATCCTGTTTGTCACTGGTATTATTTTTTTCCCCACATCGTGTATTTGACTCGTGTAATAGGTTTTGGTTCAGTGACCCAAAAGTTCCATGGAGGCATTTCCATGTTTAGGGGAAATAATTTCTGTGGGTCCGAGACGCAGATTTTGTCTATGCAACCTGAAATGACATTTCACAGCAGATCAGATGGCAAAAATGTAAGAATTTGGTTGTGGTGATTTGGGCCACTGATGTTTATAAATAACCCAAGTTTGATTCTGAGACAACATTGAGTAGAGGAAATAATTTCATTTAATGGATGATGTGGTTGTTCAGAAGAAGCTCTTCTCTCGCCTGGGAGAAGGGAAGTGCTGAAGTAGCAGTATGTGGAGAGCCAGGTGGAAGCATGTGGGAATTTGTTTGTTAGCTGGAGGAACAACACACAGCTGGGCTGTGAATAAGTAGGGCTTCTCAAATATAAATGGAATTAACTCGTGTGGAATTGTAAAGTTATATCTAGTGGGGTTATTGTTTAATTTTAACAAAATTTGAGGACAGTATCTCACTACTGTTGTTGTAGAGGCTGAAATCCTCAGGCATTAAGTTTTGTGATGTGACCCTTTTCCATATCAGCATTTATCCAGTTTGCTGTAGCTGTGGTTCTCCATTCCATGCTGAAGTTTCTTCTCTAAGTGAAATGGGAAATCTCTGCTAGGTGTAGAGTTAGCGCTGAGGACCTTGGGAGCCTTCAGAGCTGATGACGTTTTGTGGGTGATATGTAAATACAGCACTGTGCCCCTCTGCTTTGCCAAGACAGTAATTCTACAGTAATTCTGGGTCCTTCTCTGCAGAATTGTTCTTCAGGGCGGGTGAGCGTTTGGAAGGGTATTGACACAAGTGGCTGGGAGCTGACATTTTCCTGTTTGAAACAGTCACTCTCTCAAGTTGGTGCAAGTGGAAGCGTCACTCAAGCATCTTCTAAGTGTTCAGCAACCTCGGCCAGGCATAGAAGGAGGAGCTTGAACTTTCTGTAGTATAACCCAGTTCCAGCTGTTAAAAACCCCTGTGTTGGTCTGTTGGCATTGTGGTTTCCTCTTGGTCGGTGGTTCGGGAGGTCTGATGTGGCTCGTGCCGTTTTCTTTATTTCTCCAGGCAGGGAATCCTCTGATTCTCTTTCTTTGTTGGTACAGCATATGCAGATGACTATCCAGGCTCTCCAGGACGAGCTGCGCATCCAGCGGGACCTGAACCAGCTGTTCCAGCAGGACAGCAGCAGCAGGAGCAGCGAGCCCTTGGTGGCAGAGCTGACGGAGGAGAACTTCCA
This sequence comes from Hylia prasina, assembly GCA_013397195.1. NCBI lineage: Eukaryota > Metazoa > Chordata > Aves > Passeriformes > Sylviidae > Hylia > Hylia prasina. The sequence continues at coordinate 36,090 of VYXD01014435.1, read as the reverse complement.
GCGCCTGCACGCGGAGCACGAGCGCCAGGCCAAGGAGCTCTTCCTGCTGCGGAAAACCCTGGAGGAGATGGAACTGCGCATTGAGACACAGAAACAGACCCTGAACGCGCGCGATGAGTCCATCAAAAAGCTGCTGGAGATGCTGCAGAGCAAAGGGCTCTCGGCAAAGGCCACCGAGGAGGACCACGAGCGGACGCGACGGTTGGCTGAGGCAGAGATGCACGTGCACCACTTGGAAAGCCTGCTTGAACAGAAGGAGAAGGAAAACAACATGCTGAGAGAGGTGAGTGACCAAACACAGCATTCATCTCCAATCTTAAACTGCTCTCTGTCTCCTATCCATTTCACACTTGTAAGGAAAGAATCTTCCCTCTTCTCTATACGCTGTATTTTACACCAGATTCGACAGAATTCGTGCCTATTTTAAAACTTCTTTGTGGCTGCCTTGCCATGTGCCTTTTGGGGTTTTGTGCTGTGGGCCCCACTGTCCCTGTGGTCTCATAGGAAGCTCTGGAGGTGAATTGTCCCAAAGCCTGTAAAATGAATTCTTTTCTGTTGTACTTAGAGAGAAAGTAGCTACCTGTGTTTAGGTGAGAGCAGAGAGAGAAACCTTTGCAAGAGTAATGGATGATTGCTCTACAGTTTCTATGGAAACAGTCGTCTTGCTGTGAAGGGTATTTGATAAAACTATTAGCTGCCCTGGATGCACAGCCAAAAAAAAAGATTTCTTAAAGGGACACTGCTGCACACATAGTAACCCGTTCTCACCATCTGAAAACAGAAAAACTGTTGTTACATCTGTATTGTACCTTAAAAGAGTACAATGGCAGGCTTTCTTCACTATTAATCATTTTAGACTGATTAGAACAAAATATAGTCTATATAGAATACAAAAATTTCAGTAAAATGAAGGAAAAGATATGGAGAAAAAAAAGTTAGTGTTGCCAGTGTCGTTACATTTTTTGATATTATTAAATGTATTTTCCTCTTGTCAACCAGCTTCCTAAAGTAATGCAATATTAACTTCTAAAAGGCTGGTAATTCAGCATGGATTGTGTAGATGCGCAGATAAATATGTGTATACATGGATTCACTAGTGCAAAGATTGTGTGTACAGATTATTTTACATCTGTCAACTGAAGGCATGAATTGGTAGGTCTCCATGTATGTGCACCACGTGTATGAATCTGCTGACCTGTTCTGCACATTGGTGTCTATCTCATGGTTCAGCAGTTTTTGGAAAGCTCTATGTATACACAAGATTTAAGGCTCCTCTCTAAGAAGTCAGGAAAGCAAGGCCTGGAAGAGTTTTTTGAGATGAGCATATGCAGCACATAAATACTTCTTAATACCTCTTATTCATATGTTTTCCAGGGCCTGACCCATAGTGCTTGTGCTCTTGCAAGCATTTATATAAGGAAGCTGGAGCCCATTGCATTTCTGAGCCAGATTTAGGCCAGATTTATTTTTTTAGAGCAGTAATCTCTTGAGTGTCTGGAGTGAACATAATATGATTCCAGAGTTTCTGCACTACAGTTTTTCCTTTATTTAGTAACCAATGATAATTCTGTTCCAATTCTTGTAACTATTTCAGGAAGAGCCTCAAATGGCTTCCATTTGTTTCTGCTCTAAGTCCAGCAACATAAATGAAAAGCTGGCAGGAGCTGTGCAATTCTTGAGGAATGTGCTCACCTTTGTTCCTCCTGCTGATGAGTAGAAGTTGCAAGATAAGAATTCTTGTTTCATTCACACATGTTAAAATCACTGGTCATTTAAATCCTGTCTTTGTGGTAAAAGACTTCCCAGAGGAGGTGGAGGTGACCTACTCACTTGAGAGTGCAAATGTGATTTATCAAATGTTTTAAAGTTAATTACTCCTTGCTGCTCACCCAGCCCTGATTGTTTGAGCAGTGTAAGCTGGGTGTGATGTGGTTTGTAGCCCAGACCATGGGTATCACTGTGGGATCCAGGTGTGAAGCTGGATGAACCGTGGTGCCAGATTATCTCCTTATGGAACTGGGTGCCAGCAGGAGTGGCTTTGTTTGTACCCGTGTGTTGTCCTTGAGGTCTGGGCAAGGCTGAGCCGAGTGACCTCACACTTACCTGCATCCAGCTCAGGTCTCCTGCCTGGGGCTCGGGCAGGCTGCAGGAAATCAGAGGAACTTGCAGCTGACTGCATCTGACTGCCTGAGCACTCAGATGCTCTGCAGGGTGTGCTTCACAGCTGGAAGTTGTCTCTCTTAGGTGTGTCACCTGTCAGGGGTGTCTGCATCACCCTCCTCAGCTGACCCTCTGTTATGTTCATCTGTATTTCCGTAGCTGGAGGTTGTTCTAGCCCTTTGCTACCCCAGATACTAACGATGGAATTTTTGAGCTGCCTTGAAGAAGTGAATCTACGTTCTTGCTGGTTCTATATCTGGCATTCCCAGTGTCTGGAAAGGCATTCTAAACTCTTCTCTAAGTCCTGCTGTTCAAGGAAGCATTAGTGTTTCAGGGATTCTCAAGAGCTTGGGAGGTCAGTTCATATTTCATGTGAACACATCAGAAAATTTCAGTAGCAGTCTTGACCATCTTAGCAAAAGAAGTTCTGAGATGTCAGAATGGACTAGTACTGTTTCTGACTCTGCAAGGGTGTTGGATTTCTGATGGAATATTTCTGGAAATAATACTAAAGATCTACATCTTGAAGCAAAAAGGTGTCCCTCAGTTTTCCTACTTTGAAACCTCCATGTGATTCAAAGTGTGATGTTTAGAGTCAAGGTCGTCTGACAGTTTTTCAGGCAGACAGTGCTGTTACAGTGGCCAGCAGTATGACCTTGAGAATTAAATGTGAATTAATAGATTTCTTCAACTTTTGCAATTGCCATTATTGTACTAAAGATTGCACCAATTTCCTGAGCAAAACAGCTTCTAAAGAGAGGTCAGAGTTGTGACTCTGATAAGATTAGAACTGTGTGCCACTCACAATTTTAGGTTGTTATATCCATTCCAAGATCTCCCTTTTTCTAGGCTGAAAAATCCAGTGCTGCTTAATTGTTCCTCATATAAAAGACATCACATGTTTTTATCATATCCTAGGGCACTGTCTCACAAATCCAGATTATGAAATGGATTCTCCTGCAGCTGCTGAGAGATATCTCCATAAGCAATTTGACTCCCTTGGGCTTTTCCAAATTGCCCTGACTTCAGAGGATCTCAAGAATTTATTCATATAAGTCCATGGGAAAGTTGCTATATCCAGCATAGGATGTATTCAGCAACTGGTACAGAGGACATTCTCTCATTAGCACAAATGATTAAAACTTAAATGTCTCATTGAGCATCAGAATGCCCTGACTTCAGCAGATAACAGGGTGGCTGAATCACATTCCTCTACCCTGGAAAACAAGCTTAAGCTTCAGAGCTTATCAAAAGATGGCTGCTATTTTGAATATCCTTTCTTCAGTCTTAGTGACAATTATTGTTGTTGGTATTCTAGACTTAACTTCCAAAAACAAAATTATTTTCATACCAGGAAGAAATACTTGATGAAATCCAGCAGCTGGACTGCAGCTTCCAGAATAGCTCCCAAGCTGCATTAACTGCTGCCTCCTTGTTCCAGACTTGCCTGTTGCACAATTATCAGTGGTGCTGCACAGCCCCAAAGATAACCAAGCTTGCTGTGCCCTTTCTGACAGCCTGCCTGCTCCCCAAAGTGCTGGGTGCACAGATGGGAAGTGGATTTCTCTCAGGTACTCAGCTGAACAGCCCCAATATCAGTGCAGTAACTTACAGCAGAATGTGATGTGACTGCATCCAGACCTGGTGTTCCACACGCTTGGGCAGGCTGGGATTTGTAAGGACAGTCCAACAGGCACTGGAAGTGTAGATGGCTGACCACAACCACTTATTTGGAAACAGACAGAAGGCTGTTTATCCTGAAGGCTTTTTTCTTCAGAGGGCAGTTCTAGAGTCAAGGTTTACATGTTACAGTAGCATGGAATGAGGGAAGAACTGACAGGAACTTTATACTTTGTGTCCAGAAACTGTTTGGTAATAAATTAGTTTTGACTTCCATTTTTAAATCTTTTTAAAAATAATTGGCCCCATTCAACAAGATGGATTTTTATTCCAGCTGAGTACAAAACTGCATGAAGGAGTTAGGGATGGAGTGCTTAACAGATAAAGGGAGGTTCTGTGTGTAAAACAGGCACTGAAATGGGTGGTTCCTGAGGGCACTCATTCACAGTGAGCTTAAGGAAAGAGGCTGTGGCAGAAGGAGCTATTCTTTCTTTCCTTTCTGAGTGTTTGTTGAAATGGCAACCTCACAAAGTGCTGTTTGTGAGCTGCATCACAGTTATTTAGGATGGCCTTACTGCCAGGAAGCCTCTTTGTGGCTGTTTGGATGGAGCAGTGCCCACGTTACCTGGGAATGAGCCCTGGATGTCTGTGAGCATCCCTGTCCTGTGGGGCACAGCTCTGCAGGCAGGCACAGCTGGGATCACACAGGTGAATTGAGACTGAGATTAGCCCAACTCCACCCTGTGGTGGCCAGAGAGCCACCTTTGTGGCTGTTGGGATGGAGCAGTGCCCACGTTACCTGGGAATGAGCCCTGGATGTCTGTGAGCATCCCTGTCCTTTCTGAGTGTTTGTTGAAATGGCAACCTCACAAAGTGCTGTTTGTGAGCTGCATCACAGTTATTTAGGATGGCCTTACTGCCAGGAAGCCTCTTTGTGGCTGTTTGGATGGAGCAGTGCCCACGTTACCTGGGAATGAGCCCTGGATGTCTGTGAGCATCCCTGTCCTGTGGGGCACAGCTCTGCAGGCAGGTGAATTGAGACTGAGACTAGCCCAACTCCACCCTGTGGTGGCCAGAGAGCCACCTTTGTGGCTGTTTGGATGGAGCAGTGCCCACGTTACCTGGGAATGAGCCCTGGATGTCTGTGATGCCCCGTGGGGCACAGCAGGTACCACAGCAGGTAAATCCACTCCAGGTGGATTTAACCTGGGATCAGCCAAACTCCCTCCTGTGGTGGCCAGAGAGCAGCAGCAAGGGGCTCAGTGGGAAGGAGGGATGTGCTGAGCTGTGCCCAGTCGCTCCCTTGTCTGACCACATTTTAATGAGCTCTGACAAGTTTTGGAAACGAATTATTTTTTTCCATGGGTGTGTTAAAATTCTTACCCTTTTCTGCCCCTGGCTCAGAGGAAGATTTAGAAATTTTAATTGGAGCAATTAGAGTTAACTTAAAGAACACTTTTTTTCCTGTGCCAAGATTTTGCAACATAAATAAGATACTTCAAGAGAGAAGTTTTGTTTGCAGGAGTAGATAGATTCAGTAACTGGAATTCTTACTACCCTCATACTAGGGGATATCTTTCTGATGAGGTAAAAATGAAGTTTCTGCTTTTCTATTGCTGCCTCATGCTTTTGACCTTTTAGAAGCAAAGGTAGAAATTATTCAAATCAAGATAATTACGTATTTATTAGAATTGCTTGTTTGGTCTGCAGGTAATTTTAAAACATGCAGAGGTTTTGTAGGTCAAAATTTGAGAAAATGGGCTGTTGCAACTTGAAAGCATGCATAATGTATTTTTTATGCATTTAAATATTTTTAAATACCATTTTAGTTTGGAATATTCTATGTCACCTTAGGTAAGAATGATTGGTACAAATGTTCAAACATATATGGAATTATTTTCATCTTTCCTCAGTGCAGAGGTTGGTAGCTTCATAATTCTCCAAAAGTTGGAAAATCAGGTTGGAGAATAATGTATTTGTTTTCTGTTTTCCCAGACCACAAAAAAAAAATAATCTGAAACACCTTTTTCTAGCATGACAGATTTCTGAATTTTGTACAGTATTTAGATAATGTGTGGGTATTAAGCAAATGGAAGAAAGCAGAACTCCAGTCATCTGTCAGGATTTTTTTTAATTGTAATTATGGTCTCATCAAAGTGAAATAATAAAATTTCAGTAGGTTTCTTCATATGCTTTTTCTGGCATGGGGGTAAATTATTTAATTCTTGTACCTATTTCAAAACAATTTTTTTCTATATGATTGGACAAGTCTTCAACATCCAGGAGAATTTCTTACTATTTCATTTTAGCACTCCCATATCCTTCAGATAGGATTTTTAAAACTGTGTGAAACAATGCATAAATCTGTCTGGGGATTAGAGGTTTAAAATGCTTAAACTTCAATGCCTTTTGATGTTTCGTTATATTAGAAGATTTTCTTTGTCAATACATTTTAGATGATTTGCTTTGTTTACAAATGACATTGTAGGTATGTTTTCCTTGGAGGTGGCCACATTATCCTGCACTTTTCTTCAGTGGAAATGAGATTTGTGGAAGTTTGTTTCTACAAACGCAAAACTTTGTAGTGGAATGAAAAAAAACCTAAAAATACCCTGGGCAAATTGGAAGCTAATTTAAGTACAGAGTGAGTGCTTTTGCACCTTAAATAAGAGGAAAGAGAAAAAATTAATAACAGCACATATGTAAATGAAGTTCTACAAGATTAAGATTTTAATTTTTAATTGACTTTTCTTCAGCTTTTTTATTCACACTTTGGTAGTCAGATTTCAACACAATGACTTGCTGCTTACAACTAATTGGATGGGTTGAATTAGTTCTCTTCTTACCTTGCTTTTTACTCTAATGCCAAAGTTTTGAGGGATTTTGCTTTTGTTTCCTGCTGATTGAAATACTGAGATGAGCAGGAAGCTGAGCCTTAATTTTCACTTTAGGTGATGCCTTTGTTAACAAACTTAAATGTCCTGATATCTGAGGTTTTAATTGGATTGAGAAATAATCATCTCAATGGATTAATACAATTGCAAAACAGAGATGAGTTTCTTTAGCCAGGGGTAACTGAGCTTGAAAGCAACTGGCACTTCATTATCAGTGTGTGTGCAATTGCCAGCACATCTTTCAAAGTTATGCTCTTTATGGATACAGTCACTTGTTTTTTTTCAGGGAATTATGTTGATTGGGTTTTTAAATGCAGGAAATGACAAGTGGAAGAATGCAGAAATAATTTCCGAAGGAACTACCATGATTACTGCTTCCAGACTTGTAGAACTATATCATTTTAGTAGCAAAAACTTTAATAGCAATGAAATAAATTCTACAGGACTCTTATATGTCCTTTTTTCAGTTCATTTTTTATGTCTTGCTGGAATAGAAGTTAAAATTACTGGTGAGGAGCACTTTTTGCAAAAAAAAAAAATGCATAAGAAATCCTGAAACTAAACAATTGTGATACCATCCAGTCACCTTCTGGCATCAGGTAGTAAAGATATTTATATAAATGAGTCATGCAGATTAAAGGGCTCTCCCACAGGTTATTCATGCAGCCTTCTGCTCAACCCAGCAATTTCAAGCGGCGGGGATTCCTCAGCCTCTCCGGGCACCTGCTCCAGCATTTGCTTCTTCTCATGGTAAAATCGTTCTCATATTAGCAAGTCTAAATTTTCAGTGCTGCAAATTCTGCCTGTTGCCTGTCATCCTTCCACTTCTGAGAAGACTTTTGTTTCCACCATGTCTAGAACTCCAGTTAGCTCTAGAAGGCATCAGGTTTCTCCCCAAGGTTTGCTTTCCAGCTGAGCAAACACCTTTCTGTCCCTCTCTCCCTGCGTCGTGTGTCAGTCAGAGTCTCAGATTTTCAGTGGGCACGGTGCTGCAGCAGTGCTCTCACCAGGGCTGCACACAGGGAACATCTGCTCCCAGCCCAGGCTGCAGCTCTGGGGCCTGCCAGGGACAAAAATGATCATTGGTAATTCAAAAAAATACTCAGTTGCTGTAGAAGATAGTAACTATTTATGGTGTGTTAAAATCACTTTGTCACAGCTGTTCTTTACACGTTCAGTGTTCTCAGTGTGTTTGATCAGCTGTTCCATGTAATTATGCTGACCAGAAAATTAAGAGTATTGTTCCTTAGAGGGGCACTGTGCTGCCTTGCAGAACTGCCTGGCAGATGTAAGAATGATACACACCTTCAGTTCGTGTCTTTTTCTGTGGTAGATTTTCTTGAAAAGGAAGACAGATATTCTTAATTAAAAATTAAGATGAAATGTAAACCCCAACTCTGGAGAAGGTGCCCACCTTGTTTAGAACTTCTATTTCTAGCCTTCAGTTTCAGGTTATTGAATCTTAAATGTTTTTTTGGACAGAACAACCCATTCTGGATTTTTTTTGCCTGTGAATGTATTTGAGAGTTGGAATCAATTTGCACCATAATTTTGTTCTTCCCTTTTGCTATCACTTTTAAATAAAGGAGTCATTGAACATATGAAAACAATAAAAATATAGAAGAGATTTATATGAGCCGCCCCTTGTTACAATAATTGAATTTGCACTCAAAGGTGCAAAGATACTAAATGTTACTAACCTGTTAGAAAACAATAGGAGTTACATAAGAAAACTATTAATGTGTGAAAGTGAAGTAAAGGAAAAATCTTGTATTACTTCATCAGAAAGCATAACTTACAAGGTATGAAGGACTGGGTTTCTGTTTTACTGATCCTGATGTTTGTATGTGGCCCAATGTTTTTAACTATTAGACAAAATCCTGTTTTACAGGTTCAGATGTTAATTGTCATCCATCTATGGGGTGTGTGTCCACAACAGAATCTGAATACGTGAGGGATGGGATACATTAGCATTTTTCCCTTGTGCCACTGAAGCCGTGGATGCAGCCTGTATTTCCTGGTTCAGAAGGGATCTGTGCACTGCCTTCCTTCAGCAGTCTGTGCTCCAGAGAGGCTTGGGCTGCCAGCAGGGGTTTTCAGGCTCTTCAGGATCACAGGCGTGTTGCCAACACGAAGCCCTTCCTGTACTGTCAGGAGTTGGGAGGTGTTATTTTTCAGCAGGTTATGTCATCCAAATCACAGTGGAATTACTTGGGGTGATAGAAGTAGGACATTTCCTTTGCTGAAGTGAAGAGCATCACTTCAGACAAGGGGGGGTTACAGGCATTTCTCAAGAAGGAGCTTGGAAGAATTTTCTCTTTGGGAAAACCCTGAGCAAAGGTGGAGGCAGACACTGTTGTCAGCATCCCTTTACAGAGATGTATTCCACCTGTCCCAATTCCTTAGCAGTAGTTGATTTTATATTCTCTGGTCAGAAACAGTGTCCCTGCACAAGTGGAAGTCACCTAACTACTAAAATAAAAATAATACAGTGTCCAAAATAGATGTATGGCACATTAAATTTGACCTTCTTATCCTTTGTTTTCTCAGTTGCTAAAAGCTCACAGGAGTTTGTTTTAATTTCCTTGAGTAAATCCACTTTGGGAATGTAGGTACAGGTAAGAAGAATATTAATGGTATTGCTCCACTCTTGTCTGTGTGGTGCCAGTAACATTTGTGCAGAGGCTGTCAAGTTTTCTGTTGACTCTAGGAGAAACAAATATACTTAGAGGGGTTTTCAGGTTTATTTTTTCAGGAGGATTTTTTTTTGTCAGAGAATGGCACTGTACACTGCAAACACACTTGTAAAAATAGCTTCTCAGAAAATACACAAATATAATATTTAAAACCAGAGACAACTTCTTTGGATTTTCTTGTTATTACCACCATTCACAGGCATCAACTTATGCAAATGGTCTTACACCAGACTTATGAAAGATTCTTGTGGCCCTTGTCATGTCTCAGCACATTTCAATCTTGCTCACTTCAGAGCTGTGTAAGAGCTTCACAATCTTACAAGTAGTGTGTTCAGTATTTTTGAAAAGCACTGTGCAACTCTGCCTCTTTCATTGAAGTAATTAATCGTGTGGAGCTGGTTGCATGAATGGCTGCCACACACAATTTTAACTCTTCACCATGTCTTTGGCTCTTGGGACTTGTCTTTCAGGCGTTTGGGGGGAGTGGATGGATAAACTGTGTGTGTGGGCACATTGCACAATTGTAAGGTTAACTGGCATCACACTTTGTGCTCTGTGGGCACCAAAGTATTTTCCTGGTGTGCAAGATCAACATTCTAACAGAACTCACATTGCTGCAGTTAACATTAGAGTGTGCTGTAAGGACAGCACTGGTTGAAGACAAAGAGTGAAGAAAAGCTTTAACAGTTTCTATATTGTTGCTCCTCTTTTTACACATGTTGTCTTGAAACCTCAGCTTTATGTGAAAGAAAAAGTTGTTTCAGCTTTCTGTAATTTTGTCCCTTAGCTAGCAGTTTGAAGCATGATATTTCTGAATTTCCATCAACAGAACTATGACATGGATTTGTATCCTCCTGTCTGCATCCCCTGAGCCTCTAGAGCAATGTGCTGTGCAGGCATGTATTTCCAGGTGTGCTCCAGGCCAAGAGCCTTCAGAAAGATTTTCATCTGTATAGTTAAATGTTGCCACTCTGGGGTAAAAAACGCTGGGAAAAGAGAGTTAACAACAGCTGCACCTTATAACCTGTTGAAATAGAAACCTCAGTGTTGCTGTTCTCAGTAAGCCTCTAGTGAAGTGCATTATGTGTGTGTCTTCCATGAGACACTGTCAGGAGCCCACATTAGTTTAGCAGGCAGATGACAGAGCTTTCTAGTAAACCCAGCTGTCATTTCCAGTTTATTTTGAGTAAGAGGGTAGTCAAAGGTGCACTTTGTGCTGTGCCTTTTCAACTGAGGCTGGGATTCTGTTGAAGGAGCTTTTGGCAGTCCTTTCTGTGATATGAGAAGCGATAAAATGTGTGAACTGGCAACATCAGAAAGCAGCATTGACTTACGCTGTGTATTAGAAAGAGAAGCTTCTAGTAATTGTGTTTGTATTGGGGCACTGCCATTAGTCTAACTCCTGCTTTCATTTCTGCTGGGACAGGAAATCCATCGTCGGTTTGAGAGCGCTCCCGACACGGCCAAGACAAAGGCTCTCCAAACTGTTATTGAGATGAAGGTAAATGCTTCTGCTTGGGCAGCAGAGAATTTGTTCTCTGCAAAATGGGTTTTCATGTGAAAGGTGACTCTACTAAACACCATATGCTTCTGTCAGTCTTGTAGTCTAAAGTAAGGATACTTTTAATACTATTTCATTATCCATTATTATTTTATTTGTTGCTAATGATCACTGAAGAGACAGGCGCAGTAGAAACTTGTCTTCTGTCTGCCTGCAGCAGCAGACACAGATTTCTTACAGTTAACCAGAAGTTCATTATATTACAAGAATGGGAATGATAGATGAATATGAAGGATTTGTGAGATTTTCTGATGTGGGTTCTTTGCTTTTTGTGTTAGCAACGTTTGAAATACTGCTTTACATTCTGTGTATCAACAAAGTTAGCAAACTCGACACCCACTTGAATGGGTGATATAGCTAGAAATATGTCAGTGTGCCATCATAAACCTAAATTTTCTAGATGAATTTGTGATTGAATTCTTAAGCCATTAGCTTAAGTATTTAATGGACTGATGGCAGTTGGCCAAGAGCTCAGGAGCCACAATCAAGTGTGTGGTTTACAGAGCTTTATGCAATCATATTTCATATTGTATTGCTCATAAAGTACATCAGACAGGGTTTGGACAAATAGAGTTGAAAAACTGGAAACTGTCTTTGCAGGCTGTTCTTTTCCATTTGGTATCCCTGCTTTTTATTTCATTTTCCTTCCTTTTTTCTCCTGCAATTTTTTCCATTCTGTATCAGTGTTTTCCTTATTTACATCCCATCTTCCTACTCTGAAGCCTTTCACTTGCTGTCACTCTTTTATTAGTCATCTTTGTGGTCCATAGTAATGAAAACTAATTGACCATCTGGTAACATTAAGTGTCTTTACTATCAAAGAGAAACACGGGTGCATTTCTGGGAAATGATGTGAGCACTGAAACTAAATGCTGTTGTCAATTCCAACATATCACTTCACCTCACTACTCTAATTTTTCATTGCAAAAATCTACTTTAAAGTATCAAACATTAAGCAGGAGATCCAATTAGATCTTCATAACAATGCTTTTAAAAATCTCATCTCATGAATGAAAACCTATATATGTAAAAATCAGCTTTTTGTTCAGCTATGCTTTGCTTATCAGAGAAAGAAAAAGTTAGAAGGGTTTTGTTTATGGAAGTCTGTAGTATAGTTTCAAATCAGATCTGTCTCTCAGGAAAGACTAAATATTTTTGGGGAATGAAATAAATAAGAAAAAACAGACTGCTTTAAGAGATTATGGTTCCTAAATAGATATCCATGATGATGAGCACACCCAAATCCCTGTGTGCTGTGTGAATCTGCTCTTGCTGCTCCTAACACAAAAGACTTCTAAAGAAACAGCAAACCAGGTACACTGAACAAATACCTCTGCTCATCCTGTAAAAATAGGAGGATAATGATAGATTGACTTCTTTTTTCTCCACATGGTTGTTTTTAACCCACTGAAATGTTTGATATCTTTTAGATATGAGCCAGAATCCTTTACTGCTTCATCCTATCAAAAATAGATTGTTGCACGTTTTCCTTCCTTCTGGTGCTTTGCTGTTCCCCATCTGTGACCCCACTTAAATTAACAAACCCAAGTTAGTGGCACAAACCCATTTTTTTTTGCCATTCCTGCAGTCACATTTTGCTGTCCATTCAATTAGAATTAAATGTCTCTGGTTTGTGCTGGCTTTGAACAGGCAGCTTCTCTTCATGTTCCTTTATTTATTCATCCTGCATGGTGTTCCTGCCTTGAACCATGTTTTCTTTCAGTACTAAACTCTTGCTTTCCTTGAAAGGTAAAAAATAAATGGAAAAATGAGTATCTGAACATTCATATGTAAAGAGCTGAGCACTATTCCTCTCAGAACTTCCTAAGTAAATCTCCAGGGCAGGTAGTTTCTTGGACATGTATCTCCTTTTGTTTTGCTGCAGCAGTACACTAACAAATCACCTAAGTGTGTGTCTTTACCCATCCCCTCTAATCACGTGCAGGATTCCAAAATCTCTTCCATGGAGCGTGGCCTGCGGGATCTGGAAGAGGAGATTCAGATGCTGAAGTCAAACGGAGCCCTGAGCACGGAGGAACGTGAGGAGGAAATGAAGCAGATGGAGGTGTACCGTAGCCATTCCAAATTCATGAAAAATAAGGTACTCAGAGAACAAGTGACAGCCCTGTGTGCAGCTGAGCTGGGCGAGCAGAGGAGGGAAATGTTCGTGCTTTACTTGGGAGGTGTGGTCTGGGTTCCCAGTCAAATGCTGGGAGACTGAATTGATTTAATACCTGCCGTGAAGCCACTAAAATAACTTAAAAATATTTAAGAAAACTTTAAATTCCAATTTGAAAATGTTGTAATGGTGTTTCAGTAAGATTAGTAGCCCAACTTCTCCTTTTATTGTCACACCTGATTTTCTTTTCTTTCTTTTCTTTTCTTCTGTGTTTATTTTTAGACCATTGCTAATCCATTCTTGGTTCAGGTTTTATTTGGTAGCTTGTTGAAAAAAGGCTATTTCTTTTTGCAGCTGTTGTTGTGTAACTGTTTGGCCTTTTCATTACATAAAAGCTGAGAAGAGTGTGAACTGTCACAATGATGGTTTTCCATTACACTCTCCTTCCAGTGGTGGAGTCAGCATGAGAGTAGAGTTTACTACACTACTGACATTAATTTCTGTTGTTTGGAATTCAGCACAGATACAGCAGTGAGAGATGTTGGTCCTCAGGTGTGAGGACAGACACTGGCTATTGGATTGTCTGTAGGCAAAAGTCAATCCATTCTTTGTTTCTCACTCTTTTAGTGGCTCCTAACATTCCTTAGTCAAGGTTCAGGCCCTCTTGCCCAGTAAATTGAAGTATATTGTGAACAGTCCTGCCTTTGTTTATTAGCTTATGTGTCCTCCCTGCAAGCAGTGTACAAACCCCGGAATGGAGGTTGAAAATGACTCTGCTGGTGCTGAACATTTGTAACCCCATTTATCCTACTTGAAATTATTGGTCAAAAAAAGAATGCTGGATCAAGTGTCTTGGAGAAAGCAGCATTCCTAAGTGTGTGTTCCTTCCTCTTGCCTCACACCAGTTCAGTGAAGCACCTCCAGATAACTCCTGTTGTTCTTTATCCCACTGGATTGCTTCTAGGAACTGAAGGAATTAATTTCCTTAAATTTTATCAAATGTTTAATAAAATCCCACTGGATTGCTTCTAGGAATCATTTGAAATGATTCCCTACTGAAATTTGGAGTGAGGGGAGATTAGAACACCGCTTCCTTCCATCTTTTCTTCTTTCTTTCTTTCATGGTTAGCAATTCTTGAATTTCCCCTTGTGCTCTCCTTCTGTGGATCCATAGATCTCTTCAGCTGCTGATTTCTGGACCTCTTCTGTCTCCTGTTCTACTCACTCATTTTCCTGCAGAAGATTTGTTCCTTTTTGGTATCATGACTCATGGCCATCTCCAATCCTGACATCTTGCTGTCCTACCTTGTTCTATAATTGCACAGCATTTACTTTTTCAGTGGTGTACTGTATAAGTAAATTGTGGCTGTAGCTTGACAATTAAGTTTATTTCTCTTAAGCTGAAGTGTGTCTTTCTTCCTGTTGTAATTTCCTTATTGAACTGCAGTTTCAAAACCATTGGGATTAGTGCCACATACTTGACATATGTTAACATAGCCATAACTGTATATCTTCTGTTTCATAATCAAATTGTTGTCTGGCAGCCTATATGAAATTAAACACAGACATTAAACTTTTGAGAAGACTTAATGAAGAATGGAAGAGAAAATGAGTGACCAGTGTTGATCATTGTGTTCAGTTCTTTGTCACTTTCAGTTGCTTGCACTGAAACAGGCTGACTGGCAGCTGACAAATAATAAATATTGAAAAGCATCACAATGTCGTGACAGGTAGAACAACTGAAGGAAGAGCTAAGTGCCAAAGAGGCTCAAGGGGAGGACCTGAAAAAGAGAGTGGCTGGTCTCCAGAGCGAGGTCTCTGCAGTAAGATCTCTCTTTTGTGTGCAGTGGCCATCCACTGGGGCTTGCTAGCTCTTCTGCCTTTCTTCTCTTACCTTCCTCATGACCTGATATAACAAATAGAACTAACAGCCTGCTCAGCTTTGTAGCTGCCTTTTTGCTCACATGGTTTTGGTGTCCATAAATAACATCTGTATTTGTTTTGTTGCTGTTTTTTTAATGGTATGAGCTGTTTGAGCAATAACCTACTCTTCTCTACTGAAGCAGATGTTCAAAAGTATTCAGCACCCATTTTGGGGACAGAGTTTCAAAGAGATTTGCTTTTCCTAGAAAAAAAAACTTATTTGAAAACTTGTGTTGGACCCTCTTAACATTGCTTCACAAAAAATAATGAAATCTGGATGCTGAGTGCTTTTAAAACTGCTCGATTTTAGCAGCATGAATTCAGGTTCTTCCTTTGCTGTGAAGTCAGAGTTTCACACAGAAGAGTGATCATGGTTTCTCACCAAGAAGAAGGATGTGAGCACTTGCTGCTGCCTTTACTTCTCTTGCAGTGGGGATGGTGTGTGCTGCATTCTCTAAAGAGCTTTGGCATGTCGGCTCTGTGGGCTTGCAGCTCTGAAATGGGAGGCAAGAACCTCAGGGTGCACTTGGGAATCTTCCTGTCATGAAATGTGGTAAATCTCTTCTGAGATGAGCCCCAAAATAATCTGTCTTTTTGAGAAAGTTGTACTCTGAGTCAGCCTACCTACTAATTGAAAAAGTTTGTGTCATCTGAGATTTTTTAAGGAGGCTGTTTTGTTTAGATACTCTAGAAGAGATAACCAGCAGCAGATAATTCAGCTCTTGCCGGCAGTATTGTGCAGCTGGTGACAGCAGAAATTGTGCTGCTGACATCACTACCTGTGCTGAAGTGAAATAGGGGCAGAATCACCCTCTGGGCACAACTGCTTTTAGTGAAATGTGAAAAAAACCACCTGGCGTGTTTGAATTAAGTAAACAGTGAACTACTGAGTAGTTCTGTAAATTCTTACATACCTTCTCATTGTTCCATTTAATAAAATGAGTTTGAGGGTTTTTTTGAGATGCATTTCCTCCTTTCTCATTCCCTCATGTGCTCTGTTTCACTGGAACATGAGTCCTTGATTACATATTTTGATATTATTTTAATACTCTTTGGTAAAGAGTTTTCTTCCTTTAACTGCCCATTATTGAAAGAGTGTTGTCAATATAAAAGTGCATTTACCCAAGCTTTTTTTTCTCAGTTATTTTGGCAAGTATGTGCATTTATTCTAACCAAAAACTTTTAAAAAGAATTATAAATTACACTATTATTTTGTTCACGTGCCGTGTTTCCAAACAAGGACAGTGACCTGGACAATTTTTTCATCTTGCAATGTCCTTTAATTTCTGTTTTGAGGCACTGGACAATGTACTTTTGGAGCTAGGGATATTTGTTTTTAATGTCACAAACGGAATTGTTCAAGTTAAGAAAGGGAAGACTGTTTAGTTTTTAGAAATACATCCACTGTGCTATGCAATACGTAGCAGTAAAATATTGCTATTCTGTAGGATAAGAAGCAAACTAGAAAGTCGGTTACAAACTTGAATTTAAAACTACACTTAGACTTCCCTGTCATCTTTTATTAATTTTTTCTCAGACTTAAAAAAATTAATTATAATTAATTAATTAAAATAGTTAATTGTCCTGAGTGATGATTTTAGCTAATATAATTTTTTATTTTCCCATTTTTTACTGTTTGGGTTTTTTTTTAAATAGTAATCCAACATACGTTTGTTAAAGTAAATTTGCATTTCTGTACTGATTTAATTCACTAAATTAAATTTAGGAAATTGCTCTCAACAAAATGCAGTTCCACAAACTGTTTCCATGTTGCATCTGCTTTTAGAAGCTTCCACAAACTAAAGTGTGTTTCATAGCCTAAAATGCTGGTTTTGTAACTAGTGGGCAGAGTAAAGGTGTCTCTCCATCCTGTCTAAGCCTGAGGCTGGACTGAGAGGTGAGGAGCTGGAGGGCAGCTGGGACATTTCAAAGCAAACCCTGTGGTGCTGAGAGGGCTGCAGGTGTCTCACCTGCTCGATTGGCACAGCCCAGGGCTTCTCTGTCATTGTGGTTCTGCTTCATCTTCACTCACACCTGATCCCTGTGAGGAGCTCTACCTGGCTGGGGTCAGGCCTTGGGAAGGAGAATAAAAGAACCTCCCTTGAAAACCTGATGGCATTGCTCCCCTCTCTTTTTCCTTTATCCTTTGCTCATGACACAAATTTTTGTCAGCCTTTCACTCAAGATAGCTGAAGGCTTTATAGTTCTGTGAGATAACCTAAGAGTATGATGCTGTTTGCTGGTAGCTGTGTGTGTTTATAGTGATTTGGTAAGGAAGGCACCAATGATTTCTCCCTTTGCCCTCCTGTCTGTGTTTCCAGATTGGCCAGGTGAAGCAGGAGCTGTCCCGCAAGGACACGGAGCTGCTGGCCCTGCAGACCAAGCTGGAGACCCTCACCAACCAGTTCTCTGACAGCAAGCAGCACATCGAGGTGCTCAAAGAGTCCCTGACAGCCAAAGAGCAAAGAGCTGCCATCCTGCAGACAGAGGTGAAGTGGGCAATTCTCTTCTTGCTGCCTGTGCACAGAGAAAGGGAGAAAGCCCCATGGTTTCTTCTCTTCTTAGGTTGTACAATCCCAGAGCCAGCCAGTGCTGCTCGTTCTGAGCACTCTGTATCTTTGATCAGTCTTTGATTCTCTAGGCCAGGGGATTGACCCAAAGGCAGATATGTGTGCAGAAGGGCTTGGCTCAACTAGGAGTTGCAGTGCCTGAGCTGGGGGGGTTATTTGCAGTGACCTTGTAGCTACAGAAGAGAAGAAAAAGGAAGATGATTCTAGTTTCAAACACTCTGCAGAGGCGTCACCATTACTGTCAGCAAGGCCAGGAACTCTTGCTTGTAAGCTTCTGCTTGCACCTAAAATATGGACTTTCATGGTTTATGATCCATATTCCAAGGTAAAGTATTTTCTAAACTGTGCTTTGATGACAAATGCTTAATAAATTCCCACCTATGTCAGACCCAGGTGTATATCTGACCATCAAACAAGAAATGTAGCATAAATGTGTTGCTTCTGGGAATTCTTGAAGAGCAAGCATGAATGTTGTGTGCAGACAGCATTCCAGTCCCAGGTTTGGAAAACTGCAGTGCTAGTGGAAATCCAAGAGATGGCAGTGATGCATCAAAAACTTTGTGTTGTTACAGCTGAAAGAGTCAAAGGCCAAAGGAGCTGGGCAAAAGGCTTGCGGGAAGTTCGTGGTTCCATATTGCAAGAGCATAAGGGAATTGATCTGAACTTTTTACCCTAATTTAGCTTTCCTTTAGCCAGAATTCCTGAATCTGTGGGTGCTCATGGCCTTGTTGACATGCAGTAATGAAGTTACATAGTGAATATTTTTTGATGTTCCAGGATGGTTTTTCTGATGATTCACAGATTTATGTAGAAGTTGAGATTGCAGTAATGGGTGTAACTGGGAAAGTGTTCCAGCTTACAGTCAGGAACCTCCTGTTAAATTTGTTCACTCCTTTTTCAGGAATGTACCCTAGATTAATACATGTCTATTTAAAGAAATATTTAAATTTCAAAATATTATTGAAAGTAGGTGTTAGGTAAATAAACATTTTCAAAGGTAAAATGCAGGGTTTGATCCGTTGCAGTGATTGGAAAGAATATAGATGTGTTAAATGTGCAATATTGTGACAAACCTACAAAACTAGAAACAACATATTTCTCACTTTTAAGTAGTAAATGAGAGTAAATGAGTTCTTGAAAAAATTTATTAACAAGCTAAAGTAGAAGGTCATAATTTCAGCTGTTATGGTAGATAAACATATTTATTCAATTAAAATGTCCAGAATTGAAACAGAGTATTTAGAACCAAGAGGACTTGGTTCTGTACCATTGATAGATATTCTTAAAAGTTTTTCAGAACATCTTGAAGGCCAAAGTAGTTTAATATAGAGAACTATTCTACTCTTTAACTTGTAATATTACTAATCATTGAGAATATTTGTTCTTCATTAGCTGTTTCCAAATGAAGTTCTCATGTGGCACCACAAAACCAAACTGGATTCCTCCTTCCAAGGAAATATTTATACTTTTTGAAAGATAATCTCATCTTTTTCACCCTTGTTGGAGTTCTTGTCAGAGGGCTCAAGAATGAAATTATCACACAGTTGCCTTTTTTCTGTGTTCACAGGTGATCCTCATAAGTGTAGGATTGAAATAAGCTGAGAACATCCAGTGTTGAGATGTTTGTCATTGCATCCTGTGATGATTTGGCTTTTTTAGAGGGAAGGATGTCTCTCCATAAAAGGGTTTTCTTTGGGAATTAGGTAGGGATGTGAGGTCCTGCTTGGCCTCACTTCTTGGCAGGACTGGTCAATGTTAAAACACAATTAGCTTCTCTCAAGACAGCTGGAGAGAGTTGTGAGGATGGAGGGAGCTGCAGATTCTGACATACATTGTCAGACATCTTCATAAGGGCTCAGTTTTTTAAAGTCACATTTAAATAAACATTTTAAATGAGAAGATAACACCTCCATAAGCCTCTACCTCTTACTTAGTCTTCTGTTAAAAAACATGATCCCAGATGGGGAAAAGTGTTGATCTAATATCCCAAAAATGGATTTGCCACCTGCCACACTAGAAGTACAAACAGCAGTGAGCTGCTGGTGGGGTGTTTATCTTGAGGGCTCTTGGGTGGAGAGAATATTGTGGTTAACTTTTCAATTGGTGTAGAAACCTCTAAAAATAGCTCTAAAATTGTACAGTCACTTTGTAAACAAAACAAAAAATAAGTCAGTATTTATGTGGGAATTCAGGCTTTATCCATATAAAGTTCTCACCCAGTGAGCCCTTCAGCTTAGGTCAGTGCCAGAACTTCTGTGGCTTCAGTGGGAAGTTGCATTCACCCATGAGAATGTTCTCCTTTATTTTTGTACACTGCCCAAGCTGACATGGTTCTGTAATTGGTCTGTTCCTATGGTAAATTCAGATTAATATTTAGTAGAAAAATGCATCTAATCACGTGGAAGTTTTTATTTGCTTTGAATGTCTCATTAGAGCATAAGAATTCATGAAGAATTCACTCTCATCTACAAACCATCCTGGATATTGCTGCAATTGGTATAAGGAGGTGAAGAGTCAACTCTAATCTAGTTAAAAAGAAAGATCAATGTCAAAAAAATAGAGAATTAAATT
Organism: Hylia prasina; assembly: GCA_013397195.1. Lineage (NCBI taxonomy): Eukaryota > Metazoa > Chordata > Aves > Passeriformes > Sylviidae > Hylia > Hylia prasina. The sequence continues at coordinate 15,976 of VYXD01014435.1, read as the reverse complement.
AAGTCTTGTGAACTACCACTGCATTCAAATTAGTCAATAAACATAGCTTTAAAGTCTTAATTACAGACTATGCTATCAGTAAAAAGGCTTAACTCCTTGTTTGGATTTCTATATGTTTGCCAGTTAGTAATGGAATGTCACAAAACTGATCCTTTTTAAAAGGAACTCGGACTTGGAGACTTCTCCTAACAATAGCTACAGGAGGTAAAAAGCAACTCTCACCTCCCGTGCCAATTTTAATTTCATTTCTCTGTGCATTTGTCAATGGTCTTTGAATTCTTAATGCTGACATAGAATTACTTCAACATCTGCTTTAAAAAGTGCTGGCTCCTGTTAGAAACCTTTGCAGGCTCTGAGCACACATTTCAGGATAGGTATTCTATCTGTTCCTTCTGCTGCCTCTGCTGTAGTCACACCTGCTGAGGATTAAACTTTAGAATTTTGCTGTTACAGAGCAGTTGGGGCTTGGATGCAGCAGAGGGGAGGTTGGACCTTCTGGTAGCACTGAGTGAAGTGTGTTTGGTTCACTGGTCTGAATTCTGGCTCAGCCATGGCTGGAGCAGGTGACAGGCAGATGAGAAGGATCACTCAGGAAAAGTAGTATTGCTGGTTTTTTTCTGTGCATCACTGACATCTTCAACCCAAGTGGGAATAACCTGCTTGCTACTGCACAGTGGAGATGATGATAGAATTCAGAAAAAACCCCCTTGTTTTCAATCTCAGTTCTATTAATGCAAGCTCCTGAAACTCAGGAGCTCAGTGAGGTCTGAAACTCGCTGTGGACTTGTGAAAATTTAAATGATTTCCCTATAGTTTGGGAATGTTCTGAAAGCTAAGACTATCATTACAGAATTCAAGATTCTAAAAAACGCTTAAGATGAGATTTACATTAAATATTATTTCATTTATTGTGCTTATTCTGGTAGTAATTGGAGCTACTAATGGACTAATTTTCCTTAGAAATTTGGACTTCTGTATGTTTAATGTATGGCTAACGTTTCATGTATGACACGTTAAGAACAGAGACATAGAATGTTATTTACAGCTACTGGAAAACGCTGTGAGGACAAATCAGTGTGTCTCAACACAGTTTTTCATGTACTGTTCTTACAGTGAAGCAACTGAAGCCTTTGTGTGTAGAGAGGTGCCTGTGGCCCCTGTCCCTGGGGGGGCTGAGGTGTGCTTGTTCTGCTTGGTGGGCACTGGGGGCTGCAGGCAGGGCAGCTGAGCCCCTGGGACACCAGGGACTGGCCTGAGCTGCACTGCGAGGTTTTACCTGCCAGGCAGAATTAAAGACAAGGCAGTCCATTACTGGGAAAGCACTTAGGTTAACCCAGGGTTCTGACAAAGCCATCCAAAACACAAAATTCAGGAGAAGGGGCCTCAGCACCTCAGTAGTGCTGGCCTGATCGTTTCCATGGACTGAGAAAATCCTAAGCTGACTCTGTTGAAGTTGGCATCACCTGCCTCCCACAGCCCTCAATTTTTGTCACTGTGGGAGGATGCAGTGCATAAACTGAGCTGACATGGATAAACAAGTGCAGTGTTCTGCCAGGAATAGTGCTAAGGTGATGATTGTGTGTCCTGCCAGCCTTTGAAAATACTTTGGAAAGTGTTTTCTACAGTTTCCTAGGCAAGGACCTCACACAAATAAAACCAGGAATGCAATTTACCCCAAACCATAAGCTAGAGTTCAAGGAGAATAATCAGTCAGAAAATGGAAAGCATTCTGTGGATAAATTTCTATTTGCAGATGTTCTCTTTTCACTTAACAGAGAAGGCATCTGGACTGTCTCAGATATTTTGCAACACAACTGTTGAGAGTATGTGGATTTTCTTGTGAGGGAGATTTTCAGTTTCCCTTCAAGAATTAATAAAAGTGACTCTTAGCTTTAATATCCAAGATTCCCAGGGCAGAACATACCTAATCAATCTATAGAACTGTATGTTTTAAAAAAGAAGACATAGTGTGATCCACCTGCTAAAGCTTTCATCGCAAACACTGTCCATCCTATAAATCACATTTGGGTCAGGCCTGGTACTCCAATATCCCTGCAGATCACACTCTGTGCCCCCCTTGCTGGGTGAGAGGTCAGCAATGTGTTTTTAATAACCTACGTGCAAGTGAGAAGGCTCCAGACACAGAGGTGGCAGCGCTGAGGGGGAGAGCAGGGCAGCTCTTGTCCCCGCTGGCAAGTGCTCACTGCTCTGTGTGAAAGGAGGCAGACAAAACACCAAAGGCTTTTGTGGGTGGAGCACTGGAAATGCAGAGCCTCAGAGACAGCTTTTCCATTAGCAACTCAAAATAAAATAGAATTAGAATAGCACGTTAAAAGCAAATGTTGCTCAGAATACCTTAAGCAGAGTAAATTCCTAAATTCTTACCCCAGCAGTTGTCATCCTTTCACTTCGTGTCTCTGCTAGTCTGTGCTGTGCAGAAGGACCAAGAAATTCATTGATCAGCCTGTTTACTCTGTGTGACTGATGTCTTGTAATGGATTCAGCTAACAGGAACCAAATCTGATACTGTCAAATAAGATTAGCAGCCAAGCTGGCAGATTTGAGCTCTGTCTGAATGCTGAGTGGATAGGGGTCAGTGGGTTTCTTTGGGTATCCTGAGCAGGTTGGTGGTGTTGGATTTCCTATTCCACAATAGTCTTTGAGATTAGTCTGTGCTCTGTGGTGACCTTACTCTTCTCATCAAATTTATATTCAGGTACCTCTGATTCCTTCTCCCACTTCCTTTGTCTTGTGAGCTCTGTTTCACATATGGAAGAGAAATGCAGAAGGAAAAGCAAAAGATGCTCAACATGCAGTTTTGAAGTTTGAGGTCAGCATAGAGTTTCCAGAGTGTGTTTCTAAATTCACTCAGGCCATGGGAGCTCTAAGTGTGTTTGTATGTTCAAATTGCACCCACAGTATCCTGTACTGTGTCATTTGTTCAATTTTACCTTTAATACAAAACTGCATGCTGTGGAAAACACGTTATATTTAAACTTTTACTTTGCTTTTTAAGCCAAAATATTCTTAGCCATCCTAAGGTCACCTCTTTCCAGTTGTGATCCTTTGTGGCTGCAAAGAGCTCTGCTTTCATTACCTTCAGGCTTAGCTACTACTGTGATTAAAGCCTAGAATATAAAGTGACTGTGTGGTACAAGGAGTCAATGTTTATTCTCTGATTGCTAGTAATGTTTCAAATAAAGGGGTCAGTTTCCCTGCGTGTGAGAGAATTTCTCCACAACACATTGTGTTGGCTTCTACTTTGAGGAAAACAAATCCAGCATTGTGTGATACAAGCCTGGGTTTATGTGAGAAGTAGGATTTGAGGTTTTCCAAGAAGGAGCATTATTCGCATATAATTGAGAATAACACGGTTGATTATTTTTACTATTTAGTCTCCTGTCACTTATGATAACTGTTTTATCCTAATCCTTTGTATGCTGAATTGTGCAAGGAAGGGCTGTTAGATGTCTGAGTCTGCAGTGTTTCCCCTGTGGAAGTGCAGTTTAGCTTCCCTGAGTGTGTCCCAGTGCTGAAGAGAGCTCGTGGTGTGTTTCTGGGTGCAGGTGGACGCGCTGCGGTTGCGGCTGGAGGAGAAGGAGACCATGCTGAACAAGAAGACAAAGCAGATCCAGGAGATGGCAGAGGAGAAGGGGACTCAGGCAGGCGAGATCCACGACCTCAAGGACATGCTGGAGGTGAAGGAACGCAAGGTGAACGTTCTCCAGAAGAAGGTAAGATTGGAGAGCTCTGAGATAAACACCTCTGATGCATCTCAGCTTCCAAGGCTAGCAAAAACTGGAATGTACATTTACATTCTGGAGATTAATGGTGGAGTCCAGTGATGTGATGGAAATATGATGAGGGATGAATTTGTTTCAATTTTTGACAAAAAAAATGGCATTCAAAACAGAGGCTGTTGCCTTTCAGTGATTGCATGTGCTGCTTCTGCTTCTATTCTAATATTACCAGTGGCTAAGGCATTTTTAAAAGGGCACATCATCTGAAAAATCAATCCTTTCCCAGGCAGCACCTTAGCTAAGCCATGCTGATTTGAAGCACAGGGCACTGGCTGATCATGACTTCAGTAGGAGACTGAATGAGGACGGGTTGGATCAGGAGAAGCAATTAGGATGATTTCTCTGTAACCTACTTGGGAAGTTTGTGAAGAACTTTGTAAAGCTTTTGTTAGAAATGCTGTATTACCATACTTAATATTTCTTGGGAAGTGCTAGAATAGGATAATCAGACTCTCCTTCATATCTTTCAGGATAAGAAAATGCAGTCCTTATCAGTGACCTGGGGGAGGTCTGGGTACAAAAACATGTAGACTGTGTCAGACAAATTAGAGAGGTTTCCCAAAGGCCATTGAGTCCTAGGGCAATGGATGTCATTACGGATGATTGTTGGCAAATTGCACACACAATATATCCCAATTTTCCTCCACACAGGGTAAAAAGAGAGAAATGCGTGTACTGCAATAAATTTTAATTTGAAGAACATTTTTTTCTCTGTATCTTTAGAAAAGCTGTTCTTGGAGCTCTTATTCAGTGTATTAGGCTGAGGATGTGGGGTTTTTGTTCTATTTTTTCCCTAGACCTTTAAACAATTCTTGTGATATTAATAGTTCAGACTATTGATTAATTTCTGACTCCTGGCCAATGCCTTTTCTTCTTGTCTATAACCATAAATCACGAGGGTTTAGGTCATGTTCAGCTCTGTTACAAACGTCATGTAGGAATGGAAGTTCAGGCATGGACTTCAGCCATAAATAAGTCATTAATAATTCTAGCAGAGCCCTAATTCCCAGTCTTCACAGTCTCATTTTTTTGACTGTTCATCTTTTTAGAAACACAGAGTTCTGATTTTTGTGCTGTGTTTCTTTCTGTTTTACAAAATTGGTCGTGCACCCTCCAGACACAGATTGAGATCCCAGCTGGATGTTTAACCAAGAGGTGGGGAGTCTGACATTTGTAAATGTTAAATGTCACTGAGGTTCTTTCATTTCCATTCACTCTTACTCTGCTTTTTCACACAGTTTCTTGCCCTACTTGACACTTGAGAATGATCTTTCATTCGATCATTTATAGGCAGCTCTAAAGGTTGTTTTTTTAAATACTTGTTTTTTTGAGACCACTGTAACCCATATTGAGGCAGTTTCATCTTGTCTTCATGCATTTGACCTGTTTGTTCAGGACTGTTCCCTGCTGCCTTCAAGTGAAAGGTAGGAAGGAGAGGACCCAGGCTTTTCAGTGTGACAGCTCTGAGGTCCTGTTCTCCTGGCTGGCTCCATGAGGATAAATCACACTGCCACAACAAACTGCAGTTTGTGGTGTTCTGTAATCCTGCTTCTGAAACAAGGACAAAACAAAGCACCATCCAATGCTTTGGGCTGAAAGGGCCCATAAAGATGATGCAGCTGCAGTCCCCTGCCCTGGGCAGGGACACCTTGCACTGGGGCAGGTGCTCCAAGCCCTGTCCAAGCAGGCATTGAATGCTTGCAGGGATGGAGCATCCACAGCTTCCCTGGTCTGGATAAAAAACATAAAACCTGTCTGCAGAAAAACACATATTCCTGCTGCTAACTAGAAGCACATGCAGAGATTTGAATTTGCTTTAGCCTTGGAGTTGCTGGAGGCATTTTCTTTAATATGAGCAGTTAATTGTGAGAGTTGTAAATTCAAAGATTTTTTGTTTCTGTTTCTGTAACTAGCTAACCTAGAATATTCTTCTGGAGAATCCAGGTGACAATTCTTTTGTCGGAGGTTTGTGTTGCAATATGGAATTCCTTTTCATTTTTTGTATAGCCTGGGGTAAATGACTGGAAGTTCAGGCCTTTAAAGTTCAAGGATTGATGTCTTTAACTCAGATTTTTAATTACTTGTCCAGACCTGGAATTGAAGACTAGGTGTGGGGTTTTCTGTCGATAGGGCTTTGCATTTTCTTGTTCTCTTTAACATTTTTCCACAGAGAAGCAGAGCTTGAGAAAATACCTAAGGAAGCACATGTCTGATTCTTTTAATATGTATTACTATGGAAGTTATGAGAACTTGAATAAAATCTGTTTCAGGTGTGAGGGAAAAATTCTGAAGTCTCATTTTTATCTGTGGCTGCCCGTTTATGACTACACAGATAGCTATTTCTGCCCTCTGCCTGGAAACTCAGAAGACTGTGCCTCCTCTCATATAAATATTTTTCTCTTAATCCTTGTAAACTGTGATTTATTTTTTCTGGTTTTGCATTTCTAGCATACATCTTATTAAAGTGCACATCTTCTTTTCTGCTTTATCCAAGTGCTATCCTTCAGACCTACCAGGACAGTTCAGAATTTTATTGCCCTTTAAAAAAAAATGCAGTCTTTAAACTTTTACCTCCATGCACAATAGTCTTTTTATTCCTCCCTCTGGTTACAATCAGACAGATCAGGCTTTAGTCATTTTTTCTAGCTGGAGATCTGAAGGGCCAGTTTAAAGTATCTTCAGAGGTCATAGATTTTAGAGATAGTAGCTTGTCTGGGTTTTTCTTTTGCTGGCTTAGTTGTCTGATAGCAAATGTTTAAGTTTCTTGACATGGTTTAAATGATACTCAGGCATTTTAATTGAATAAAGTGGAAGATCATGAAAGGCACATGTTACAAAAAGTGCTTCTCTTGTACAGTGTTAATTAATATTTTTGTATGCAAATAAGATGCCTTTGGAAGCAGCAGTTATGAGAACGTACAGGGTGGAGATGTGGAGGGTTGAAGGAATTTAACCAAATGAAGAATTGGGTTAGTAGATACTATTCAATCAGTTTTCACCAAATACTCTTCCCTCAGCAGGTACTCAGATATTTTTGAAGTTGTATTCTACTCAACTAAATTTTGCACACTAATATTTTTTAAGGCTAGGTACAAAGAAAATTTGGAACAAAAGCTAAAGTGATAAAGATCTGAAAATGACAGAATTTATTGAAAATTAATTGCTTGCATAATGTGGCCATTTAAGAAGAGTTGTTTACTTCTTTTGAAATGCAGAGATTGCCTGTACTAGAATGTAGCCAGAGTCAAATGGGCATTTGGGCCTCATGGTGTTTTTATTTTCTGTGACTGCTGTAGATGTGTAATTGCCTTTATGGTGAACTGACAAGGAATTGTTTGGTGTGGTGCCCAAAACTGTGCTATCCTAAATTGCTGCTGTTGAAACAAAAAGTTATTTAAAATGCACCCTTTACTTTTGGATGTCTGCTTGGGTTCATTGCCACAGAGCACCTCCTGCTCTGCTTTATGAACCATTAGTTTTGCTGTGTTGGTTAAAGGTGGGGAACTATAAAGTATACTGTTTAGTCATCCAAAAATCAAGGTGAAGAAAGCAGTGGAAGTTTACTGGCTGATTAGAGATCAGGTAACAGACACAGAAGAAGATTATGAACAACAAAGAGCTGAAAAATGAGCATGTCAATTGGCACCATCACTGATACCCAGTAGGCACCAAAAATGCATTTTCCAGGTTGCTGAGGAAACCACATGCTTCACATCTTAAATCCTGGAGTCTTTCCAGTTAAGCTCATACAGAGATGCTGCTTGATAGTACCTTTATTTTAGACAATAGAAGTAGGACATGTGCTAGAAATTTGGAGACTTTGGCTTTATGTCTGAAAATTTAATGCAAAAACTTAGTTTTATAGAGCCTCAGAATTATTTTTTTCTCATTTCATTGAGAATAGATCTTGCATAAAATCTCATTTTAAGTCGTTAGAACTCAAGGCCAGGGGAAAGCATCTTTGAAAACAAAGTAGGGACTATGGTGGGGAAATCTGAACCTGAAGAACATTACATGGTGCTTCATTATTCCTTTTGCTACATCTATCTGTGCTGGTAGACAAGGATGAAAAGAAATGAGGAAAAAAATCAATATTTTGCAATCAAAGCATTTTAAGGAAATAGCATTTGGGACAAAAGATAAGTAATAACACACTGAAAGAAAGAAAAAACAACAGGGAATCAGTCACCTCTTGCTTTGGGGGTAGGTCATGTTTTGTCTTGGGGAGAGGGGCTGACACTCCCTTCTTTGTGCAATGCAGCTGCAGGCAAATAAAATGCAAGTTTTAGTGTGTGGGCATAGCAGTGTTTTTGGCAGCTCCCCATGCTCTGTGTGATAATTGACCTGTGATAAAGGAAGAACAGAGATTTATTTATTTCTTTGGTGGCTGTGCTGACTTGTTTAGCTAGGATTTGGGAGGGTTTCAAATGCTCCAGCACTTTTGATTAAGAAGTATTACCTTTCTCCACAGGAAATCAATGTCCTCTGCTTTCCAGAAAACATTAGAAATCAGAATAAGTACCTTATGCTTAATGATTAGAAATACTGTGTGACAGGAGAGAGGGGCTGCAAACAAAATGTGTAACTCAGTTGTTTAAAATCAGTGGTGCTCATAGTTACTACAACAGCAGCGTTGGTTTAGTATTCCTAACTTTGAAGTGCAGTGTTTGTACTTTAAAGTTTATTTTCTTTCTGTTCTCTCTTCTCTGAAGTAGGTTTACCTACTCAGACAGCTCCTCTGCTCCAGCCCTGAGGAGATGAGAGAGCTCAGAGAAGGAACTGCATTTCCAAACATCTAATTCAGTTTATGTCTTTCATGCAAGGTGTGACCTTGAACTTGCCTACCAAGAGAATGAATAGATGGTGTTCTAAGAATTCATGAGGTGCAGGCTGGGCTTTGAGACATCCCTTTGAGCCTCTCCACGATGGCATTTGGTGCTTGCAAGTCCCACAGTGTCCCCACGGCAGGCAGTGGCTTGGCCACACTTGCAGGGTGCCAATCTCTGTGTGAATCTACAGCAAGGAATAACTCAGCAGCCAAGGGCAAAGCCTGGCCCAGCAAAGATGGGCTGCACCTCTGTTTACAGAGTGGCTGTGCATGTGCCCTCCTGCTTCAGACTGGGGGATTTTTTGCCTCTGTAACATTCCTGTGTGCAAGCTTATCCCACTTGGGATGTGCTTGGATCATGGGCATTGAAGGAGGAGCAGGGGCCAGGCTCAGCTCATCAGCCCAGGTTCTGCAGGGAGGTCAAGGTGCACGTGCTGCTCATTCTGCTCAGCTGGGGTTGATGGAATTGAGGTTTTCTTCAGGAGCTCGGGGGGTTATCCAGCCCAGTCACAAGAGTGTTTCTGTAAGTCTCTGTCAGAGCTGTACTGCTGCTCCTCTTACTCCAGGTCTCAAGTCATGCCACTGAACTGGTTCTAAACCCAGTTCAGAGATCTCAAACACCACAGAAAAGACCAAACATCCCCACAGGCTTGTGTCAGCTTCTTTATTAAATGTGACAGGCACGACCTCAAAGATGTGTCCTGGGGGGGTCATGGGGAACTTGTGTCTCTGTGTCCCTCAGGGGATCTCAGACCTCTGCTGCTTTTTCTTTCATTCAGACCTTTCTGTTACAGGCTTGCTGACAGCCACTGAACAAGACAGAATTGAAATCTGTGCCTTTTAGAAATTTCTAGAAGCTGTTCTGGCTTATTGGTTACCCTTTGTGTCCCAGGTGCTACAGTAGCTTCTCTTTTCACCAGTATACTTTTAGAATTGCTTTTCCATGTGGGGGTTTTAGATAATAGTATTGTCTTCAGTTAGAGGAATAATAGGAAAAACTAGACAGGCTTTTAATCCCTCATCTCTCTTACAATACTCCTTGTGCTAGCCATGATGTGTCCTGAGAAGACTGAAAAGGCTTCATTATGTGAGTTCAAATTCAGCATAATTATCATGTGAGATTTTTTCATTCCTGACATCCAGGTAGATTAGCTGTTTAATTTTCACATGGAAAATTAGGACACAACACAGAATTTATTTTCATTTTGCAGTGAGCCATGACCACTTTGAAAGTAGGATTCTTGCCCCCCATTTTGGCTTTCCAGTTCTCTGACAATCCATGAGGACCTTTCAGAGCAATTGCAGCACAGCTCAGGTGACACAGTGTGTTGTGTTTCATTTCTTCTCTTCCATGAATGTACAATTAATAAGATGATATGAGGGCAGGGAGATAGCACAGTTTCTTCCTGTCACTTGTCAGCTCCTTGCCAGCTCAGTTTTAAAGGTGGCAGCTTCAGGAACATCCCAAAGGTTTGGTATCTTTGATTCTTCTGAGCCATTTAAGAACATACATTTTTCTGATTGGAATATGGATCCTAAAAGGTCCACAAGCTTAGCTGGAGACAGGATTTTCCATGGCAGATGGTCCATAGTGTGCAGGTGCTGCTGGAGGTGACAGTGAGTTCTCCAGGGTCTTACCCAAGAAATATATTATTTATGCTATTCCAGTAAGTTTTAGTGCACACTTGAGACTGCTACTGCAGCATCTATGGCAGACAAACCTATTGGATTCAAAATAAGGTTTTGTGCCTGCCTATGTTATAATTTAGAATTTTTAAGTGGAGAATGTGCTGCTATAGTTTTGTATTACCACTTTTTTTGAGCGTTTTGTGATGCTACAATAAAAATAAAAACATCTGGATTAAATGTAGCATATGTACCTATATTCCCAGATGTATGCTGATACTCTTTTAAAAAATCAAATGTTGCTCTGTGTGAAAAATAGAAAGTCAAATTCTTACTTTAATGACTATTGCAAGGAATGCTCTTCTTTATATGATTTATTTTATATTATTTATATTTATATTGACATTATTAAAGAATCTTGCCTGTTGACTTTAGTAACTGAAGTGCCTGATGGGTTTTTTCTGGAGTAACCCTTGTGGATAAGTGGGCTCACCCAGGGACAGGAGGCAGCCCCGTGAGGTCACTGCTGTTGGTTCTGTAGTTCAGCTCTTGCAGTGGGTGAGGAAGGTTTCAGACTGATGCTCCAGCAGTGTCACACGAGGTGACAGCAGCAGCTCAGTTACCAGAAAACTCCACTGCAGTTTCTGGCATTGTCTGAAACCACAGCTCAGCAAATCTGGTAAATCTGGAAGGAACTTCTCTAGTACCCCTCAAAGAGGAGAAGTCACTTTAATATTATGTCCTTCTTGGGCCTTGGGATAACCTCTTGAGTGGCAAGAGGGGACATTACTCATAGGTGGGGGGACTGACAGATTCTGGTTTCTGGAAGGGATCTGGGAAGACAGCCAGCTCTGGGGGCCTTGCCTTTGTTAGGAATTAAATGTGTAGTTTTTCTGGCGAGATGAAGCTAATAAGCTTGGTTGGTGTATTCACTGTGGTTGCAAGGCAAACACAAACTGCCCCCTGACTGAGGAGGCAGGAGGAGCAAGGGTGTGTGCCGTTTTTGAGGTTGCTTACATCACTCTCCTCCATGGCTTTCACTGCTCTCTGGGTTGGGAGGCTTCACAATTTCCAGTGCTTTGGTCACCAGGCGTTTTCTGCCCCTGGGGGGTTCTGTCTGAGCTGTGTCTGGAACAGACATTACTGATGGTGTTAGTCAGCTTGGGGATCTTTGCTCCAACAAGGAAGGAGTAATTCTGCAGTTTAAATCAGCAGTTGCCTGGATTCAGGAGTGGATTTTGAACCCACTGTGCTAAATGGTATTCAAAGCTGGGTCTCTGCACAAAGTTACACAGTCTTTAGGACTGTCAGAAGGCACAAGTGTATCAACAGCTTTCAAATCTGTGATTTCACCCAAAGGGTAAGAAAACTGGTCAGCTGAGAAACTAAAATCCCTTTGTCTCAGGAGAGCATGCATTTGATACTTAGCATGCTCCTCTACATGATGAAAAGGTTCCAGCAAGTGATGGTACTAATTTAATACATGAGGTTCTTAAAATTTTTAGGGGTTTATGAGTATGGACCACTAACTAATGTGGGAGTTTGATATTTAGTGACCTGTCATTGTGTTCTGAAGTAATTCTGTCGGAGCAGTGATAGCTAAAATGAAAAATGCACACAGACGCTCTTATTTAGTATTTACAGTATGGTTTGCTAATCCCTTGCTGCTCATCCTTTCCAGGAGAATGAAGCAGGACAATCCCAGCTCCCTGGCTGTGTTACACTGGGATCAGAGGCATCCCTCCTTTCTGGAGCTCTTTCCTCAGAGTTAGGACAGTTTTACCCTACAGTGTATCTTTGATCATAATAAATCAGTGATTTGGGCAAAGTGATTCAGTGTCTGAATTGTAATTTAATTTAAAATCTTTGTTCAAGTTGTACAGCCTTCTGCTTGAGCGAGCCTAAATGATAATGTAAATGGAGTTTAGTTGGTGAGGATTTCCTTTATAATCAGCATTAAATCCCATGTTCCCATCCTATCCGTTGGCCTGCCTCAAGGGTTGGTCTTTTCTGCTCCCTGATTCCATCCTTGGCTCTCTCAGTGCTCTGAGGAGTTCAGCCTTTCTCTCTTTGTGTCTTTTCTCCACCTTTTCTCTGCTAGGAGAGTGTGGTAGGCAGCACTGCACTGTGTCTCTACCCAGGTATCAGTATTACACTGTCCTCACTCGTGTGCAACCAAAACCAAAATCTCAGGCAAGTCAGGAAAACATCATCAGCATTGCTCAGTAACAGAGATCAAGCTGCCATAGAACAAGGACTCTGTTTCACAGGAATTATTAATGAAATACAGCACATGGTTTAGCCAAGTAATGAAGTTTAATTGTTAGTGTGGAAACTTCTCCACTTGGCACTTCTAAAATATTACTTTAAATGTTAACCTTGTGAACTTTGAGATGTTCTAAAAGCAATGTTGGAACTTGTTAGTTTTATTCTGCTTTCTTCCAAAACAGAATATCAGATCTAACTTAACAATTACTACATTCAATTTTCCCCTTGTTTTATCAGCCTTGCACATTAAAGTAATTTTGGTTTTTCTTTTTTTTTTTTTTTGAACACTTGGGATCCATCAATATGAAATTATTCCAATTTGTAGTATTTGTGTTTCCTCTGTAATGAACTTTCCTAAGTCAAATCTGGCACATTTTTGTCCAAGCCTATTCAGAGACTTGGAACAGGAGTGAGTAAATTGTCCCCAGAATAGTTGGGTTTTTAATCATTTTGTGTTTGGTAGGCCGTAGGAGTAAAACTTTGGAAAACACAGCCTTAGAGATTGCTTCATAATGTCAGGACACAGCTGAAAGGAGAATTAGCATGATGTTATTCTGCATGATTAGGCCAGGATTTCAACAAAATGGATGTTATTAGTAATTAAATTGGGAAATTAATTACCAGATGATTTCAATTATGGTTCTCCATATAATGACATTTTAATATATATGAAATAAGTGAGTAATATCTAAACTTCACTGAGGAGGAGCAGCAGAGTTTGAACTATTTTGTTTTGGTATTTATGATAGCAATGTTTTGTTTTGAATTATTTGTGGGATTGAAAGTATCAGACTCAAGTTGGAACCAACAAATTGTCTTGATGAAGAAGCAAGGTTGAAATCTTGGATAATGGCTGCAGTCTCTCACCTGATATATACCAACAAAAGGGGTCACCCAGAGAAGCTCTAAGATAAACAAATGATAGAGAATTTGTAATGGATTACGTAATTAACAACGGGCTCACATATTGCCAAATCAAATCTGCTATGGCCATGTTTTATATTTTTGTTACTTGGTTGCATTTTACGTGGAGTATTGGCCATTCCTGTTGATGTCTGTATGTTTTGGGCCATGGCCAGTGTCAGTGGCTAGGATGCCTGCCCTGTCAGGACACACCCCTGCCTCGTATGACCAGTGGCCAGGGCAGGATTTTCATTCAAACTCTGCTTTTGACTGGCTCAGGCTATTGATAGTATTGAACCTCCTCAGAATGAAGCAACTGCACAACTAAATTTAACTGGGTTACAGCTGGCTGAGGATGTGAGTCATTGCTAATGCCTAATATTTTCTAGGCAGTGCTTTGGAACTGAGACGTGCTTAAGAACAACATATACACTGACTCCCCAGAAAATGTGAACTTCAGGACATTTACCAACTCAAAAATCGGTTTTAACTCTTGGGATTCTAATTTTATTTTTTTCCCTGATCTGAATTGTGCTGGGGTATCTTTACTGTAAGGAAAACTCCTCTCAGTGTCAGTTTTCAGACAAAACAAACTTCAGTGGCAGGATTGTGTTGGGTTTGAAGGAAATTCAAGCTATTTATTAGCAGAAGAGAAGGCTTGCAAACATGATAGTAATACTCTGGGAATATGATTTGAAAGATCTGCTTTAAATAGGAATGTTATAGGGAATGTGACAGTACTATTTAGAAGATACTAGAATTCCAATTCACTTTATGATAACTGCTGTTCTTAGTTCTGCCTTGCAGTCACCTGTCAGCAAACTGGTGCTACCAGGGCTTGGCTGGGAATGCAAAAGGAAGGAGCATAAAGGAAAGCAAAAGGATAGAAATAGACATCCATAGAGATTATTTACATAAACATAGATTAACTATTTTTCTGGCTGGTATAAATACCCTTACAAAGCACCCTTGTATGAGAAGGCATATAGAAAGAGAATAGTCTGTTGGATCAGTGTCAATTCTTTGTTGCTCCATTACTAGAGGTACAAAAAAATTAACTGTCTGTGCAAGTTAAGTCAATTTTTCTTGAATCAGCTCTTCTTCCATTCTTCTCTCAAGTAAACCTGATTGCAAGCTTAGGCCAGCAATAAGGCATTAATTTCATGAAGTGTCCTGCAATTCCTAGATTTTTTCTCTGCCTGCAAATTGCTTCCTTTTGAAGCAGTAGCAGTGTGTCTGTTTGTGAACTATCTATTTATTTGATAATTAAGGTTTTACTTTAAGTAGAAATCACAGAACTAAATTCTTTGTCCTTTCTAAGCTGCATAGCAACAAAGAACTTTATTTGTAAAGCTAAACTCCACAGAGCTTTATGCTAATTTCAAAGGACTTTTTGGTACTGGAGATCACAAGAATAAGAATGACAGAAAGGTTTTATCACCTGGAAAAGCAAGCAGCTTTGGGTTTTTTTTAATTGGAAGCTGTTTTGAATGTTAACTGGACCCTGTGCAGCAGTTCAGAGTATGATTGTGTAAGATGCAGCAGAATGCTGGAGTTTAGCCATTTAAAATTCACTTTTAGTCCTGTCCTCCTCTGTGCTGTCCTCACCCTTCCTAGCCTGGTTCTTTTTCTTAAGGTGACCAATAGTGCCTTTACAAAACCAAGGAAGAACTGTTTGGAAAAGCAGCAGCTTATGTGAAGTTGTTTATGTGGATGGCTGTGCCACAGGAATGGAACAGAAACCACCTGAAACCCCTCTGATTGCTGAGATCCTGTTTACACTGCTGCTCTCCCCAGGGGAAAGACAGCGTGTAAAAGTGAGATGCTCTTTTGCACATCTGCTCCTGTACTGCTCTGAAGGAATACTGTCAAGTGTTCAGTTGGTTGTGGAAGAGGTTTAGTGACCAGTTCACAAACCTCTTCATTTGTTCAGAAGTCACTGATAGAACAGAAATAGTTTTTGAAGTGTTCCATTTCCTCATGCCCCGGGGCATGGCAAGAGGGTGGACACTGTTTCTGTGCAAGAATGGCTGAAGCATGATACACAGGATCTGGTAATACCCAGCTAGAGGGATCTGGGAATCCAGTGGCCTGATGGATATTTAACTAGATGTGTTTCCTTTGAACCCCTGGGCTGTTTGTAATTTGCATTTGCCTGGGCTTTTCACTGAGTCTGTATTTGCAAGAAGTTGAAGGCTGCCTTGCCTTGGAGCAGGATGCCAGAGGAAGCTTCTCTTGCCTCTGCTCTGTGCTTCAGGGCTGGAAGGCAAAATAATTAGTTCCACACAACTAAGAATAAATCACCCAAGTTGAAACATGATAGTGCCTGACAACTGGTAATGTTGGAAAAAATATTCCAGTAAATCATTATTGATGGGAAAGTGTGCAGAGCAGATGATGCCAGTGTAGTCTTGTGTACCTTTACACCAAGGTAATGCTGCTAACTTAGGCACAGATTGCTGGCTTTACCCTGCAAAGTAAGGAAATGTGGCAAGAAAAAGTTGTTCATAATTAAAAACAGTACATAGTTTTCATTTTAATTTTTTTTTTT
>VYXD01014434.1:10247-165235 GCA_013397195.1 Hylia prasina | reverse complement strand
GCCACCGGCGTCCCGGGGCCGAGATGTACGCTGGAGGTCTCGGGGTGGGCCGGAAAGCCGGGCGGGCAGCGGTTCCTGCGCCTCCTCCGCCAGAAGCCTTCCATCATCTCCCGCAGGGCCGGGCTGAGCTCGGGTGTGCGGGCACGGCTCCTCCCGCCGCGCCTCGGCAAGTCTGGACTGGCTGGGGAAGCAGCCGTGCCCCTCCTGGGGGGTCCTNCCCCTCCTGGGCGATCATAAGCATCAGTGTCTGGGAGCAGCTTCTCGGAGTGTCCGGGTGTGCCATCGTGTGGTGCCCCGTTCCCGCTGTCACCACCGAGTGCGGCCGGGACGGAAGGGGGATACGTAAGGGCAGCCTCACTCCGAGCTGTTTTGGTTACTGTCCTCTGTCCTCGCTGCTGGACGGCAGCTAATGTTGGTTATAACGCGTGTCCTAGCGTTGTGCTTGTCAGAGGCCAAGGCAGGGGTAGGAAATGGTCTTGGAGCAGTTTTGCAGGTTGGATTTGTCTGGAGCCAATGATGATGTTCGTGTTTCATAGCGCTGTATGTGCCCTTGGTGAACTTCGGCGTGCCCAGTCCGTGCTCTCGTGTCGCTTCCCTATTCCACCTGGAGCTCTGCCTCTGGCTTGGGGCTCCCCGCATGAGACCGACAGGGAGCTGCTGGCACGAGGCCATGGAGATGCTCTGAGGGCTGAAGCTCTTCTGCTCTGAGCCAGGCTGGGAGAGCTAGGGGTGTTCAACTGGAGAAAAAAAGGCTCCAGGGAGACTGTACAGCCCCTTCCAGTGCCTAAAGGGGCTCAAAGAGAGCTGGAGAGGCACTTTGGATAAGGTCGTGGAGGGACAGGGCACAGGGAATAGCTTCCCACTGCCAGCAGGCAGGGTTAGATGGGATATTGGTAAGGAATGCGAGGGTGAGGAGGCCCTGTCACAGAGTAGCTGTGGCTGCCTCATCCGTGGAAGTATCCAAGGCCAGGTTGGACAGGGCTTGGAGCAACCAGCTAGACTGTAGGAAGATGTCCCTGCTCATGGCAGGGGAGTGGAATGAGGTGGGCTTCCAGCCCTTCTATGATTCTTTCTCCTGCTTTGGAAGCAAGGCCCTTCTCTCTCCCTAATGGCTTCTGGCATTTTCTGGTTGCCACAAGGGAACAGGGATTATTCTCTCACTTGTGCTTCTCCTGACTTGAGCCCCTTTCCTGCTGCTGTGTTATGTTAAGGGAGAACAAGCATCTTCTCGCCCCATTCCCTGAGTGATCATGCTGTCAGTGGGAGAACAGGTCATGCAGATGATTTATCAGTGCTTATGTGGTGAGGACTGTCCTATGGGTCAGATGGATTGGGAAAAACCTTATGGGATATATGTTGGTCTCATAATAATCCTGGTCTAAGAATTGAATCAGCCAGAAGAATGAAGCACTAGGGGGTGTGCATGAAAAGTTATGGGGAAAAGTTTATGAAAACAAGTTATTATTATTATTGTTACTTAATATTCTGGTTTCTCCTCATATCAAAGTGAGGGAGGAGAAGAGAGGAAAAAAAATCCTGAATAGCTGTACATTTTTGAAAATGCTGTCCATTTTGACAAGTTTGATATGCAGTTTTATCTAAGGCTGCATTTTAGGGTGGAGGCAGGGAAATGAGAGAGCTCTTTGAGGAGAGCTGGCTGTTTTCCTATTCTGACAGTTTGCTGGTATTAGGTATTGGTTGAGGAAATACCCACCTAATCAGGGTCTTCAAACTTTCTGAGTGTGGTTTTTTTGGTTGTTCGATTTTCGTTTTGGGTTTGGGGGGGTTGTTGTTGTTTGTTTTGGTTCATTTGGGGATTTTTAGAATTAGTACTGTGCTCACTGCAAGTGCAAAGCTGAACTTGTGTTTTCAGGGATTTCTCAGGGCTTTCAAGCTGTTTTCTTGGAATGATGGTCCAGAGACAGCAATGGGTAGTGGGCAGTGGGCTCTTGGGAGCTTGCTGCTGTGGGGCCTGAGGAGTCTCATGATGGCAAGGGGACGGGGTGCACAGGAAGTCCCTGGAATAAGAACAAAACTTCTTGGGCATTTCTGGTGCTGCAAAGACCTAAGTCTGCCCCAGTTGCTCAGTAGGGATGATCCTCATTTTTAAGTGGCCGGTCTGCCTTGTCCTGTCAGGACAGGTGATACTAAGCTGGGTCCTCAGGCCTTCCTAGGAATCAGCTGATATTACCAAACCTAACAAAAAAAAGAGAGATGGCTAAATTTTTTGGGATAGTTTGTCACTTTTTCTTTTGAGGAAATGTTCTGAACTGTTATGTTGAAAACTTACTGTGGCATCTTACCATCTGTTTCTTTCTTTTTCAGGGTTGGTTAAAAACTTATGGCTACTTACTTCCATCTGACAGCCAAATGTCTCCCTTGCAGTCAGGAAAAGCTGTGCAGTCTGCAGTTGCCACTATGCAACAGTTTTATGGAATCCCAGTAACAGGAGTTTTGGACCAGACAACTATTGAGTAAGATTAATACAGGCTACTTTTGTCTGTCTCTTTCTTAATGCATTGTCATATTTCCTGGCTAATTATTCCAGGTGCAAGAAGTCCTCAAAAGGGATAGATTTGCCTGACGGACTGTACCAGGGAAGTCTTGATTACGACAAATATTTTGTTTCTAACAAAAACCTGTGGACAATTCCACTTTACTTTTTGCCAGCAGTATTTTTTGTGTGTGTGAGAAGCTCACACTGTTGTTCTTTTATCCCCATTACTGCTACACAGTCAAAATGTGAATCCTGTGAGCTTCTGAAGGTGTAGGACATCAAGGGTTTAATTTATTTCCATCTCTGTCTGAATTTAGGTTAAAATTCTGGCTCCAGAAATGGCTTCTAATCTATTTCCTAATTAATTGAATTTGTGTATCTCCGTAGATGCTATTTGTGTACATCCATAGTTTGAACTGAAATGAGTTCTTGTAGTCTGATGATGTTAGTCAAGGCTACTTAGCTGCCCACAGTTGCCATTTGTTGGACATTACATGTTCTCTGCTGTAGGCTGACCGTGTGTTGTTGCTTGTGATTAGAGTTTTGATCACCAGGGTAAATCACCAGGGCTGAAGGTACTTTGTTTTTTAGTCTTCTCTTCAATGTAGGCTGCAAAGGATGGTGTGGAACTGGCTTCTTGTCTTGTTGCTGGAATGTCGTGTAGTGACTGGATCCATCTGCTGTTGGTCTGGGGAGCATCTGCTCACTAAAGCAGAATGCAGAGAAGGTCTTCCTAAGGCTTTCTGGGGAAAAAAAAATCTCATGGTGGGCAAAAAGAGAAAGCCCAATGGAACTTGCTTAGGCCCTGCCTAGTTGTCCCTTCCCCTTGCTACATTAGCAGATTCTTTCAGAGCATGCTCTGCCTGATTCTTCATCTCTCCTTTTAGGGCACACTGCTGGCAAAAGGGACATGGTAGCACAAAAGAAAGGGCCACAAAGTCACCAAATAGTGTAAAGAACAATGGGGTTTGGGTTTATACCTTCTAGACTACTAGAAGAAGGAGAAACAAATTAGTGAATTGGACAGGAAGGGATCATCCTGGGCTGGGACTACCTCTCCAGTGAATGTAACATTCCCTTCTTTAACTCACAGGAAGAGCCCCTTGTTCTCCATTGAGGGACAGAGAAAATCCTGTTTGCTTTTCAAATGAGTTGAAAACAAAGTGCTTTTTAAAGGTGGGGATTTTCCATCTGAGGTCTCTTTGCCATTAATAACATGGTTTGTAGGTGAATGCCAAAGCAGAGCCATCGGGCAAGGCTCTATGTGTGCAGTTGGTGTGTAGAGGCTTGGATGTGGGATGCTGATGATCTGGAAGGAGGTGGGGAAAGGAAGGGGCTGTGGTATTGGGGTGCTAGTTTGGAAAATTAATGAGCTGCTTCTACTGCCTTGTCAGTGACAGGGGAAGGGAGCAAACCATGTGTGGGAGTCCCTGCTTTAGTAAGTAAGTTTTTTCTGAAGGAAAGGAAGGTGTTGCTCACATTTTAGTGAGTTTATATTTATGGGCAGGGCTTGATCAGTGCATGAACCCCCAAAGGCTGATGAGTGAAAACCTGGATGGTTCCCTCTTATGAAATTCAAGTCTCCAAAAGCTTGAGACCTCAGCTGCAACCAAACACTGGTGTGCTTTGGAGGCATGTTGGGTTGCTCTGCCTCCATCTGTCCTGAGTCAGTGTGTCTGTATGTTGTATGGCAGGATGGAATTTGCCTAGAATTTGCATGAATGGAAAAAGAGGTCCAGATTGCTGTTAGCAGTGAGCCTGTTGTTTGAGCTGGAGGTGCATCTGCCGGGGCTGTGTTGGGCTGTCACTTCCTCAGACCTGGTTGTGGAAGGTGAGCAGAAGGAAGAGAGCTGGCAAGGCAGGCTGCCTCCAAGGGCTCTGAATTACTCAAGCATTTACTAAGCCATTGTTTCAGTCTGTGTTAGGAGTTTTGAAATTGCAGTTAAGAATTTTTCTGTCACTTCCGTCAGTGTCATAAGTTCTCTCTTTAAAGTAACTTTAAGAATCAGACTTATTTACACTTATTATGGAAGCCTAAAGTTTCTCATCTCCTTTCCCACATGCCCTCAAATCCGGAGCTTGTTTTTTCCTCCAGGATTGGTATCCAAGCATGTGAAAGCCACCATACAGGTGCTGTTAGTGGGAGATGGAAAGAAACACCACTGCTTTTTGGTACCCAAAAGGAAGGTTGGGTGGGGGTACATTCAGCAGAGGATATGGGATATGTAGTTTCCTGTAAAGAGAGTAGGGAGAATACATAAATCAACCTCCTCAGACCCTACAACTTAGGATGCCTCTGCAAATTTTGTGTCTGCCTGCAGCTGGTGGACTAAACTGTGGTTTCGCTGAGCATCTGGGCAAGGATATAGTCCTGGAGCATGCTGGAGAGAAGGCATGCTAGTGCTGAACAAAAGTGCTGTTTTGTCTTTGTCATGGTCAATTACAAGGCCTTGGAAGGAACCAAGAAATGGTACTATCTGTGTTGCAAATTACTCGTGTTCTGCTTTGTCTTGAGCCTGTTGTGCAGGTCTCTTACCTTGGGGTGCACCACAGCTGTTTAAAGATAACACTCCCACCACTCTCAGGATTGAGAGTGACATCTCCCTCTCTTTAGGAGAGTCTTGTGAAGGGCTTGGAGCCCGAGCCAGGGAAAGCAGCTGTATCTGGACAAGAACTGGATGTCACTGCTTTTGGAAATTGCTTATTTTCTGATGCCAAGCAGCTGGAGGAATGCAGTAGTCTGTGCCTGAAGATTGCCAAGTATAAATTTTGATGATCCAGTGTTACTGGTGTTCCCATTTAAAAAAATAGGGAGGGGAGTCAACCATAAGTGTCTGAATCTTGCTTCAAGTAATTGTCGTTTGTTGTTTCTGATGTGATGATTTCCCCTGGAACACAGGGAGGGTTATCCAAACTGCTCAGTAGAGAATGACTGCCATAAAGCTCAGCTACAGATGATTAAGAGCAGCAGGCTACAGTTTTGTGGATATTTTGCCACAGACCTGCCCTGCTGAGAGGAGGAGAGATGGCTGGGTTTGTACCCTGGTTGCTGTGATTAGACCAGGGCCCATATGTCTGGGAAGTAAGTTGAATCAGGGAACTGATCCAGATGAATATTCTCAGCTTGACATTAGCTCAGGCTGATGATAGCTCGGGTACTGCTGAGCTCCAGCCAGGTGGCTAGGCTCTGTTACTTGGCTTCAGACAGGCAGTAGCTGAGCTCTGGAATAAACAGTGGTAGAATATAGGGGTTCAGACAGGAGTGAAATGGGGTTTCTAAGTCTCTAAATTTCTAAGTGAAATGGGGGTTTTATATAGTTTAAAAAACATATAAAGAGGAGTTAGGGGCCATAGGCAGCATGAGTCTCAACAGCTCTACCTTGGAAGCTTTGGCTCAAGAAGTCCGTGAAACCCCAACTGTCAGTATTGCAGCTTCCTCTGGAACAGCCCCATGTCCTGTGTCTGCCCTGGAACTGGCAAAGGGGCAGGGAATCTGACTGTTGGAGGGAATTCACTTTCTGTGGGGTCTCTGTGCAGTTCTGGCTTTGATAACAGTGGGCTGAGCTATGTGGAGGTGAATTCCTGTTGCCAGCTGGGCATAGGGCAAGTGTTGGAACTTGGCAGGAAACAGATGCTGAGGTGTGAGATCCTGCTGGTGTGTGAGCATTGCCCTGGACAGCCCCAGTGACTTCTCTACACATGCAGGCTGGTTTGGTAGTACTGCTCTGTTAATATTTTGTCTTCTAGATGATACTAGTAAGGATACTATAGTCAGGGCCTGATGATGGTGATGTTCAGACTACTGGAGTTCCCATGAAGCTCAAGAGGTGAAAATCTGATTTACACTATGGCTTGTGTAAAGTTATGATAAAAACATTGTATCATAACATATGAGTGGAACTAAAAAAACCTCTGAAAACTCAGGAAATATCTGAGAGAATACAGGTGACAGTAAGCTTGAGGTCTCTCTAGGAAAGTGCTAGAAGCAATGCAAAAGAGCACAAATAAAGGACATTTGGAAAATCACAGTATGTTCAGGTTAAACTGACATTTCTAAAAGCCAATCTTAGATGTACTGCTTTTCTTTGAAGGTGGCAGCAGTTGTGTGGGCAAGACAGATCCAATTTCCACAGGTTGCCTGGATTTCTGAAAGATATACAGTGGTGATAAATGTGAGGTGATGTAAGTAGGGAAGATCTATGCTGGCTTTATATACACAGCTTGGGTTCTTGTCAGGTACAGTGCAATGTGTATAACAGCTCTCATTTACTCTGTTCTTGGTGGGGAGACGATGACAGATGACTTCACTGAAATTTATAAGCAACCAGAATTACATCTAGGAAGTGGAATCAAGAAAGGGCTCCATGGCTGCCTCAACTGGGCGCAGATGTGTGTGTTCTGAAAGAATGTTCTGGTGAGGCACAGCGTCTGTCTGGTTGGTTTTAGTTTAAAAGGTGTCCTGGCAAAAAGCCTTGTAAATCATCTACTGGTGATGGGAGACTGTCTCTTCCTGAAGGTCTGGGGCTAATATCTTTTGGTGAATAAAATGTACATGGATTAGGCGCAAGTGTGGACTACTTGCCATTTGCTGGCTGCAGTTGAAGGAGGAATGTCTGCATTTGGAGCCCAAAAGTTGTCCCCTGGGTGGCCAAGGATGTGGGACAAACCTTACTGAGGAGGCGGGAGAGAATTTGATGTCCTGTGAGAAATGGGCCGGGACTGGCTAGAATGTTTTTCTTGTGTGTACCGAGGCAGTGGCCAGTGGTGTGTCCTGCAAAGTGTTCTTAAGGGCTTTGTGTCAATTCCCTTTGCCATCAGAGTGAGTGATCAAATGCATGAAATGCCTGAAGAATTCCAATGGCTGAGGCAGTGCCAATCTGCCTAGGGGGAGATTGTGGCCAGAGATCACTTGCTCAGTTATTCCTGGGCTCTGCTCTTCTGTCCTGGGTTACACTGCAAAATCTTAAAGGATGTGACTGGGGATTTATGGAACCTGTAGTTCTGCAGTCTCTGTCCTTGTCTTCTCCTTCCCCAGCTGCCACATGCAGTGATGGGCAGATTTGTTCCTCCATAAGCCGCTTCTGGCTTGTCTGGAGTGTGCCCACATGAGCAAATGTATTTTGAGGGGCAGTCTACTTCTCCTTGATTCTCTATCAGAGAATCATTGTGGTTGGAAGGAACATCTTGAGTTCATCTACTCCAACCCTTTGCTAAAATAGGGACATCTAGAGCCAGTTGCCCAGCACCATTTCCAGCTGGATTTTGAATATCTCCAAGCATGGAGATTCTGCCACTTCCCTGGGCAACCTCTTCCAGTGTTTGACCGCCCCCAAGCTGCTGTAAGAAATAAACAAGATCTGTCAAGGCTGGAGGTAAAGGAGGTAGGGAAGGAGAGTGGACTTCTCTGATAATACTGGCTGGATCCCTGTGTAAGGGACAGCATCCTTTGCTCTTCCAGTTCACTTGGCAATAGAGACTAGAGTTTCCTACATCGTGAGTGACATCAAGAGTCAGGGGTTATGGGGAGAACCTAATGAAATTTGGTGTGTGTGACCCGGAGACTGGAGGGATCTGTTTGGTCATTCCAGGTGAAAGCCTTAGTTATTATCTGTGAGGGTGTTGTTTGTACTTGTGCAGTTTTACGTAGAGAGGTATGAACTGGATTTTTTTTCAGTGGCACGGGACAACTTAACCAAATGGAGAGTGGATCCAGTAGGTGATAGGTGAGTTTGATCCCAGGGCACACCCTGCCTGCAGTTTTGATTTGGGTCTCTTGTGGCATTATCATCATTAAACTCTTGTGAAGCATAGGGACTACCTGGTCTGGAATCTGAAAAACAAGGAAAAATGAAGTGGTTTTGGTGTGCTGAGGTATGTGGATTGCCAGCAGAGGTGGGTAGCACAGCTCTGTGCAGAGGATAAACCTGACAGAGGAAGGACTGAATCCTTCTTGGGGTCAGCATTGGCCATCTCTCAGAGGTCTTTCAGTCACTCCCTGAGTTCTTTGGAATCTCTTTTCCAAACTCTTTGTGTAGCTTGGTTTTTCTTTCCTTTACTTGCAGGTGGATGAAGAAGCCTCGATGTGGAGTTCCGGATCATCCCCACCTACGTCGCAGCCGGAGGAAAAAGCGGTATGCACTCACTGGCCAGAAGTGGAGACAGAAGCACATAACCTACAGGTACAGCCCCTCCCTCCCCCTTCTTGATGGGGAAAAAATGGTGTGTACTTGTTTGGCATGCATAATTTGTAAGGACTTTTAAATTGAAACTGGATCCTCCCTGTAATGTCTAGTCCAGTCTTTCATTCTCAGAATGTGGCAGAGGAGAATACTGTCAGAGCACTGGAGTGACTGAAGAGTCTGTTATCAATTAGAAAGTGACTGATCAGTAAAGGCACCTAAATCACAACCATCAGTTGTGTAATTTTGGCAGAAAAATCTTAGTAAAAGGCCCTTTTTCTTCTTTCTTGTTAGAAATCGAAGACTCTAGTCTTTAGATCATGTGTCACCTTTAACAAACCAAATAAAGCAGAAGGAACATCACTGTTTGAGGTTAAGATGCTTTCTCCTACTGATTTGCACCATTTATTTTTGCAGAGGTTTTACTTTTGCTCCTATAGTAGAGCTCTTGCTTTTATCCAGACTTAGGCTAGCTAAGGTTAGGCCATCTGGGGTGAGCTACAGGTGTCAAGGGAGTGTTGCAGAGAGGCAGTTGTTTCCCAGAGACATGTTCTGAGTCATTCAGGCTGTGAGCTTTTGAAAGGCATTGGCTGAAAGATGGCCAGTGGAGGATTCTGGCATTAGGAATGTCGCTTAAAGTTAAAATTAATTACCCTCTAGCTGAAATTACAGCATTTTAAATTTTTGGCAGGGGAAATGAGATTGCAAAAGAGTGAAAATTAGAGATGTAGTCATTAAGGAGATCTGAATAAGACTAAGACAGAAAGAAAGTCTGTGGTGAGGAGGTAGAATTGTGAGTGACCAGCATAGAGAAAGTGCCAGAATGTGTAGGAAAGGACATGATGGTGTGTAGGGAAAGAGGATCAGGGACTGGAGCCCTCTGTCGCTCCTGCCAAGAGCTCTGAGAAAGGAGGAGGATGCTTCAAGTAACAGTGAGGGACTGCGGAGATTGGGAGGAGGAACTTGTTCTGGCGACTACTTCAAAGCTTCCACCAGTAATCATTATTTTAGCTCAAACTGTAAAGGGACAGCTTTTGTATGTGGAGGTCTGAGAATCAGATCCTTCTTCTAACCTCTTCTGGACTCTAGGGGAAAGTGGTATAGAATGATATAAATAAAATATGTCCTAAGCATATGCATAAGCCAGAGAAGCAGGTTGGCAGATGGCTGCACTGCTGCCCTGTCAAACCAGCAGTTTTTTAGCTTTCCAATTTCAGTATTTGTAGTGTGCACTCAAGTGATGGGTGCCTTGATTCACCACTGAATGTGTTACAGTGTGTTTATATTAAATTGAGACAGCTTCATTAAAAACTAAAAATTGTTCCCATGACATAGATACTTCATATTCCCCAAGTCAAGTTTAACAGATCATGAGGCTATTATATGCACAAGCACAAAACACATCATGAACAGCATTTTTAACATAAAGTTTAGAATTATGGGACATTTATGTGCAGTCAAATGCCTCTTACTCTCCCCAAACTCTGTATCTTTGGCTGTCATGGACTGGGCTGCACAAAACTGGCAGATCCATCACTCTTACGAGCTCTAAAATATTTTAAGTAGTTCAGAGAATGAAGCAGGTCATATAAGCAAGGTTGTGTAGTTACTGGAAGTTTGTTTCTCAAAATGAATTTTAGTGATCAGGTTTTTTGCGTGTAGTAGATTCCATCTTAGCGTAATTTCAGACAAAATCTGAAGTAATTTACATTTTTAAAAAAGATACTCAGCTGTCTACACGCAGATTTGAAAGGTTTCTAGGAAGTGATCCAAAATCAACCAAAGCATTATGAAGATCCTTGTTAATAAATCTTATACTATACTGATATTATACTGATAAGTCTAATAAATGTAGACTTCAGGGTGGTAGTTCTGTTGGTAACTTTCTTTGTAACAGCAAAACTTTGCATGCACAGAGTGTCTGCAAAAAACTTGCCTTTGGAAGTTGCAACTGTGTGGCTGTATATTGATAAGTCTTAAATGCATTCTGCAAATTGAAGTATCTCTTCTTTCTCATTCCCACAGTGTACACAACTACACCCCCAAGGTTGGCGAGATTGATACAAGGAGAGCCATTCGTCAGGCCTTTGATGTTTGGCAGAGAGTGACACCACTTACCTTTGAAGAGGTCCCTTACCATGAAATTAAAAATGACAGAAAGGAGGCAGATATTATGATATTTTTTGCTTCTGGTTTCCATGGAGACAGTTCTCCCTTTGATGGAGAAGGTGGATTCCTGGCTCACGCTTACTTTCCTGGCCCAGGAATTGGAGGAGACACTCACTTTGACTCAGATGAGCCATGGACCCTGGGAAATTCTAATCATGATGGTAAGAGTGCAGATCATCTTTCCCAGGAAGGATAAGTTGGATGCAGACACACTGACAGGCTGTCAACTAGAAAGTATTTGCTTGGTGGAGCTTTCACCTCCCATACAGTGGTTCAGATGCTTTCTAAGTATGTATTCTATTTTAAATGGGAAAAAAAAATATTGTTTGTGGCGTGGTGTGAATTTTAGGAGTGAACAGAAGAGTATGTCTGCTGGCTTCATACATCTCTCAAGATTTGGGCCTTAATTGCTACAAACCCCACAACTCTGGGAGGGAAAACATAATCAAGAGAGTGTTGAAATTGTATCAAATGGAATACTTTCCAAGGGCAATTAAAGTTAGTTGTAAAGGTGAATAGAAAGTTGAGATTGAAGACATTTGAATGTCAATTTGTTTTGATCCATATTTGTTTTCTCATACTCTAGAATTCCTGATCCTGTCAGAGTTTGGGGCTGGCTGATTAGTTATGGGAGACTGATGATTGGGACAACTGTTTTTATCTTATTAAGCATGAAGAGTTTCTGCATCTTTCTAGCTTTATCTTACTCTCTAAAGACAATGAGCCCTTTCTGTTCTATTTTCAAACTTTTGATTGAGAATAGTGATGCCTTGTAAAAAGTTTAGGCTGATAATCAGAAATTCACAGTGGCCTCACAAAATAGCTCTCCAATTTCCACAGTCCTAATGGTTTGGGAAGAATAACGTGTCTTTAAGCCTTTAGGGATTCAAAATCATGTTTTGATATTTTGATAAGGATTAAAAGTTTACTTGGACTGTAAATATGTCTTGATTTTTAAACTATATAAAACAGCAGTGTCATTGTGTCCATGATGCCTAAGGACATATGCAGAGGTGATGTCTTTCATTAGATCAAACAGTGTAGTTTGAAAAGAAATGTTTTCAGGGACACAAGCTACCTTCAGGCCTGGCCTAAAGGTGACAGCTTGCTTTCAGACTGGATTGCAAATGGGGAAAATCCCTCAGAGTTGTGAGTTGGTATCAGATCATCTTTGACAGGAAATGGAGCTGTCAGGTTCAGCGAGGGAGTGCTAATTTGTAGGCAAGCAGAAATGATACAATACTTGTCTTTTTAGGGAAAGATAACTAATGTTTCCTGGCACGTGTAAATGACTAGAGGAGGTGTAGGCTGAGAAAGAGAGAGGTGGGGTGTGGAGAGGGGGAGAGTGTGGAGATTGTGGGAAGTTATAGTGTGACCAAGAAGCGGTGTTTTGCTGTCTTGAAATGCTAGGAATTTTTATTCCTAGGTTTGTGGCTGGAGGGCTCCCTCCAGGATCAGGAGTGACAGACAGTCAGAGAGTCAAGTGGTTACCTTGTGAGAGTTGCAGCAGCAAGGTGTGTTTTGTCTGTGGCAGTGCTCTGTGCTACTTCAGTCTATCTCAGTAGTTATTTGAGCTCAGCTTTGGGAGTGTAGGAGGCCCAGGTATTGGATATGACTTCCCAGAAAAGCCTATGTATGAGACCTGGGAGTGCTGGTGTCTGGGGTAGGAGGTCCCTACAGGAAGGTGGAAGGGAATGTTTTGACAAGTTGTACTTGTTTTTTTCTATTCTCGTTTTCTGCACAGAATGCTTCCGAGATAAGTTTAGCAAGGTTGGGAGCCAACTTGAAGACTGGCAGGGATGACTCTGCAGAAAATTTTCCATCCTTTGGTAGGATGTTCTACCATAGGTGATCACTTCTTCAAGGATTTTTTTTTTTATGCAGTTTTTAGGATGGTGTTTGAGAGCAATGCATGCAATGAGTAGGGGATCTCTCTTTTTATAAAAGCTATTTTTAATGCTATTCTTATCCATGTGGCTCTTTCAAAAACATGATGTATTTCTCTGCTGTGCTGAGTGACTGTTACGAGTGGTGTCCTCAAAGCTCATGAATTGGTATTTGAGGGGCTGGTGTGCACTTTGTGTAAGAATTGATAGAAGAATTGAGATGTCCTTTTCAGAGGATGTCACCTGTGTATTTGCTTTCAGATTGCTGTGCTGCACGGACGGGGCTGCACAAGCTCTTTTAAAAAGTCACCAGGGAGGATGTTGAGAATGGTGGGGTTGTATTTGACCCTTCCATCTAGGGGAAGTGTTTATGGTAGAAGGGGAATTTGATGTTTTGAGGGTGACAGAGGTAAGGCTGTAGTCAGAACATTATAGACGTGTTGTGTGAGGAATTTAGTTTTGCCTACATCCTTATCTTTGGTGTGCAATTCTGAAGGTGTCCTGCCTCCTCACTGGATGATCCAGGCCTCTTTAGGGAAGGGTTTCCTTCTGTTTCACTATTCCTTGTCCCTGGAGCATTCACTAGCTTCAGGTTCCCACCTCTGATGTGTTCCATTTGAAATGCTTGAAGAGTTTTTTTCTTGGTCAGAGATCTGCTCAGTTCAGTGCCAATTTTTGTTGAAAACAAGGTATTAGTGGAGACAATATAATCTGTTTAACAGGAAGTATTTCTTCAAACATGGTCTTGGTTGTTCTTAAGACCTCTATTTTGTGGCAATGGGGTTGATCAGTCTGGAATTGAAGAAGCCTCAGTGAAAATAAAAAAGCCATACCAGTAAATCATTAGCAAAGCTCTCGTTTATTCACGTGCAGGAGAGAAACTGGTTTGGCTATTCAGTATCTGTTCAATGACTGTCAGGGTCTTGAAGTAAGATTGAAGTAACAATAGTATCTTTACATCAACCCACAGAATATCACAGTGTAAAATGTTCTGCTCCTGACAAGAATGTGTATTAGTTGAAGGGAAAATTTGATCAATCTGCCTTGGAGCTTTCTTAGCCTCGCAATTGTGAAAGTAAATCTGTCAACAGAGCAGAATGCTGAAACCGGTGCCATAGGTCCTTAGAATATTTTGCTGACCTCACACCCATATAGTTTTATTACAATTATTCCAGTCTGATCTGAAGCTTTGCTTTTGTGGCTCTGCATTTGTTACACTGTATTGTGGCACCTGCAGAGGTCCAGTCTGTCTGTGTTTGGAAGCAGCTGTCACCCCACAGAAAAGCTGCTTTGCAGTCTTCACTAGCTGTACAAATTATATGGATAAAAGTGAAACATTTCACATGAAATTTCATCCACTCAGGAAAAATAAGAATGATTTGAGCAGATCTTCCCATGCAAACAGCCATCTCCAGTTTGTACTCAGAGAATGTGGTGTATCCCATTGATGCAAGCTTCTGTCTTGTAAAGATGGCTTGTGGTAATCCACAGGGGTTATTGACAACTTTATCATCACAGCTATAGTTATTTGGTATTTATATACTCATCATCATTTTGCATTGTCACTATTATACTGATTTTACCCTTGGGGACAGCTTGGACAATACCACGTCCCTTAAAATTGTTGGTGTAATCATAATAGCTGTGATGCTGTTGGTTGTCCTCTTGAGCCCTTGGTAACAGGGGCACATGCACCAACCCTTCTATTTTCTTCTGCTGCGAAGAATGACCCCTGCATAGGCTTTCAAAGTGAATGCAAAGTTTCCTTCCCCCTGGGTATTAGTTACAGTTCCACTCAGGCATTCAGTTTCTTTAGCCAAGTAAAATGGTACTTTCAATTTATGGTTGCTGATTTATCTTCATAATTGCATGGCCTTTTCTGGCATTCTCATAAGCAAGCTGTGGAAGATTAATTTAGATAATCTTATGATGAGGATGGGTAAAACCAGGTAGGAGGTTGAACTCCTAGAGCAGCTCTTATTAACTGGGATCATGTGATACAGAATTCATTTGTTTTCCAATGATAATGTTTCTCAGAGCAGCTGGAAGCAGGAAGCAGAACACTGGAATTTGGAGGAACCAAGGCAAATCAGAGAAATGATGCATCAAATAAGATGCAACTGAAAAAGAGGGGGAGTATTTAGACATAAACCATCTACACAACCACACATGAGGGCAGTAGCATGGTCACAGTGGTGGGGACTGACCTCGTGTTTCTCCTGAGAGGTGCTCTTCAGTAGGAATGAAAGCAGTTGGTGGCCTTTAGTTGGTCCCAGCCTTGTTAGGCTTTGGTGCCTAGCACATGGAGACAGATGAAGCTGTGTTTGGAGTCCCTGTGTTTCAGCAGGGTGTAGCTGCACCCTGGCCACGGGTCCCCTCTTGGCTGCTCAGATGCAGCATTTGGTCACCTGCACATGTCAGCGCAGGCTCAGTGTCCCAACTGCTGGTTTTATCAGAAGGAACAGCCTACTTTTCTCTCTGTTCTTGAAGTTTTGGGCCTTTTTCTACTTGAAATGTGCTGGAGAAGCAGCCAAGCAGGCTGTCTTGAACATGTCACAACACTGACGTGTTTCTCAGGCAGCCAAAGCCTGAAAGGGGGTGAACAGACTTGGCAATGCTGGAGTCTCTCTCCCTTGGTGCCTTGCTTGGTTCAAGCATAGAGGCGATGCATGAAATAGATTATTAACTGGCCAAATCAAGTATTTACTAGCCTTTATATGGAAATAATAATTATAAACATATGTAACTCCAAAAACAAGTCGAAAAGGAATCGTGAGTGAAAGTTAGTTCAATCAGTTTAAATATCTTTGTCACACACAACAGCTCGTACACACCTCTGACAATTCAAACATTTGTTTAATCCAGGTTAATTACAGAAAATAATTTTTTATCTACAGTATATTATTTTAACAGTACAAATAGTTTTAATAATAATCCCAGGCAAATCTCCCTCCTGGTGTTTTAAAAGCAAAAATACACTGCTGTTAAACCTGTTGCTAACACCATGCCATTAAATCTCTTGTGTCTGTCAACCCCCTGCAGGTAGATTAGAGTAAGGTAAGACCTGGGGTATCCGTAGTCTGTCAGGGATCACCAGATTTTATGTCTTTCACAGTGCCCAGAGTTGGCCTCTAAGACCCTCCCTATCATCTGTTGTCATGTAGCATTGTAGGTGGGAGTATGCCCAGGCCATCCACCTCAGCTCCCTCAGGGAACACCCGCACCTGAGGAGTTATTTCTGTGCCAACTGCAGTGTGGCTCAGCTTCACATCGTGTGTTCATTGTACAGATCACAGGGTTCATCTTTCAGTGCCTCTCTTCCACACCTGTATCAAGTTTTCTCTAAATGTAGGATGACCACTGTGACAGCTTTTTAGATGTGGCAAGAAATGCTGAGCGTTGCTAACAGCAAGTAAACAAATTTTATAATTGTTCCGAGTGTGTCCCTCACAGATCCCAGTGGGTTCCTGCAGAGGCTTCTTTGGGAAGCTTCCTGTTCAGGGCTTCTGAGAGAAAGCCAACCAGAAATAGTGCCAGAGTTTGCAAGACACTGACAGAAGCAGTACAGATTTCACAGGTCACCTTCAGTTGATTAAGTGCTAATTCAGTGCAGAAGCTTCTGCAGAAGCGCTGGAGGAAAAGGGCCTGAACCACCTTTAGGAAGGTTGTCAGCCACAGAGGTGAGGAACTGGAGAGCTTTTTCCCTGTGATTCTGCCACAAGGAGTAGCATTGTTTCAGTGGACATCTACCTGAACAGCAGAGCAAGCACTCCTGGAGTCACCATCTGGACATGGCATATGTTCAGGATCCTGACCAGCTTTTTCAGGACAGCCAAATGTTGTCTAGGCTGATGAATGTGAATATTCGGCAAGGATCTCAAGGAGAAAATTTTGATTGCAGTAGCTAATTTTGGAGCTTACTGACAGCCAGTGATCATGACAGGCCTGTTTGGGGGAATGCAGAGCTTTAAGCTGACATATAATCTGCTGGTCAGTGTGTTCAAAGCACTGTCTTTACTGGAGATTTACTGATTTCTGTCCTGGCAGTATTAACATCACAAACCTTCTTGATTCTTTGGACATTTGTGTCCCTGTAAGCAAGATGAAACCAGGGGAACTGGGCTTGGTTAGCCTGCTGAGGAGGAGGATGGGGAGGAAGCATCTAATAGCAGTGTTCCACCTGAGGAGATATTAGAGAGAGAGGCACACTCTTCTTGGAAGTGGAGGAACAGAAAAAGGAACAGAAGACAAGGGGCACAAGGTGCAACAAGGAAAAACTCCACCCAGCATGTAAGGTAAAAACTGCACCTACAGAGTGGTAGAACCCAGAGGTTGCACCTGGAGAGGTTTGTGGGTATTCCATGCTTTGAGACTTTTGGAACATGGCTGGATGATGTCCTGAGCAACCTGATGGAGTTTTGAGATCAGCCCTGCTTGAAGAAGAAAGTTAAACTTCATGGCTTCCAGCCATGCCTTTCAATCTACAATTTTCCATAATTCTTTAGCACTGCCGTAGACATGGTTGGAGTTCCTAGAACTTAAAAGCAAATTGCAGTTACTTCTCATGGCAACTCTGAGCCATAACAAAGTATTCAGCTCATAAAATTCTCTGTTTCTATCAGCTAGTTACCTTCTAAAAACTGGACTGTTTGATATTGAAATCCTTTGTGAGGGAGGACCAGTGATGCTCACAGGTGCATGAAAAGGTAACTGGCAATATTTTTTGCCAGCTGTTTGATCCTTTTGAAGAACCACCTCTGACTGTTCCTTTTTTTTTTCTTTTCCCCTGAATGTACAGTGTTCCTGGAACATTGACTAGACTAATGCTATAAACATAGAATGTATGTTAGAATATCCAACAGATTCCATGGTACTAAGGGAGATGTATCGGTAGGCTTGGCTTTTTTTAGATATAAACTAGTCATGCAGTTCTTCAATGTCAAAGACTTCCAGGTGTTTCCAGTCACTTTGGAAACATTGCTGGCTAAACATTATTTACCTTATTTGTTCTGTTTGATTACAGT
This sequence comes from Hylia prasina, assembly GCA_013397195.1. Classification (NCBI taxonomy): domain Eukaryota; kingdom Metazoa; phylum Chordata; class Aves; order Passeriformes; family Sylviidae; genus Hylia; species Hylia prasina. The sequence goes on along the minus strand of VYXD01014434.1, from coordinate 147,480 downwards.
TGTGGTATTTTATGTGGAGGGAGGGAGCTAAGAGGAATGCAGACTATCCAGCTGTTGCTTTCTATTTGTCTTTGAGATCTGTATTGGCATCCATTTTCCTAAGCTGACTCTACTCTCTGCTTGCTCCCCACTTACATGACTTGTGCAAGTGCAAGTTGAAAGAGAAAATGCAACTTAACCCCTGTACCTTCACCCAGCAAATTGCCAGAACTTGGTAATCTTTTCTCCTTGCAGTAGCTAATCAAGTAGCCTTGATTAGCTACTGCAATCAAAATTTTCTCCTTGATTAATTCCTGTTTCCTCTGCATCTTGCCTTGCTTTGTCTCCTTTCTTATTTTACCATTTTTTCGAATCTTCATTTTCTGTGGCAGTACTGAGGCCGGCAATCTACAGAGTGTGAATACAATAAGTAACTCACAACAGAGAACATGTGTAAATTTTGTGCTGTTTGACTGCTGAGTAGATTTTTAATTTTCTTTTTTTGATTTCTCAGATACAGAACATCTCCACATCTAAAGAGTTTTGTTTTAACAAAAGGCATTTTGAATCCATCATTATTTTTCAGGCTTTGACACTGTTGTTGAAAATGAGCATCAGCGTTTTCCAGAGCAAAAACCAGAGCTGCTTTGAAGTTACTCATATGTCTCTTAACACAGAAGACCTGGAAGGCTTTCATATACACGTTGGAAGTCAAGTGGGGCATAAATAGTATTAAAATTTCAATTTATTCCCTCAGGCTTTTTGATGATACATCACCAGGTCATGCTGTTGCTCAGTACTTTGTTCATTGAAGACCAGTTCAATGTTTAATCTCCAGGACATACCTACTTAACACTTGTTTCATCCTGTAGCTGCTTGGAGAGAGACTTATTCCCGTAAGCCAGAGCTCTCTCACATCCTGTGTTGAACAGATTGGAGCAAGGATACAGACACATGATTTCAAGACAGCCAGCCACAGTAAAAAGAAATCAAATCAGGCAGCTTAAATCAGCAACAGTTTGAGATTACACTCCTGTCCTGTCAACCTAAAGGAGAAGAGAGGAAGCCCATCAGCACATGGGGAAGATTTCTTTCTTCAGATTCTCCTCTCCATCTCTGGACAGCCTCTCTGTAAGTAGTGCTTTCTTTTGGTGTGTTTGCTGTCATTCTACAAACACAGCTGTGGCTTCACAAAGCAGGCTGGATTTTAAAGTTTGGCAGTGCTAGTTATTGATTACAGCAGAAATTCATTAATAAAATTTTCAAAGCACTGTACTGGTAAATGCACCTGGTACCTGATGATACTTGTCAATACACCTGGTGTTCACAGTGTTCTTTAAAGAAAAATGTTATCCCATTGCATTTGTTAATAGTCATTAAATACACAGAGTATGAATAGAGTTATGTAGGTATTTGGAATCCTATTGATTTATGTATAATCAAAGTAAAGTATTTTACTTTTTTTTCACAGAGAATTAAATACTCTGGGATTCACAGGAAAGAGCCAGTAAGGATCAAAATGATGAGTCATTCCCTTAAAAAGGAAGAGAAAAAAAAAAACAACTGTGGAAAAAACAGGTCATGAGAATCAAGGTGAGCCAAAAAGTCTCTTTTTATCAGTTTCCTTTTGTAAAGCAGAAACTGATGATGTGAAATGAGCCAAAACGGAGCAGTATCTATAATAAACTTGCTGCATTCCACTTGCAGAAGGGAGGAGGAGAAAAACAACAGGCCATCAGAAAGGAAAAAAACAGAAAAACAGAGGAATTCTTGAAGAGTTTGCAGGTCATCACAGGCAGAGGTGGATTGTAGCATCAGCAGGGAAATGACACCCAAAACTCTGGATTTTGACATCACACATGAGCACCAAACTTGGGAGTTGCTTAAGTTCCTTTTTCCTTTTCTCTCCTGTTTCTGAAGGAGAGCTTACAGTTTGAAAACGTTTGACTAGTATTGCCTTCTCTACCCAAATCCACCAAGAATATGTCTCTGAGGGGGAGATCTCTTCCATCCCAGTTCTCTTGTGTCTCAGTCCTGCTCAGTCTTTACAGCCTCATCAGGAACTTCTGTCTCAGGGGAGGACAAAGACAGAAAGTCTCCTGTTCTAGAGAACACCCTCACTGTGGCACAGAGCAACTCTTATAGCTTCCAGAACAACACTTGCTGTGTTACCAGCATCAGGAATTAAGTATCATTTCAACCTGATGGGCAGAAAAGGATTCCAAATATCACAGACTGGATTGTCCACACTGCCTTTGTCCTGGGGTTTTTTAGTTACCTTCCAGTGTTTCCACAACTGGGTCAAGACTGAATTCTGTCAGTAGACCCTGCTGTATTTAAATACTTTTAAAACACAAACAATAGCTCCTCTTCAAGACTAAAGCAATGAAAGTCATATCTACATTTTTTGTGTTTCTCTGATTTTTTTTTTCTTTACTGCTTTACCATGTGTTCTACCAAATTCTCTGCTGGTATAGACAAATAGGAATTTTCATTTCAGGATTAGTAATTCTTTGATATTGAATTGTTTATGTAGTTACAACCTACATTTGTGAAAGATGGGGTTAATTTTTCAGCAGAACCATCTTACTCCACTGACTGTCATGCTGCTGAGCCAGCTGAAATGGCATGACTGCCCCTTTCTCTGGCTGCCTACTCTGTCAATTTTGGTCTCACCATTCCAGACCACTAGTTTGTATTTTCCCTCTGAGTTTGTACAGGAGGTTGCCGTCATAGTAACCTCTGTGCATGTCAGATAAAGCACAGCTTCTACCCTTAGTAAGGTGTATAGCACAGCTACTAGCCCTGATTTGCACGCTGCCTTTTGGGCAATAAAGGCAAATAACCTTTCGTGTTGGTAACATAATGTGGTTCTTTGTCCTTCTGCAGTCCCTTGGTCTGGTGGGAATCAGTGTAACATGGCTGTGGCACAGTTGCTGTTAAAACTGCAGATCACTCCTTTCTCCAGGGAAGCTGTTCAGACATTTTTCAGAGTTTTCATTAATTCCTTAAGAAGCAATACACATGTTCATTGCTACACGTAACAATAGTTGCTTATGAACAAACACCTGTATTTCTTTTTAACATGTATTTTCTTCCTTTCTAGATAGAAAAGCTGTTTTCCACAGAATTCCAGAGTGGTATCACCCCTTCTTCAGGGTCTTCAGAAGATTGAAAAGCTTTCCTTGAGCAGAGCATGTTGTGGAGGTGAATGGAGGAACACAGACAAATCACATGTTCTTCTGGTGGACAGGTCAGACCTACCAGGTCTGAAGATGCAAGAACCAAGGCATAGCTTAGAGTAGCCCTAAAGCTTCTTTAAGTTGTGCTTGGGAAACAGTTGTCTCTACATGGCTGTTGGGGTGGAAGGGATCATTTTAGTGTATTTAAAGCATGTTTAGTTCACACCATCTCTTCTGTAACTACCTGAGGTATGCTATTGTCACACACAATCAATCATCTGACTTCTTCAATGTCATTCTTACTTTAATAAAATTTCAAAATATAACCTTCATATGTCTTTTTAATTGTGTCTGAACACACTACAATATGGAGATGTGTTGGCAGAGTGATACAGTTCATAAAGTATAAAACTAACAACAGAGAGCAGAAATTCAGTCTCTTTTCTGCTGTTAATCAAACATGCAATATTATTTGTACTTCTGTTGTCTTAGAAGCTGTGTCCTGGATTTACAGTCCCCAGTGCTGTGTGCTCTCCAGAGCCTACCCACATGCTTAGGGATAAACACTGATGGCAATAACTGATAGCACTGCCCTAATGGAGTCCCTTTGATGTGCTGCTGTGAGCTGACAGGCATTTCAGCAAGTGGCTTTGCTGAGCCACAGGAATTACTCAGTGAGTTATTTAGCCAAATAAAGCATTTTGGTATGGATTTTCATCATTAAAAGGAATGATACTGTACAAGAAAGCATGCGCTGGCAACTTCACAAAGAAAAGCTGTCTCAAGGTGTCTGTTACCTGTTGAATGGTTTCTCCAGAGGAAGATTAAAATCAAAGAATCAGGTGGGGTGGAGTTTTAGAGTTGAAGGAAGTTCATACATAAATAGCTTATTTATGACTCCAGTATTCTCTGTGCTGTTGAAATAAAACCATGTGTTTCTTTACTCTGCAGGGAAAGGTATAATGTTACAGTTTGAGAGTCCTTTCACCAAAGATCTGGGATTGATGTGTGATTATATTGCAGTTTATCTGAAGTAAGTTAGCTCATCTGGGAGCACACCAGCTAATGAGGTTTATCCTGAACACAGATTGTTTTTAGTTAAGAAAATTCAACTTAAACCTATTTTTCAAGTTGTATAGAACCATTGAGCTGGTTGTAAGCAGTGTATTCACCTGGTGTGGCACCATGATAATGGAAGATGCTTTTATAGTGCTGTAGGAATGTCCTCAGTTGTCATTTTCTGTGGTGATAACATTGTAAGGAAAACACATCAGCAACTTCAAAGGTAAATTAACTGTGTTTCTTTGTGTTTAGCATAGCAGGTCAAACTGTTTCACTCAGTGAGCTGACTTATTCCCACCAATTTTACAGGATCACCCTCTTTCTCATGCTCATTGGTGGACTTTTGGCTGCCTCCTGAGAACTGGGAAGGAGGAAGCTCAGGCAGGTCTCTGACCAGATCTGTTTGTTTTGTATAGATGGTTCAAATGAGCAAAAATTGTTGTATTTCTCTTGAGACTGTTTACTCCAAGTACAGATCCTTCTTAGCCCTACTGTCTTACCCAGGTGCCTGGGATACTCTGAGTACAAGTTTTTCATTTTGCTTGGTCTTGGGGGAGTGGGTTGAACAGGAAATTAGGGAGCTGTATGCCATTGCTGGCCTTGTTTCCATAGCAAAGCATCAAGCTAGGCTGTTAGTTCTCCATATGAATCTTGCTCCAAGAAGATGGACACTATGAGGAATGCTGTTTGGACAAGATATGTGAAGAACTGGAAGGTCAGAGACCTTTCTGTATGTTCAAGAACCAACAGAAACAATGTGGGAGGTACAAGTGCCTTTCCAGACTCCCCTAGCTCAGCAGTGGGTGAGAACAGAGAGAGCCCCCACAGCTCCAGGCCAAGTGCTGTGGGAGGAGAGACCCACATTGGCGGTTTTATACCTCAATATTTTCTTTTCAGAGCAAATCCATTGTTCATTTCCTTTTAAATTTCCATTTAAAAGGAAATGAACAATGTGTTCTCGTCCATGCTGTGGAACTCCCTACCATTAGCAAAATAAAGGGAACTTGTTGCTTAACAATAATATTGATAGGAAGTGACCATTCAAGAGTAAACAGGATGATGAATCCAGAGCTGGATTTTTGAGAACTCTTGGCTTCTGAAATGGTGTTAAGGCTTCTTTCTCCCATCTCCTCCTCTCATGAAATGCTGTCTCATTAGTTCTCTGAGAGTGATGTAGTTGCTTTAGACCTGGGACCCCCTTAGAGTGTACAGCAGGAGAGAAGGAGATGACAGGGGCATGCTGGAAGGAAAAGACCAATAGATGTGTCTGGAATAGCAAGATGAGGGTATTAAACAGTGGTGAGAAATTTTTGGCATGGAGCAGGGCAGGGAGCAGAAGGAGAGGGAGCTGTGTGTGCTTCTGCCATGATTGCCTTTCAGCAAAAGCAGATGAGAAGCAGTCACAGCCCTGAGAACTGGGGTACTTGGAGAGAAAACTGAGGAGCTTCTTGTCTTGCTTTCTGTGGGGGTCAATTCACTTCCTAAGAATTCTCTTGAGCTCTATTTCATCTGCTCCAGCCACTGCCCTGGGTTTATCACTGCTCTGATTTGGGTGGCCTCCTGGCCACAGAGGAAGAGTTTTCCACTCCACTGTTGACCTGCCCAGTGTGGCTGTGCTGGGACTGGGACAGTTCACTTCTTTCATACCTCTAGTTGCAACAAAGCTTCCCAGCCAACATTTTCTGTGCTCTGTGACATCCTCACACACAACTTCCAGTCAAAATGGTGACTTAAAACTGGACAGCAGCAGCTGTTTTCCACAGCTGTGTTTCCAGGAACAAGTATTTCCTAAGCATAGCTAGGAAAAGGTGTGTTTCTCTTCCATCATGGAAGAGTCTGGTTGGCCTGACCACCATGGTGGTTAAGGTACTTCTTCAGGAATGAGCCTTCATCCTGCTGATCATCACAGAATTCTTAATGGTTGTCTCACTGGTGATCAAGGAACAAACAGCAATGATCTACTGGACCTGATAGCTGAAGAAATGTGGGTAGTGTGAAGATCAGTTGCTTCCTTGGCTGCACTAACTGCAAGATGGAGAAGTTCAGGATATGTGTCAGAGGACTTGCATGAGATCAGTACTAATACCTTGATGAAATGACATCGGTGATGTAGCAGAGTGCACATTCCGTGAGTTTGAAGATGACAGGAAATTTGGAGGAGTGGTTCATAACACTGCCCAATGATGCTGTTGTTCAGAGACCTCAAGAGGCTGGAGGAACAGGCTGACAGGAACCTAAGAAAGGTGAGCAAGGGAAAATGCACAGCCCTTCCCCTGGACTGTTGCGGGCCCAGAGACTGGAAAGTAGCTTTGCAGAGAAGGACCTGGGGCTCCTGGTTGACAGCAAGATGAACATGAGACAGCAGCACAGAAGGCCAACAGCATCCAGGGCTGCCTCTGGAAGAGCATTGGCAGCTGGTCAAGGAGATGATCCTTCCTTTCCACTTGGCACATCTGGAGTGCCCTGTGTGCAGCTTCCCAGCACAAGGAACTTGACATTCAAAACCTGATAAGACAACCTGCTTTACTCGACCTTGCTTGAGCTGGGCATTGGACCAGACAACCTCCAGAGGAGCCTTTCAGCCCCAACCATCCTATGAGTCTGCAGGATTTGTTTTCCACCTGTAAAGTGGGCTGGCATTTATTTTGGGCAGAAACAAGTGATGGAAAGCTATTTAAAACTAATTTAACTTAAGATAGTGTCAGATCTTATGCTCCTGGTAAAGGTTCATCACACAGAACCAAGTCACTTCCATAGATTTGTATGTAGAGTTACATAGAGACAAGTTCTTGACCTGCTGGCAGCACAAATACTGCAGATACTTTAGCAAGGAGGAAAATGCCATCAAGGGAAGGTGAGGGAAGATGTCCCTGAGCACGAGCACAGACTGTGAGCCTGTGGTGAGTGATGAGCAGAGTCTCATACTGAGTAACCTTTACTGTGGACTTCCTCGTGTAAGTAGAGGTGGTAGTGGTGAAAATGATGCTTTCATGAGTGTTTAGATGATACAGGAGACTAAGTCCATTCAATTTTGCAAAAGGACATAGAATCTCTGAATCGCATTTGGAATCTGAGTGCATCTTCTAAGCTTGAGTGTTTTTGAAAACCCGTGAAGAGTGATCAGTCCTCTGAACTTTACCATAAAACTACTTCATGGATTTTTTACTGTGCTGTTGGACATTGTATTGACTTGTTCTGCACACACCAGATTTTTCAGCAACAGATGAGAAAAAATTACTGAATAGGTCTCCATTTAGATTTCCCAAATACAGAAAGTCTAAAATTTTACTTAAATATGGCTAAATTTTAGGCTGTATATGTTTTTGGACAGCTATATTAAAAAATTTATTTGAAATGCCTTTGTATATTTTAACTGGTCTTGCATATTTAGATGTTTTCACCCTCCAGCTCAAATGTTTCGAGCATTTAACCATTTTGGGGTGGAATGTATGGCTGGGGGAGCACTGTTTAGTACTGACTTGAGGTATCTTCAGATACTGGCAAAGCTTCCTGCTGTAGAGGCTCGAAGACCCCTGAAGCTGCTTTGTCATGTTTTTATGGGTAACAGTGAAGCAGTAACTATTTAAAAAGTGGAGATGGTTCTGTGTGAGTCACTGTTGCAACTCCTGTCTCAGGGAGAGCCCAGCACAGAACTGAGCTTTGGTACCTCCAAGGCAGGTGCAGCTGGAGGTGTGAAGAAGCTCTTTGGCAAGGCTGCAGAGCAGCCACTGAACTGCCACTGACAACTGATTGCAAGTGTCTGATTGCAAGCTCTTGGTTTCTGCCTTGCCAAAAAAACCCAAAACCAGAGGAGCCCAAATTCAGGCAGAATTGAGGGCTCAGACATTTTACTGCCATGAGGAGACCCTTATATCAGTCCTTGTTGGCTGTGTCTTCATCCCTACGCAGCATTGGCTGGGTCACTTTCCAGTGCCCTTATGGAGTAGGACATCCAGGAACTACACTAGATCAAAGAGATGAGGGTCCCAGGCCCGTGGGACTGAAGAGGAATGTGTGCCTGTAAAGTTGAAGGTACCCCTATTTTGCACTGCTCCCTGCTTCTGCACCAGACAGGACTCCTCATCCCTTCTTCTTCCTGTCAGGAAGATTCCTGACCCTTCTTTCCTCCTTCTTCATTCTGTCTTCTACCACTGGGATCCAACCCAACCTTTTCCCTGTGTGGGAGTGGGGCAGGATGGAGCTACCTGTGCTCAGCTCTTGCACACATGGCAATGCCAGGGGTTCAGCAGAGTAAAAGCACGTTGAGGAGCCTGTGCTGGAGGAGATGGGGCTGCCCACACAGGACAGTGGGTGTTATCCTGGTCTTCTCTGTCCTTCCTCCTGCCTTACCAGGTGGCTGCAGACCTCCCCAACAATTTGTTGGTCCAGGGCAGATCAGAGCATGGCACCAGAGGACCCAGAAAGGGCACAAAGCACTCACCCCACTACTGATTAGCAGACTGCCCATGCTCTCACCTCTCCTGGCAGCACTCAGATGAGGAGTGGTATCAGAGTGACCATTTTGTTGGCCATTTTCTGTAACTTCTCTACAAAAGACCCCACAGTCAGTATCATCTCACTGCAGGCATTGCCTGTTTTACCTGCTCTGAGTCTGGCAGGTGACAATGGCAAAAGGCTGTGCAGACTTTTGGGACTAAAACCATCTCCAGGAGCTGACCTGCTGTGTAGTAAGAGAGCAAAGCAATTGCTTCTGGCTTTATGGGCAAGAGGGTGTTGGGGTGGCCTCAGGCTGTGGCTGTGTGCTAACCTGGCTGTGCCTTCCTCCCACAGGGAATGATCTCTTCTTGGTTGCAGTCCACGAGCTGGGGCATGCACTGGGTCTGGAACACTCCAATGATCCCAGTGCTATCATGGCTCCTTTCTACCAGTACATGGAAACACACAACTTCAAACTGCCCCAGGATGACCTCCAGGGAATTCAGAAAATCTATGGTGAGCAACCCTACCTACTTCTTTACTTACACCAAGTTTGAGCCGAGGGAGTATTTTCAATTAGCCCCTGCTTGCCTGCAGATGGTGGGCTGCATTTCCTGCCAGAGCTGAGTGGGGAACTCTCTAAAGCCCTTGATCCAGGACTAAGTACCAGATGACTGCACAAGTCAGGATAACCAAACCTCTGTGATCCCACTGCTGCTCCATCCCTCACTGTGTCCCCAAATCAAGGAGTACTGCAAAGGGAAAAACAGGCTTTGCTGTACCCAAGGTTTGTCCATTAGGAACAACCAGTGCAAATAAAGGAAAAGAATGCAAAGAGCCTGGAACATTAAGGAAAGGTACAAAGTATTTATGCACTCTTTTTTTTTTTTCTCATTATATATAAGGTAAGCAAAAGAAAGTTTGGATCTGCTTAGGGAACACTTTGCTTCTTTTAATCTCCAGCTGAACATGTTTTACAGTGTGTGCCACAAAGATATTGGGCAAATAGGGAAAAGGGGCAGAGAGATTATGGGAGAAAACCAAGGGGCTGCAGACCTTGTGGTGCCCTGTAATGGGATCATGGATACCATGGGTGTGAGGACAGGAACTTGCAGAATTATTGGCTGAAGGAGACTCTGAGAGCAAATAGAAATCCAGGTATAGGAGCTCAAGAGGAGACTGAGACTAATGGCTACATTAGTCACATTAATCTGTGGCAACCTGTGATAAATAGGTTTCATCAAACATCCCTGATTTCATTTTTTGTGGAAAGTACAAGTTTGACAGAGAGGTTATTGATTAAATGCAGCACAGAACAGTTGCACTACATAACTGTGCAGCTGGAGTCAAATACTAGCTCCCAGAAGTAGTAGAACAGATACAGTATGAATTAAAAGTGAAAAAAATACTTGTAAGGCAGTTGTCAGTGGGAAAGCTGGTGTTTCTCAGGGCTTGCTGCGGGAATTGGTGGCAGGCTGACAATGTTTGCATCAGTGATCTGCCAGTGAATATGAAATTGCTGCTAAAAAAATGTGTGCCAAGACCTGTAAGATTCTAAAGCAGTGTAGCAGGAGTTAAGAGGTCTAAACTATGCCTTAACTGTTTGAGTCAGATTTGGTGTTTGTTTTCTGTGACTGGATTGAGATTCATTTGTTTAAGTGCAGATGCCTGGGAAAGTCTCCTTCTGGGCTTATTTCTCTGACTTGTGGGGGCAGTGGGAAAAACCAGGCATTTGTAGAGTGCAGTCCAGCCTCAGTGTGAGACAGATATCCAAGTAAGGTCCAACATGTAAAATAAGATGGCTTAAAGTACACCCAGGGAACTATCTTGTCTCATTGGTGCATCTTATTGATCATTACCAGGGTGAAGTTGCATGTTAATTGCCCTATGGTACTGTTTAATTATGAATACTTTAACATAGTACATGTTCTGGTGCTCAGGATAGTGGAGACTCTGGCGGGTTTTGAAATAAAGTGCTGGGGTAGTCAGTGTTAAACTTTCATTAAGTAATAGATTTAAGTGTTAATTTTTGAAAGCCGCCAAAATGCCATTATGCTGTTTCTTTTTTGAAATGTTGATTTAGTTTCTGTGAACTTTGATTAATCAGAAAGAAAAAAAAAACCTACCTTATTGCAGACAGTGGAAGTACAATCAAGAAAAAAATGACTGGTTTCTCTGTTTTCAGACATGTTTTTGGAAAGCAGATAAGGATCTGACAGCCTTTCTGCTTCACTTTTGGGATTCAAGCCAAGATCTGCAGGGGCTGAGCTGGAACCAACACTCCCCAAAATGGGTCTCTGAGGCCTTGGAGCTGGAGTGGGCTGGGGATGGTGTTAGGGGTTGTAGAGAGCACTCATCCTGTGGGGAGAAGAAGAGCAGCTTCTGCATCTTCTCCAGGTAGAGATTTCTGCTCTTGGTACAGAGTTACAGTCCAAAAAACAAAGTTGAATTTAAAATTAGATGTTATGCTTATGGTTCACAAAGAAATTATGGAAAATGCAAGTGATGTTTATCCCTGGAACTAATGGTGAAAGAACAGAACCCTTCATCTGATCTTAAAACTGAGAAGGGTCTGCTGAAATATCCTTCTTGTAGCTTTAGCAGGAACATTCAAGTAATGTATTTTATTTCCACAGTGCCACTCTACTTTGTTGTGCCTTGGGAATGCCAAAAGCCCATCTACCAGAGAACCTCTCCAGAAACCAAAATCTCCTGTTTTCTTGCTGCTTTGACATTCTCTACAGTGCAGCAGGATGTGCTCAGTATATATTATTTAGTAACCTACTCTGCAGTGAGAGACAGAGCCACTCTCTTGCCTATAGCATGCTTTTTAAAAAATAGTTATAATCAAAACTTTAAATTTTTCATTCCACTGAAGTTCCTAGAACAAGGAACAGAGGCACTACTAAACCTGAAGTCCATTTTCTCCTTTTGAGAATGATGTATCTCAAATGTGGTTTATATTGTATCTGTTTTTATCCATTAGAAAAGAGAGATGTCCATATCTGTCATTTAATGATTTCTTGAATTTTAAATTTATTTTCTGCTGAATTTATTTCAAAACTCACCCAAAGAGAAAGTAGGTGATGTGAACTCTTGTTTGTGCTTCATGCTGATTAGTATAAGGTCAATGTTTAAAATGTTACTTCATTTTGAGCAACTGAGGGCAAGGCCAGCAGCTCCATGTGTGACAGAGCTGTAACACAAGTCAGCAATATTCCCATCTCCTGAGAGCTGCTTCCTGTAGCATATTCCTTGACAAAACAAGGAAATAGCAGGGCTCTACTTTATGTGTGCTTTTCAGAGGGATATCTCCCTCTGTACTTACCTGTCCGTGTCACAAGTGACATGTCCAGGAAGGAATTAAACTGGAAGTGATACCAATTTGCAGGTCTCCTTGATATCCTGTTGAGTTGCCTGTTACCTTTGCTAGTATTGAAGCCAGGGCTGCAGGGAGCTGTACTGCAGGTAGAGAGAGGAGAGATGCTCAGCTGTGGCTGTGTCACAGAGCCTGAACTGGTCAGTCTGCAGCACTGGTCACCCTGTCCTGACAGGAGGGTGCACACAGGTGGGGCTCAGGGCTCTCCCAGGTAAAAAGTGGCAGGACAAAAGGAAACAGCCTCAAGTTGTGTCAGGGGAGTTTTAGGCTGGGTATTAGGGACAATTTCTTCACTAAGAGGGTGGTCAGGCATTGGAACAGCTGCCCAGGGCAGTGGTGGAGCCACTATCTCTGGCGTTATGCAAAAAATGTGTGGATTTGGCACTTGGTGACATGGTTTAGTGGTGGGCTTGGCAGTGCAGGGTTAAGGGTTGGACTTGATCATCTCAGAGGGCTTTTCCAATCCGAATGATTCTGTGATTCCATGATTCTTCACATCCTGCTCTCCATACTGGTTTGCAGTGGGTGATGAAGCAGCCTCTCATGGGGAGTGACTCTTGTGACACTGTCTGCAGAGCAGAGGGCTTGACGTGATGTACAGGGAAAACTCATGTCCACAGGGCTGGTTAACCAGGCCATTATCTTCAAGGGCCTTTCAAAGCCTAAGATGACAAAGGGGAGGTCTCCTAATCATTCAAAGGTAGACCAGGTCATTAACCCTGGAGACAACCTCAAGATCTGGGTCATCCCAAATCTCACTGAGGAAATCTCAGCCTCACACATCTCTGTGCAGTTCAAGAGAAGAGATCCCAGTCAGTGCACATGCTGCACCCCTGGGGGCTGAGGTCCAGACTAGGCATGAAACCATTCCAGCCCCTGGCTGAGGAACTGAATAACACCACCTCTGACATCCAAGAACAGGGGATCAGCAGGGCACAGTGTCCATGAGCAACCAGGACCTCCTGCCGGCCTCATCCCTTCAGTGCAGCATGCACGGGTTCCATAACCTCCCTCCTCTTTTCCCAGTGGCAGCCATAGAGATTCTTGTAACCTACAGACCCTTCTGACCATCCCAGATCCTTGTAAACTACACCTGTTTGTGGGATGGCTTGTGAGGGAACAGCAGAGAGACCTGGTGGAGGATTTCCATGTGGTGAACACTGCATTGTGACTGGGACCATCAGAGCAAGCTTTGCTGTCGTGTGGGACCTGCAAATGTTCTCTGAAAATGTCCTCTTGGACATGGGGAGGAAATAGAGTAACATCCAAGACCTCATCTGTAGAAGCTGCAAGATTTGGGACTTGTGGATCTGTGCCCCATGGTACTGTGCTCATAGAAGGAGAGGGGGAGGACAATGCTTGGCAATCAGGAATCTGGGGGGATGTGCCCTGCTGCCACATCTCTGGCATGTTGCAGAGATACCAGATACCCTCTCTGTGTTGCATTACTTCATTTGCACCTTTCCTCAGACTCTGTTGGACCCAGCAGGAAACACCACGCTCTGCCTCAGGTGAATTCACAGAGCCTCATCTGCCATATGCCAGGTCTTCATTCCCACTCCTCTGAAACACAGGGAGTAACTGCCTGGTTCCCAGTGCTGTCCTTGGGCTCCACCTGACACCTGGAGGACTCTGCCAAAGGGGAGGCTGAGGGAGCCCATGTCCCTTGGGAGATTTCTCAGCTGATGGAAAAACACTGGTGTGTGTTATGGCTGGGCAGGAAATACTTTTCTCATCTTAGAGAGTCTTCTGAGTATAGAAAAATGTTCTGTTTTGCTGTGGAGCAGATGTCAGGCTTCTGAAAGTTTTTCTGTAGGGAAACTGGAGCATCTTGCAGAGCCCTAACCTCTCATCATTTGCCTGCCTAAGCCTGGGAATTTTCGACCCAGTTTCCTGGCACCCAAAGCAGAGAACACAACTGCAAGGTGAATCACCTCATTCCAGAGCCCAGGAGAGCATCCCTTTGGCTTACAGCAAGGACACTTGTCTCCCAGATGAATGCTCTTTCACCTGGGGGACAGTTGTCATTCAGAGGAGAACATCTGTGTGAGAAGGGCAGGAGAAACCCTTCCTGCCACCCAGTGATGATCACAGGGCCCTTGACTGTGCACCCTTTGTTCTGTGGGTTCTGGGGCTTGTTCTGCACTGTGGCAAGGACCCAGGCTAACTGGGACATCTTAACTCACTTCAGCCCTGAAGGCTGAGCCCAGAAGTGCAGAGTGCTCTGTGAATGAGTTTGTCAAGTGAGAGAGGGAAAGGAGTCCTTCCTGCACTTGGAGTTTTGTGGACAATCTCTGGCCCCTGAGGTAGCTTGTTGGCAGCTACATCATGTAGTATGAACAGGGGCCTCTCTGCGTTGCCCTGGAGCCTGCTGAGCAGCCAGCAGAGCAGCCAGGTGGGTTTCTCTTGCTCTCCCTGGCTCCCGTGGATCATAGGTTTGCTTGGAAGAAGGCTCAGGAGCCTTGCCTGTGTACCTGGACAGCTGGTTCAGTGCTGCAGAAACACGCTGGCAGCTCAGCTTTTTCAGACCAAAATCCTCCTGTGAGTTATTCAAACCGTAACTGTAGTCTGGAGGATAGTTTTCTTCTCGGAGTGAATATTAAGAAGATAAGGACAGGCCTTTGTTTGCAAGTGGATGGTTCTCTCCCCTGAGCTGACCCAAAGCCTCCTTTGTGGTGTCAGGCTCGGTGAGCCACTGGCTGGGACAGGCTGAGCCTCCAGGCAGGTGCTGTGCAGTTGAGGGAACACTCTGTCAATAGCAAGGAGGACAGTACAATTTTTATTTTGTCCTCAACTATCGACACAGTGGCTCCTAAATGCCTCCTCTCTCTGTGTTATCTTCACAGGTCACCTTGGTATTCAGATGGTCTGCGACAGAGGAAGCATGAAGGGAGGAGGCTAAGTGCCAGTGGTGGAAGTCACACTCTAAAGGTGATCTGCTGTGACCCAAAAGCTTTCTGACATTCTTTGCCTTGCTTCTGATAGAGAGGAAGAAACTATTCTACACACAGTGTCTGTAAAGTCCCAGCAAGTTGCTTCCCTCCAGAATGTAGAGTTTCCAGCTCCAGGAGATTTCTTACCTGCTTCCTGTGTGGAAGTGCCTGCAGGATCAGTCCCATAGGTGGACTTGGCTCTGGTGCTGGGATCACACGTGATAACTAGGTGACTGGGTTGCAGACCCATGCAATAACCTCTCTCACTTAGATTTTTCTAATTAGATATTTTTCTGTTGTCTGATTCTGTGAAGTTCCTTGGAAGTGTAGTGGCAGAGGATGTGGTTTGTGGGCGCTGCTGCCTGGTCACATTGGTGGATGCGACCAGTCTCTGTATTAAATACCACAATGCCAGCACGTCTTAAGTGACCCTTTGTTCACACACTCACCTTTGCTGCTGGTAAACCTGTTCCATCCTGCCTTGATCTGTTTTGGAGGCAGGTTATTGTGATGGGAGTCTGGAAATAGGAATGACCGGTGAGCTTTCCTAATGGACAGGGTTCTGCTCATTCTGCTTTTGTGCCAGGTTGGGCTCTGCAGTGCCTTGGGTCTTATGAGGGAGCATCTTTCTCCACCAATGGACAGGCTGTGCTTCTGCTTCCCATCCCCATAACTGTACACCAAATTCTACCTGAGCAGCACTTGGACCTGAGGATTGCCATGTTTTCAATGTGCTCCTCTACTCTTCGCGTGTCTACAGCTGTAGGATCAGCTCCCACCTTAAGCCACACTCAGGGACTAAGAGGAGGCAACAACTAAAAATGAAAAGGCAGTCTGTGTGAGAGGAGACAAACCTTCAATCAGAATAAATTAGAAGGCCTGGGTTATAAAAACAAAAAATGAGTGAAAGGTAGCAAGGAAACATCCATGGCTAGCAGGGAAGGACACTAAGAGGAATATTTGAAGTGAAATGACAATGTCTGCATCCAAGCAGCTTGCAGACCACCTGCAGCATGTGTGGGAAGCCTTGTCAGGGCTGGTTTGGCCATGGACAGCAGTGAGTACGTACAGGGCCAGCCTCCCTTATTGGGCCTGACTTGAGATCTCTCTCCACTGATCTAGCAAATGTTTTCCCTAAAGCAAATCCCTGGTTCATCCGAATCCTTGCTGCTTGGCACTATCTTGACAACGGTGTGTACAACTGCTTCTGCCTTGCCAGTTCTATGTGGGCTGCTTCAGGGGCATTTTAGCCATGTAAAACCTTTACGTTGGTGCCCTGGGTTGCAGGTGCTGTTTGAACTTTCTTCTTCTCTACAGATGACTGTGACAGACCACAGGCACTGAAGGTGAGCAGGGGAGCTGTACAGGACTGCCTGTACAGGGCAGGGCAGGCTGTGACTGGGTACACAAGTGGTCCTCACTTGTGCAAAGACAGTGAATTAGTAACTCCAGTCATGGAGATGTTAAATTTCCATCCTATAAGCATAACACTACAGTCCCTATTCCTCACCTTATGGTCAGATTTCTGTGTGTCAGATTCTTTGCATCCCATAGGTCTTTGTCAGACACATTTGTCTTTTTTTTATTTAGGTGCCACTCCTGTCTCGCCCCTTTTTTTCCTGTTAAAAGAGAGCGAGAAGGAATTAACATCATGTCCTCATCTTACTGCTCATGGTTATCTCTGGTTTGGTCAGTGCATGGCAGCATTTGCCCCTTGCAAAGGCTGGGGGGGAACAGCAAACTGCACCTCCCTTGTGTTTCTGCAGCAATGGGCTATAGCTGACCCTTGTGCCAGGCTGTTGGCAGGGGAATCCTATCAGGTAGGACAGGCATTAGAGGTTTTCCAGTTTTATTTACCAGCCACATCCACTCAAAGCCATGGGGAAGGCACCACAGGAGGGAAGGGGTCATGCTGCTGTTTAATGAGTGTCTGCAGTGTTCAGTAAATCACTGATTATTTTCCCCTTACTTAGGTCCCAGTCAAGACTTCTCTTTCCTAATGCAAGCATTTCCATCTTCACTGAGCATGTGAATTGTTGGTTTTCAGACTTCATTTACTTGGGTTCTGTCACTGGCATCAAGTGCCATTTTTGACAGCCAAAACTGGTTGTGAACTTCCTGCTCCTGCAGGAGATGAACACTGCTGTTCCCACCCCGAGAACAAACCAGAACCCCAGCTGTCCTTGTGCAGGGTCTGTCTGGGGCCTCCTTCTCCACTGCCAGCCCTTCCTGTGCTGTACTGTCCCTTCCTGTGCATGTCCCACTGTACTGAGTCCTGCCTTCAGGAGCTTTCCAGCCTGTGCCAGACATCCAGCTGACCCCCTGCCCTTGGGGAGGTGCTTTTGCTTCACACCACAGAAGGATGCTGTGGGTGTGAGCAGACAGTGTCAGTGGATGCCAGCAGGAACAGCAGCAGCACATGTGAAGATCCAGCTGCACGTAGGGATGGTGTGAAATAAATAAGATCCTGAGGACTGAGACACCCACGTTGTAAACATTCTGAGGAAGGAGGTGGTTTTGTGGGTCAGCTCTTGCCTGTGGTGCCTATTTGCAGCTGCAGCTGCAGCATCCTGCATGCACTCCGAAATGCATCTTCAGGTTTAGCTTGGTCTAAAAAGGATGTGTTTAATGAACTTGAGTGTGACTAAAAGCACAGCAACTGCAGAGGACCGGGCATGTCTCCAAAAGCACCTCCTGAGCTGCCCTGCAGTGCTGCTGTGGATGTGCCCACCCTGCCTGGTCCAGCCCTGCTTCTCCTGTCACAGGCACTGTCTGGAGACCTCAGCTGCATCCCATTTGGGGAAAATCCATGGGTCTCTAGCAGTGGCATTATCAGAGTTCGGAAATTTTATGGTCAGCTAAAATATTGGGCACTGCTCCAATAAGATTGGAGGGGATTGAGAAATACACAATATCAGTATAGTGTTTGCATCCATTTCATGTACACAGCTTTCCAAGGGTAATCATCATCAGGGAATCCTCATAAAGTATTTCTCTAAGCAATATTTGATGTCTTTCATTGAAGCTCTGGAATAAAGTAAATAAAAATAGTTGCTAATTACTGCATGTGGCACAAAGTGCCACCTAATTAGGACAAGTTGCCCTGAAGAAATAGTTATCCATTTGAAAAGCTTTAGGAAAGAAGTGTAAGTCTTAAGATCTGGAAACCAAAAGCCATTGCAACAACAGACCAAAGGAACTGCTCTATTTAGTTCATTAAGGAGAATTTTTAAAGCATTCCCATCCACATCTATGAATTATTAAATATTAAGACATTAGACATAAGAAAGAAAACACAGAATTTAAAGCTGCACAAACTCAGGCAATGGGTAAGGCAGACTTCAGCTGTGATGGGGCTTAATCATTAAAGCAGTTTACTGTGCATTATAGAGGACTTTCTGTGCTTGAAATGTGTATCTGCCCTGGAAACACTGTGCTCATTCTAGGACTTGCTGGTGGAGTTTTCTGGCCTGGTACTGCAGGAAGTTGGACTTTACCATCCAAGTGGTACTTATTGAATATCATATCCATGAAACCTGCACACGAGATTCTTACTGTTACATTCTTATTAACAATTATTGAGGTGGCTTTCTCTGATGGCTTCTTTGTCATTAGCTGTGAGGATATTCCTAATCTGATCACCCTTCCAGGACATGTTAAGCACCCATTCATTTTAGGAACCCTTTGAAAGTGGATCATTTAAGAGTTAAACTTCCAAGAGTTAAACCATTATTTCAGATTGCACAGTTCAAAATGTTTATCTACCAAAGCCGCCTTCTAACCCCACAGATGTGAGGCCTCCATGGGTACCTCAATCCTTCCTCCTAAGTCCCTTCCCTGTCTATGGGCAGGTGCCAGCTCGGGGTGACTCCTCCAGGCTGTGGGGATGAGCCTCGTCCAGGGCCAGTGTTCCCCTCCAGCTGGGGTGCAGCACCTTGGCCCCAAACTGTGACACTGCAATAGCACCCATGACAGCAGCCCCCATTCTGCCCACAGGTAGGGGTTTATCTTACAGGCTCAGAATGAAACTGAAACCATGATCCCTGCAAATAAACCATCTTCACATCTCAAGCCCACCAAAATCCCTTGCTCTAGTGGCCTTCTGTTTATTGCCATTAACTCATGGCCTTCTCTGAGCAGCAACAAGAAATGTGACTCTCTCAGTGAGATTTGGTCCAGATTTACCACTAACAGTTAATGAAAACATCCTATGGCAAGAAGCAGTTTAAGACCTCTGCTCCAGTCTAACTCACTTGTATTTTTATTTCTCTGTACATTCCTGTGGCCTTGTCAGATCCCAGAGCTGAGCTGGGGAAGGATGGAAAGGGAGAGCTGTGCTGGGAGGGCATCACTTGAGAGGGATAAGGTCCTTTGTCACAGCTGTTTGCTAGGGAAAGCACAGATTGGTCACTGATGTGTAATAAAGTACTCCTTGTGCTTACAATGGAGCACTGGTTTACACCCCCTTTTTTTTTCTGGTTTTGCTTTGGTTTCAAGGAGGTTTTTTTTGTTGCCTTTTTTAATGGTCTACTAAACATTTCTATTCAATGGTTACCACCTTTCATTTCAGTTGGGAACGTGACTGGCATGGCTCCTCCTTCCTTTTAGCTCCAACCTCCTTGGGAAGACCTACAAAAACATTCCGGCACTTCTTCAGTTCTTAACATTTATCTGTTTTGGGAGAGTTGTGGATGCATCTTGTTCTGCTCCCCATCTTTAGGGAATTAGCTCTGCTTCAGGAGTTCATCCCTGGCAGAGCTGTCCATCCAGCCTGGAGCCTTTTAAAGCTTACAGAAAAAACAAGCATGTCCATTTTGCTAAATATATTCCTTTTCATTTCTAGGTCCTCCTATAGAGCCCCTGGAGCCAACCAGGCCTTTACCAACTCTTCCTGTTCGCAGAATTCACTCCACTTCGGAAAGAAAACACGAGAGACAGCCACGGCCTCCCAGTCCTCCTCTGGGTGATAGGCCAGCTCTCCCTGGCTCCAAACCGAACATCTGTGATGGCAACTTTAACACTGTGGCTCTCTTTAGAGGAGAAATGTTTGTTTTCAAGGTACTAAGAATTCCCACTTACCCATGAGTCTTCCCTTCATTTTATTGCTGGAAAAGGTCAATAGAAGTATTTGGTAGTGAGACTTGAAATGTCTGTGAAAAGAGCTCTGTTCTTCTGAGGGTGATGACTGAGCAATATTGGAAGGCCGTGTGAGCAGATTGGCTCTGTAATATTTGGAAACAGTGCCTGATGGGATTTACAAAATGCCCTGGCATCCTGTGCTCCAAATGTGAACTGGGTGCATTGGCAGAGAATTCAGATGCCACAAAGCCTCAGAAGAGCCACCTGTAAAGCCAGGAAGCAACACCAGTACCATGGGTAACCATAGAATCCTAAAGTGGGTTGGGCTGGGAGAGACCTTAAAGACCACCTTGTTCTACCCCCTGCCATGGACAGGGACACCTTCCAGTAGACCAAGCCCTATCCAAACTGGCCTGGAACACTTTCAGGGATGGGGCAGCCACAGCTTCTCTGAGAGCAAGCCTCATTGTCTCAGAGGTGACATGCATTTAACTGGTGCTTCAGGAGCACTCAGCCCCTGGGGAGTTTGAGTCAACCTTTCTTGTAAACTACAGCCCTTTGCTCAATAACCCAGTAAGCTTGAATATGGACATCTATGATCCCATTCCCAAAATACCAGTAACTCTCACGCTGCCCAATGGGTGTGAAGTGTGGAAAGGGACAGATTGAAAATTATTAAATGGACAAATGAAATCAGTTGCAGAAGATTTCTGAAATGAAACTAGTTGAAGGTTGGGATGGTATCTGGGAGAAGTCTCAAAGGTTCTGTCCTGCTCATGCTCATCCCTGAGCATCCACTGCAGCTTTAACTAATGATTGAATATCAAAAGGGATATTTCATAAAACTCCTTTGTGCCTTTAAACCTTGTGTGCTTCACACAGTCACCAGGTGATGTTCAGGCTGTCTGGCTCTCCTGGGCTCCGAGAGCTGAGCTTCAACTGAACCAGGACAAGCGTGACAACTCAGTGAGAAGACATGGAGAGGTCACAATGCTTACAGCTGTGGACTTGCTTCCCCCCTGCTCCTTTTCCCTCTCCTTCTTTCCACCCTTTTTCACAGCACCATCAATCAACAGCTCCCCCTTTGGGCTGCCATCTTCCCCCCACAGCACTTCCCACACGGAAGACAGTGTTGGGCTGGGTTGGAGCTGTCACCTGAAGCAGGACTTGGTGTCTGTAATGATTGCAGGGCCTAGGCAAGGATTAGCAGTGCTGCATGCTGGACCCAGCCAGGTCTGACTGCAAGATGAAAGTACTCAGTCTCAGGAGGCTTCTGGTTTCCTCAGGATCGCTGGTTCTGGCGTCTGCGCAACAACCGGGTGCAGGAGGGGTATCCCATGCAGATTGAGCAGTTCTGGAAGGGCCTCCCTGCGAAGATCGACGCAGCCTACGAGCGCTCTGATGGCAAATTCGTTTTCTTCAAAGGTACAGTACAGTTCAGTATGAGCCAACCACTCCTGCCTCACCTCAGACTGCTTTTATGGCATGAAAATGGTGAAAACAGGTACACTGCACCCTTGCCCTTTTCCACGGGGGCACTTCAAGCAGCCACTGATCCTTAAAATACAGTTCCGTGTGGGCTGGCCTTGCCAGGACAATCTCTGTATAGAGTTAATATCAGTTAGGGGAAATTGGCTTTCATGTGGTAACAAGAAACAGCTCCTATTTCCCAGGGAGTGTCAGTCCCCTGCTTATTTTCTTGAACACCTTTTGCCAGGGCATTGAGGCCTCTACAGGTGCAGGGCACTCCCAAACCTCATTTCTGGACAATTGTCTCCTAAAGAGACAAAATGACCAACGTTATGCTGGGGCCCACTTTAGCTCCTTGTATGGTGACAGTGCCTGAACAGGATCCTGGAACTTGAGAGCAAGCTGTGAGCAAGGAAGGGTGTCTGGAAAGCATGGCCAGTACAAAACCACATTACCTTCTGGATTTGTGTCTGCAGCTTCACTACCTCAGCTTTCTAAACCATACTAAAACTTGAGAGGCTCAGGGAAAGGCAACAGAAATGTCTGAAAAGCTTGGGCTGATCAACACCTCATCCTGAGCAAAGGATGGCAGACAGGGGATGAGACAAGTCTTTGAAGTCATGACTGGCATGAGAAGGCAAATGGAAACGGGCTGTTCAACAGCTCTCCCAAAACCAGAGCTGAGAAGCAGCAGATGAAATAAGGTTTCAGATACAAAATGAAATGGAGGAGCAGCTTTTTCAGATTACAGTTAAGCCTGGAAGCCCCTCAACATGCTGTGGTTCACTGCGGTTGGTTTAGGTTCATATCAGTCCAACTCCTAACAGGCCAATCTGTTTGTTGTTTGTGTCCCCACTCACCTCTAGGAGATAAGTACTGGGTTTTTAAGGAAGTGACAGCAGAGCCAGGCTATCCTCACAGCCTGGTGGAGCTGGGGAGCTGCCTGCCCCGGGAGGGCATCGACACGGCGCTGCGCTGGGAGCCCGTGGGCAAAACCTACTTCTTCAAAGGGGACAGGTACTGGAGGTACAACGAGGACAAGAGAGCAACGGACCCAGGATACCCAAAACCCATCACCGTGTGGAGAGGAATCCCTCAAGCTCCTCAGGGGGCTTTCATCAGCAAGGAAGGCTGTATGTGTCTGCAGTCATTACACTGTTAGATCGGGAAGAGCTGGACTGTGCTGGGAGCTGGGTGGTTGGATGTAGAGTGTTTTTGAGTATTTTCTGATCCAGGAATCAAGTCTCAGAAGCGCTGGGCTCACCTGGGCTTTGTGAGCAGCAGCAGTCTGAGATCCTTCCTGACCCTCATCCCAAGCCACACACCTCCTCAGCTGCTAAACCACGTTGTGACAATCCAGCTCTGTGGGAATGAGACCTTTTCTGCCACAATAGACCCTACCCAACTTTTCCTAGGCCCTGGTTCTGGGGATGCTGGAACTTATATTTCCTCCTAATTTACCTGTAGTGAGCACTGGCTTGCTGCTAAAGGTTCCAAGCTGTCTGATGTTAGCAGTTAGCCTTGAAGTTATGCTCTGAGTAGGGGCTTGGAGCTCCAGAGGCTCCTTCCAACACATTTCTTTCTCTGATTTGAAGATTTCCTCCTCCTCCAGTTAGGAAAAGAGCCAACAGAAGGGACTTGTGTCATTGAGGCTGTGTTCAGATCTGGAGCTGTGGTGTGAGATGAGGGCGGTAGGGCTGGGTCAGGCTGGAGGATAGCAGTGAGAGCCAGCCAAGCTGGGGAACACTGCAGGAGACCAACACTTTCACCAGAGCTCCCTTCTCCTGTTCTCTTTCTTTTTTCCTAGTAACTTGAGAGTCATTAGAAAATGGGTCATCTGGGGAGAGGGAGGTGCTTCAAACAACATGTATTATAAAGCATCACCCTTTTATTGGCAGGACAACACTGCTCCTTAACACAGGCCAAATCTTCGGGATTCTATGGCAAAAGGACTCACCTTACTCAGCATTTGCTCCTCAGGCTGAATGAACAGAAACCTGGTGTTCTTCCAAACACTGTCACACCCAGGCACACACACTGGCACCCTGCAGATGATGTTAATCACTTGGTAATGATGAGCACATATTCACAGATGCTTTAGTAAAAAAATAACTCACTGCAGAACCCTTCATTTTAAGTTAGTAGCGTTTTCTTTTTTAATTCCCAGCTTGTCTTGGCCAAGGAGAATGGTGTTTCACGGGCAATGTTGAACACAGTAGCCAGGGTTACGGCTTGTCCTTTAAATCCCAGCTCCAAAACCAGCTTCACTTCCCAATGGCTTGGGAATGCTCTGGATAAATGTTTTATTATCTTAGATAGTGGACTTCAGGTTGTTCAGATTCCCTTAATGTCCTCCCACAAGCACAGCTCATTAACTGGCAATAGTGAGAAATATTCTCTGTTTTGTCTCCTAGTTTACACCTACTTTTACAAAGGAAAGGAGTACTGGAAGTTCGATAACCAGAGGCTGAGTGTGGAGCCAGGCTACCCCAGGTCAATCCTCAAGGACTGGATGGGCTGTAACCAGAAGGATGTTGAGCGGAGCAAGGACCGGCGCCTCCCGCACGACGACGTGGATATCATGGTGACAATAAACGACATGCCCAGCACTGTCAATGCCATTGCAGTGGTGATCCCCTGCATCCTGTCTCTGTGTATCCTTGTCCTGGTATACACAATCTTCCAGTTTAAAAACAAAGAGGTGCAGCAAAATGTTGTGTACTACAAAAGACCTGTCCAGGAATGGGTATGACACAGCCTGCTGCACATTTCAGCTCATTGAGCTGATGAGGACTGTGGACACACACGAAAAAGAGGAAAAAATGCATTGAAAAGCCTACCAAACAAAACTACTTCAGTGACGTACAAGTTTTGGACACCCTGGGATGGAAATAAGCAGGAAAACTGGACAAAAACCAGGCAGGCAGCGTTGCAGTATGGAGCCTCTTTCCTTTGTACTGCTTTGGTCACCTGCCGGTCGTGGTGCCATCCACCGGCTTGCTCTGCCAGCACCAGAGTCTTCAAGACAGGTTTCAACTGATCTGGGAAACTTCCTTCAGTTCCCTGCACCAGTGCTCCCTGTTAAACCCAGCATTCTCCAGTGTAGCTAAACCACCTCTGAACAGAACCATTTTTTTAATAGCTGTCTCATAAATGAATTAAGATCATGAAATCTATGAACAAGAAGAATTTCAGTGTCATAAGCAGAAGACATTCTGATGCTGAATCATTCTAAAAAAAATCTTCTTAGTTTATTAAAAAATCCAGGGATCTACCTGGATACAATTTTCCAATACCTGCTGGTCAGATGTTTTGTACATTCATAACTAATCAATGCTGCCACTCAGCACAGTGCATGACAAGCCACCGAGCACTCAAAGAGGTACCGGAGTGTGGAGCAGAAGCTCAAGAAGCACCAAACCAGACACCTGGCAAGCCCTAGATTGGGACAATCTGAAGACAAAGTAATTGGGTCTTAAAAAAAAACAACCAACCAACCAAACAAACAAAAAAATGGTCTTTGTTTTGGGAGCCAATCATGAAAGAAATATTTAAATGTCATTTAAGTTGGTTTAAGCTCCCACCAGCAAGAACCCAGGAACCAATGGTAACCGAAATATGTGTATAGACAGACTGCACTCTGCCTGTTAAGATGCTGGGAAAAGATGAGTTGTTGTTCTGTGGCATGTGTAACTAGATTGTGGAATTTGTACGTTGGGTTTCAGGAGAATGGAAATGTTTGTTTGGAGTGAGGTTGTCATTATATTTTGCTGAAATAATCAAGGTACAGTAAGAATTAGGCCTGTTTATAAAACTAAATCCAACCCCTGTAGATGTTACAAACATTGTATGCCTTCAGGATTTGGGGGTTTGTTTTGCTCACTTCTTCACAGGCAAATATTTGGCAAGGACCAAAGGAAGCATGCCACACAGTAGAATGAGTTTACCATGTTTGACAGAGCTATAAAAATCAGGTAAAGGTAAGAAAAATACCTTAACTTTCAGCTAGTGACTTTCCACAGGTCTCTTCCTACAACATTAGCTTCTGCTTATCCCTCTTACAGTTGTGAGTGATTCAGGACATTGTGCCTAACCACAAACTTTTGATTTTCATGTTGATGCTGATATTTTTACCATGTTGAATAAGAGTGGAAGAGTCTTTTGCAGTGCAGCGTAACGGTGAAGTCCAGCACTGCACAGAAGTGCCATCCATGTCAGCACAGGAATTGCTTTGTCCGCTCACCATGGGGAGCAGGTGATTAACCTAAACCCTCTGCCTATAACTGAATTTTATTGAGTGCAATGGAAGTGCGATGCACAGAATGTCCATTTACTATAGAAAAACTACAGCTTTGTAATGTCAGCTCTGAAAAAAACCCCCAAGGACAACAAACACACTATTATTCCTAATCACAATGAGGAACAAAGCAGCAGAGAAATCGTTAGAATTACGGATTGCTAATTAGTGCTCAAATATTGCTCTGGTGAAGCAGGATAGACACATAGATTCATCTGGTGAAGCCCACTATGACTGCATTAATGTGTGGTCTCAAACTGTATTTTGTCCTTCATAACTGATTTCCATAGCCAAGCTGTTTATTGTGTTTAAACATAAACTATTACCAACATATTACAAAGTAAGTGAGAAGCTCGTAGATGCAAAACTTCGAACTGTAGTGACAAAATGTGCTAATGTCTCATGATGAGTGAAGGAGTGCGAAGGACCAAACGAAATCAGAGCTACTGATCAGACACCCCCACGCTACTCCGTGTTGCTCTGTGTACCAGAGGTGTGGTGGGACACACCCACAGACGCCACAGCCACATGGCACCTCGATCTCATCTGTATGCTGCCATCTCGCCGGGACTGCGACAGCCCAAACCTCTGAGCAACTTCCAACAGCCATCATTTAAAAAAAATTATTAAAAAAAAAAATTTACAACGGAGAACAATGTCTGGGTTGGTTTGTATTTTCTCCCCCCTGCCCCAAAGGTAGGTTTTTGGCCTGCCCAAGGAATGAGCTGCAAGTGGCGCAGTGCCCAGGTGGGCAGGAGGCTGAGCCATGCCTGAGGTGGCTGCAGCAAGATGAGCTGCTGCCCTGGGCTGCCAAAACCCAGCCTCAGCTGCTGCTCCACACAGCCACAGAAATGCCCCAGGGTCTTTTCTACCTGCCCTGTACCTGGGGCAGGTGTTATGTGTGGGAGTTTCCAGGGAGTGAGGTATTCCGGGAGGTGCTCAGGGGGTGAGAACAGCCCTCTGCAGCCACAGGGGGTTTCAAGGGGGGAAGCAGCTTTCCTCCAGCACAATCCCATTCATTATCATCCCTGTTTTGCCAAGATCAGGCCCTGGGCACTCCTGGGGTAACTTGGGGCTGGGGACAAACGTTTTTTTTTGTGTAAAGGACAGTTCCCATCCCTGAGTTCTTTGCTGGGATCTTGTGCTGTGCTACAGAAGCACTGAACTCGCTGCCCATCAGCCTGGCCAAAACTCTCTGTGGGCAAGGGCTGTGTTCCAACTCCTGTCCAGAAATGCTGAACACATTGTTCCCACAGGGGAGCATGGATCAGGAGTGCTAATTGAACTCTAACAAGCAGAAAAGGCTGTTACGTGTTCCTGTGATCCTGCTCTGCACCACGGGGGTTTGGACAGCCCAGGGACCTTGGAACACCCTGGACGGGCTGCCAGTCACACTCACTATACTGCACTCAATATCCTATTTGGTTTTCCAGTTTTTGACTACTTTGAATAATTTCATTACCATTCAGGCCCATTGTCACAGGAAATTTAGACTATTGCTGGGATACTTGATCACTACATTCACAAAAGCTGGTTCTCCACTAAGATAGATTAATTATTCCTAACTTATAATGCATCATTAAACCTCAAGATCTCAGAGGTTTAAAAACCTCTGTAAAGGATCCTGACAAGTTTTTGGCCATTAAAGCACACACAGCTATATACCCCAAGGCCTTCTCACTGAACCCAGAGTTACGAGCCTTTCATTCCTCCCTCGTGTCACATTCACCCCAGGGCTAGGTTCCAGCTCTTCTGATAATATCACCTATTTGTCCAGCACTCCTTTAGTTCCTCTGATCATTCCTGCAGCCCTTCCTGAGGTCACATGTTGCCTTACACTGCCTGATGGCAAAGCTGCCAGGTGGCTTTAGCCATGGTATGTAACCCACACCTTTGTCGCTGAGCAATTTCATTTTTAAGAATCCCAGCTCTGGGGACATACAATTTGATTTTATTGACTATTCCTTAACACCTTTTGGCATCATCACCACACATGCTGAGGTGCCTTAGAGATGAAAGCACATGGAAAGGGTCAGTCAAGGGCTGCATTGTGCCTGTGCCTCAGGCTGTCATGCCAAGGGCCTGTCACCTGGAATCCTGCCCTTCTGGACCCCTTCACCTGGGCTCTCATTTCACCCTTGCTGTGGCACAGTGCAGTGCTCAGCCTCCTCACCACCACCCTGCTCCTGCCAGCTCTGGCACTGCAGGGCAGGATCTCAGGACAAACAATGGGCAGCAGCATGAGAATTTCACCCTTCCTTTCACCAGCTTTAATGTAGATGAGCATTACGCAAAATATCTATTTGCAGAAACACCTGGCAACCACTGTGTAACACTTGCATCTCATCTACACATAGTGCTCAGGATAAAGATGCATCATGGATTTACAGCTAATGCTGCTTTGGGCTGTTTGGGCACTATTTTCTTAATTAGTTCCAGACATTGTTTGCTTTCTTGACCATTACTGAAGGCAGAGCACATCTGCTCCAATATGGACTTTGAGTCAGGAATGCACTCTTGCACTGCTCGGAGTTCACCGCTACTGGGTGAAATTTGGATTCTTAACCACAATGTGCTTCACTTCACACTCAGCTGCACTGAGTTTCCCTTTCTATCCAATCCTCATCCTCACTAGTCAGAGTAAGTCAGTATAGCCAAAATTCCCTGCCCTAATCCACTGACTTTCCTAAACCAGGCAAGTCAGAGGGCTTCCCTCATTCCATGGGAGCACTCACGAAAGGTCCCCAAATGCCTTTGGCACAAAATCCTGCCAAATGCCTTTTGAAAATGACAACAGTATGAGACCTTCTCCCTATCCCTGTGGGCTCTTTAAAGAGCTGCACAGGTCTTCTGGGACACAACCTTCCATTGAAACACCATGTTCATCCTCTTATGATCCATGTTTCTATACCCATTCTGTATTACAGTCTTCCTTGTACACAGGTCTATCTCACAGAATTCCCACAGACCCACATTTAAAACGAGTATCACATTTGCTGCACCCAAGAGCTGAGCCCTGTGAGGTGGCCAAAGGGAAGCAGCTTTTCATTCTAAATACTGAGACAGGCTGAGAGGAGCAGACCTGGAGTCAGGGCCAAGACAGGTGGTGCATGATATCAAAGGGTTGATATCTGATCACAGATGATCATGGCAATCTTTATTTTGAAGTTTAAGGAGTAAACTTTTATCAGCCAAATCTTACAAAGCCTTCCCTGAACATCCAGACAGTAAAACAAAAATTAAATTTATTCAATTTTCTACAAAGCCCAAAGCCCCTGGGCTGAAAAGAGCTCTACCCATACAACCCTCAGGTTATCATTCCCCAAAGAACCCAGCTGAGAGCAAGGCAGCTGTGTGGAGAAAGGTGAGAGCTTCCTCTTACACTCAGGATGGGAAATGGAAGCACTTCTATGTCTTCAGTGCACCCTTAATGGGCAAGCAGGAAAGCAACTGAAATGAGATATCACTAACCAACAGCTGTGTAGAAAGAAATTACAATCTTCTGCCTGAAAGTAGCACCTACAGCTGCTTTCCATCTGGAACAAGCAAAGCTCTTCACAAGGAAGCTCCCAAATCCATAGCCTCTGACTGCTTAGAACCGTGTTATTTAACCTTTGTCTCCATGGTAACTCCAGATAAGGTGGTCCTAATCTATTGGGACTTGCTGATTTCTAAGAGTTTCTTTCCTGTTGTAGAAGGTGAATTCCTGCAGGACAAATTAAGCCCACAGAGTGCCTTTTGGGCCCTTTCCTGCAGGTGCCTCAGAAGCAGCACAGGTGACACCAGGTCAAACATTGCTCCAAGGACTCCCACATTGTTGTTGCTAAAAGCCCTTGGATTGACATTGAAAAACTCCAGTTTTTATCCAAGCTGATCACTTCAAAATCACCATCCCATGGGAACAGCTGCAAGTCAGGGCAAAAGAGCAGGTGATGACTTTTGAGTTATTTTGTGGCAAGTAAACTACTGTATTTTTGGTGTTGGACATACAAAAGGGTCTTACATGTACCTAGAGCAGAAACACCACTCGAGCAAGAGTGTGGGCAGAGAGGGCAGCACATGTAGTGCCAAAACAAACTGCTGTGCAGCAGGACACTGGTGCAAGACTTAAGGCAAAATAATCTCTAGTGATCAACATCCAAGAGCCACAAGAGTAAATACTGTGGGATAATTTGAAGGGGTCAGTTGGCATCACAAAACCAGAAAGCAGAGCTGAAGAACTGAGCAAAGGGATAGAGAGCATTCCTATGCATGTTATTTGTCAGTTTTTGTGGTACCAGTTTACAAAAGATGACAAAAATTTTGTTTTGTAGCCTTTCCCTTGGGCCAGGCCTTCAGAAGTATCATCAGAAGGTCTGGATGTCTGTGATCCAAAGTGCAGCTCAATCCTTCACTCCTTAGGAGCTTTCTGGGAAGTAGGAACCAACACTGCTCATGTCAGGCTAAAAGACAAAACAGAAAGAAGGTTTAGTTGTGCCAGAGTGCAGAAGGCATTTCAAAATACCAGCTTTGGTCAGTACCTGCTTCCCACTACAAATGCCCAGAAGAAATTTCCCTTCCTAGGAAAGGACCTATGAAAAGAGGGAAGTGAGATGTTGTGGACAGCTGCTAACAGCCAGCCACAGGAACAGACCTCTCAGGCTGCCAAAGGCAAAATGCACATTCAGTCTGGCCCAGGTAATCATTGACAGGCTTAATTACAGCTCTGATATGCTCAGAGACATCAAGACTTTGTACTCAAACTGTAACAAGGCAAAGAATTCTTTAAAGGGTTCTCCATTGAAGGAATTCCTTATGCCATAAACAACTCCCAGATTGTGGCTGAGAACTCAGCAATGCTCAGGTAGTTCAGAAACACACTTTCAGCACCACATCAGTGATCCTCAGGGTTGTAACTCAAGGCCCAAAAACAGTTCCCACAGGACATTCCTGTATGTTTATGCCTAAATGTAAAAACATTTGCTCATGAAAAACATTTGCATACATTAATGAATGGGGAAGGTCCCATATCATTACCACTCCAGACAGAAAACAACCCCTGCCTCACATTAAAAAGTAACTTGGACAAAGCCTTTAACAAAAAGACTTAAAAAAATTCAAATTAGCAGTTTTAAATGTAAGAGGTTTAAGGCAGCAGCAGCTGACAAGTTCCACTGTCTTTCTGGCTCCAGGAATGGTTACAGTAAGCATTTGAAATAACAGTTGAATAACTACAGTGATCAAAAGCCAAGATGACAAGAAAAGTCACTGGTATTTTAACTTTTAAAATAAGATTTGTTTTTAAAAAACCCATTTATGTCCTAGCTGAGCACTGAACAGTTGGGAAAGAGAATCTGCCAGCTGAAACAGATGTTCTCACAAAAAGGATTCACATTGCAACGAAACATTTCATAACCCAATGAGCAATTGCTGCCAGTAACCAACAAAAAGAGAGAGGAAGTGGAAAAAAAAAACATTAAAGCAGATAGATCAACTATGAAACCAGCTGCTTTTATAATAAAATCTGGCCTGTTTTGACCATGATTCTGCGCAGAGGTGGATCCTCCCTACCTGTCAATCAGGGAATCCCTCATGTTGGTGGCGATGGTGCTTGGCTGAGCCTCGTTGAGCCTGAAGATGCTCTCGATGACGGAGAGCTCTGTGCTAGTGGTGTCCAGCCCGCAGAAGGCGCACCAGTCGTTGACCACCATCCCCGCCGCGATCACCTCGCTGCCGCGGTTCACCGTCCCCGCCTGCCGGGACACCCAGCTGTGAGCACGAGCTGCCACAGCTCCTCACACAGCCCTGGCACAGCTCTTTTCTGGGTTGCTCAGCTCACACCGCTGAAGAGAGGAACTCTGCCACCAGCAAAGTTATGAAGGTGTCAGATAAAATGATTAATGCACAGCCTTTACTCTCTGGTGAGAAACGGGTGTGGCATTCAGTGAAAGGGAATCCAATAAGCAGAAAGGATAACAGCATTCACGCATCCAACTGAGCAGGCACAGGAGTTCCTTAATCTTTCTGAACACTGGCTTCAGCCAAACCACAAACAGCCTCACATTCTGTATCTGCATACATTCTGTATCTGCACAATGTGCACAATCCCAGCAGAGCAACATTTCAGAAGGTAGCTAAAAGCACTGAGTAGATTATTCAGATTCAGGAAAGACAGGAAACTGTCTGGAAGATTTGGTTCAAGTCTTCTGCTCACCTCCCAGTCAGAATCACTTCACAGAAAAACAGTATCTGGGAGTCCCTGAGCTAGAGAAACATTGCAACTGAGTTGGGAGGGAATGGCAGGAGCAAACACTCCACAAATGCCTTACCACGAGTGGGACCTGCAGCAAAGAAGACAGCTCATCCTGGTCATCGATTGAAGTTTTGGGGTGCACGATTCCTCCTTGGTTACTAAAAACACAGTAACTTCCAACCAGCACCTGGTCTGCTACTGTTTGTCTGAACACCTCCACCTTCAGCACATCTGCCAAGATCTCCTCTGTCTCCTGCAAACAGAAGGAGGATAAAGCCTTCAGCTAAATGGTACTGTGGAGTGGGAAGTCAAGCTATTCCTGCACACAGCTGTCAGCTGGGAGCCTCCCACACTGCACAGCCCATTGCAACCCAGCCACCATAACACACACAGCCAAGCTCCACACTCCACATGTTCCCTGCTTCCTGTGTCACTATGAACACAGCCTTATGTCTTTGCTGAGAAATGCCCAAATCCCCCTCTCTGCTGGGAGTACATAACTTGTATCAATTCTCAGCAAACCAGTCCTCTCTGCTCCCAAACCACTGGGACAAAATGGTCTTATGCTTCTCATAACTCTTAACATCTTCCTTCCTCTCCAGGTTTCACTGTGAATTATTTTGATTTCTCTCTTGCTGGCCATCTTACTTTGCTTTTTATACTTTTTAAAAACATATAATGAAAAGCCTTCTTTCATCCCCTTATTTTTCCCTTATTTGCACTCCTGCCACCAAGTCCCATTTCTTCATCACCTTTAGCACAAGCTGGAAGCAAACACTGTCAGGACCTGGAGCCACACAACACATCTCTCTCAATGCTGTTAAGGTACCAGTTCTCAGACATAAAATAGGAGTGACTTTGTCTCCTCTGCCCTTATTTTAAACTCTCATACAAGAACCTTCTATTTCTCTTTCAGACCCCTGTAATGATGCACATCCATGATTTCTTTCAGCTACGACATGCTCTGGCTCACTCAGCTGTAGCTTGTAACTCCTTCTGTGGTCCTCACTGCACTCCTCCTTACACTCCTTATTAGACCCATGCACACCCTAATTCATTCAACTTCATGCACCCAAAGCAAACTGCACCCAATGATCACTGAATCATAGAGTGGTTTGGGTTGGAGGGACCTTATAACTCATCTCATTCTACCCCCTACCATGGGCAGGGACACCTTCCACCAGACCAGGTTGCTCCAAGTCCCATCCAACCTGGCCCTGGGCACTTCCAGGGATGGGGCTTGGAGATTCTCTGGGAAACCTGTGCCATGGCCTCACTACCCTCACAGGGAAGAATTTCTTCCCAATATCCCATGCAGCCCTGCCCTCTGTCAGTGGGGAGCTGTTCCCCCTTGCCCTGTCCCATGATACACAGGACCCTCACTCTGTCCCTTCTCCAAAGCACATTTATCACAGCTGAGCCAGAGGGAACAATTCCAGCCTCAGTGTGGGCAGCCTTTCCCAGCCCCACCCTGAATGTCAAAGTGCCCCAGAGCCCTGTACCCTGTCCAGATCCGGGTGAACCAGAGCCACGTAGTCATTGCAGGTGGTGACGTTGCCCAGAGCCGACAGCCGCTCCTCCACGCGCTGGATCCGCACGGAATCCGGGAGGCTGTTACGGATGTGCTGCAGCTCTTGGTCTGTCGTGCTGCTTGGGACCAGCAGCCCATGTCTGTTCCCTAAAATGACAAAAGGAAATGGAATAGAATGAAAAGAATGTTTCCACAGGGTGTGTTACCACTTCCCTCCTGTTCACACATGGCTTGAGCTGCCCTTGCTCTGTGCGTTCCTACCAAGCCCAGAATTCAGCCCAGAAGATGTAAAAATAACCAGCACTGCAGGAAAAAAAAAAAAAAACAGGCTGAAGCACAAAGTGTGGGTGAACGGCTCTATCTTTACTCCCTTCTCTCTTACAACAGGACTAAAGGAGGCCCGAGGCTCTCAGTGAGACGCTTTAGAAGGAACTCTCCGTGCAGATGCCATTTGCCCTACAAAAGGCCCGGTGCTACTGCTTGACTGTGGCAGCACTGAATGGCTGAAAGAACAAATAAGCAAGAAGCTGGTCTGACCTAACAGGGTCTCATCAGGCAGAGACACTTGAAAGGCTTTTCCCTGACTTTCATATTTGGTAATGCCTCCCCCTCCCCGGGCCGGCATTGAGGAGCAGCGGAGCTTCCCTGGCCCCGAGAGCCAACATTCCCACCACCCCAGCTCCCGGACGAGTGTCTCTTACCCCACGTCCTTCACAGAATCAGCCAGGTTGGGAAAGACCCTTGAGATCATCCTTCCTCCTCCTCACACACTCGAGGCATTGAAATAACCCTCCAGGGCCAAGGCGCTGCCGCACGGGCTCCCCGGCACGGCCCAGCCCGCGGTGCGGCTCCAACCGAACCCGCGACCTTTCCTCGTCCCCCCCGAGCCTCCCTCCGCCTCACGTACCCACACACATCCTGCCGATGATGCGGCAGCCGGCGATGGAGGCGTGAACCACCGGGATGGTCCCGAAGAGCTCCCCCTCGAACACGCTGCAAGGAGAAAGCGCCGCGTCAGGGCCCCGCGGGGCCGCGGGCAGGGCCGGGCAGGGCCGGGCCGGGCCCTCCTCACCTGTAGAAGTTCTCAGAGCCACCGATGGCCACCAGGCAATAAGCGTTGGTGAGCTTGGCGAAACAGCCCAGTTCGTTATTGTTCTCGAAGCTGGCGCGGACCGCCATGGCAGGAACGGGAATCCGAACGGGGCCGGGAATGGGAATGGGAACGGAGCTGGGAACGGGAAGGAAGCCGAAGGGGGACCAAGAATAAGCCGAGAACGGGAAGTGTGCAGGGTCGGGAAGGAGGCTGAATTGGGAATGGGAACAGGAACAGGAACAGGCCGCAGCGGCTCCGGGCGCCTCCGCCGGAACCACGAGGCGCAGCCGCTTCCGGTGAGGCGCACGCGGGCAGAGCGGCGCCGGCCGCGCTCCTTGGGGACAGCGCCCCCAAGCGGCCAGGAGGTGAAAGCGCTCAGGAACGTTCACCGTTCGGGACTGCGTGTGTGAGGGGGAGCGGGGGCGGGGGCTGCCCGGGACCCGCTGAGGGACCGAGCGCCACCGACCCCGGCCCAGAAGGGACCGGCTGGTGGCGGCAGCACCGCCTCAGGCACCGCTCGCCAGTCCGGGCCCCGCCTCGGCCCTGTGGGACGCAACGCGTCCCCGTGTGCTCGGATGCCAGCTGGGGCGCCTAGAGAGGCCGCCACGGGTCCAGTTGCAGCATCGCTGTCTTTGTCCCGGGTGTCCAGCACTGTCCCTGTGCCTGTACCAGGTGTGCCATGGCTGTCCCTGTCCCTGGCCACTGTGGGCCACTCCCATCTGTGTATAGCCTGAAGCCATGCCCTGGTGTTCCCCAGGTGCTGACACTGGCCCTGTCCCAACACGAGCCGTGCCTGGGCGCCACCTCCATGCTGACACTTGTGGTGTATGACAGCAGACACGTCATCTATGAGCTGACAGGCCACACATGATCCAGCTGCCACCTGAGTGCCTCACTCAAGTATAGGGGCCACCTGTGTCAGCTGCCACCAGTGTTCAGGTGCGCCCCCGGAGCAGCCCCCATCCGTGAGCCGACACCACTGATGTGCCACTGTCAGCCCTGTGCAGATGCCAAAGATGTGCCCAGATATGTCCCTGTCCCCTCCTGGCCTGGCACAGCTCAGCATGGTGGGGGCCTGACCAACTCAGTGCTCATTCCCTCCCACACCAGGACCCAACACGGCTTTTTCCAGCGGAACAACTCTTTTATTTTTCACATCCCCATGCCTTTGGCCAGTTCATTTT
Source organism: Hylia prasina (assembly GCA_013397195.1). Taxonomy (NCBI): domain Eukaryota; kingdom Metazoa; phylum Chordata; class Aves; order Passeriformes; family Sylviidae; genus Hylia; species Hylia prasina. The sequence continues at coordinate 111,622 of VYXD01014434.1, read as the reverse complement.
CACCATATGGATACAGGGAGAGGAATTGCTCAGCATGGACGCAACCACGGCTCACCCTGAAGACCTCAGTGGCTAGTTTCCAGCTGTAGCAATGGCTTTGCTGTAAGTTTGAGGGGAAATGATTCTTTCCCAAGTGGGTAAAAAGAATGTGGGTTATATGTATGTGCTTTTCTCCCTCTTGCCACAATCATGTAATTCAAAATTTGAACTGGAGTTGCTAGTCTCATCTGAATCAGTCATCTACATGGATTAGACACCTTTTAACAGGAACAAGACTAATGTTTTGATTCCAAGCCCCAGGTGTGATGATTGGCAGGGAAAAGCAACCCTTGGAAAATCAGACCAGAGGCCAGCTTGAGGCCCAGGTCAGAGTTCAAACCGACTGTGTATGTGTTTGGATTTTAGCTTGTTGTACTTGGTGATCAGGTCCAGCTTGCTGTGCCCCAGAGTCATTCTCTTCTCTGCCCCATATGCACTGTTCTTTTCCAGCAGCACATCCTCTGGAAACTTGTCATAGCAAGGCACTACGGACTTTTTATCCCGTTTGAGGTGGTTGTATGGGGAGAAAAGGTCAAAATGGCCATGTCCAGGGCTCTGTCTCTTTTCCACCCCATAAAACGCATGCTCATTTTCAGCTGGCAGCTCCCCGGAGGTGGCCACAAGTGCTCTCTGCTTCAGGCTGGTCCCATTGCTGCTGGTACCCTCCGACAAGGACTGAAGTGGCTGCCCCACTCTCGGCAGGGAGCAGTGGCTGCTGTTGGCCTTAATGTCCCCCTGCTTACCAGGGTTATTGGAGGAAGGCTCTGGCTGCAGGAATGTCCTTGCTGTTATGAGGTTTGATTTGGGATACAAGGCTGGGGTGGGTTTATTTGGAGGACTGTTTGCTGAGTCTGGTGGTTCTTCTTGCTGTTTAGGGCAAGTGGGCTTCAGGAATGTGTCTTCCTTCCCTTTCTTATTGCCAGAATCAGAGCTGGAATCTTGCTTTTCCTGGTGTGCACTGCAGCTGGAGTTTTTCATAAAGGGAGACACTTTTATACTTCTGATGCTCACATTGGAAAGGCTACTGGAAGGGCTCAGGGTCTCAGTATCATTCCCCTGAGTGGGTTTTAGAAGACAGTTGTCAACTTTTGAGGTATTCCAAGAAGAGAGACATGTCCCAGGATCTGGCACACAGAAGCTGGTCACTGCTCTGGACTCTGCATACAAGTACCGGAATTCCTTGTCAAACTCTGCCACAATTTGCCCACGGAAGTGGGTCACCAGGCCAGTGTGGACTTGGCTGCAAAGCCAGGTAAAACTGCAGGAAAAGAAACAAAACACATGTAACTTTAGTTCACAGAGTGCCAAAATGCCTAGCATGGATTTCAACATTCCAGTGATGGATTGTGACCCGATTTGTGGTGTTAAAACTTTCTCTAAGTAGGCAGGTATGGGATTGCTCACGGAGATGAATGTGCTCATCAATAATTACAAAAGAACAACCCTAAAGTGGTTGAATGATTTCAGCTCGGGGTCCCTTACTCTTCCCTCGCCTTGACAGGAGCTGTGTTTTCATGTCCTGACATCTGCAACATGTGATGGGGCTTGCAGGAGCTGCTTGGGGAGTGGAAGGTCTCCAGAGACCACAGGAATACCTCAGGACAGGAAGGCTGATGATGTTTGCTGTAAGTATTACTGGGTATTCCCAAATGCAATAGAAGTTAATTCTTGGCTCAACAAGTCCAGTCCTTGCCCTCAAAGTTAAGTGTTTTGGGATCTTTTCTGGGAGGTTGTCATATTCTACCGTAAAACCAAACTGGTTTTGCCCTAGCTGGGGAAAAACTTCCATTAATTGCCACTCTGCAAATTTTCCTTATCTGTGTAACCTTACCTCTTGTTTGTGCCCAAACTGCAACCTAATTAGCTCTTCTCCAATATAGCTACCGATTGTAACCACGTACTCCTAATCTTCCTTTTCCTGATTAAACAGGGAAGTTCCTCTCCTCCCCAGGCTCCTGATCATCCCAATCATCACCTGATTTTTTGTTTTTGCTGCAGTCAAACCAGACCAGCAGACTAAATGTGTCAAATAAACCAGAATTTTCAGAGGTGGCAGTGCCAGCTGAGGGCTGCGTTATTGGTTGCTAAAGGAAGACACTGATTCTGAAGAGCAGGATAAAATGACAGGAGTTCCAGGAGAGCAATTGTCATGGGAGATTACATTCTCAAGTAAATGTCATTTCAGGACAAGATACTGGCACTGTGTTTTGGGACCTCATCAATGTTTAGCTCACAGGGCAGCTATTTGGGAACTTCTAGTAGGAAACCCAGCTCCTGGCTTGTCCCTGAGCACTCTGCAGTTGTTACAGGTCAGACTGGTGTTTGGTATGTTTACACTCAGCAATCACACCCCAAAGAGAAACATAAAATGAAAAAAAATACTCTGGTGCTTCCTATCAAACCAGGTAAATTAGCTAAGAATGCAAAAGTAGTAAAAGAATGAAAAGATCTTCGTGGGTGGCATGAAGAGTACTCAGAAATACCACCCTGGAGGCTCAAAGCAAATGCATCCCTTCACAGAGATATGAGGGTGAAAAAATATAACCAGAAACTACCTGGGATGGCTAAATGACAGAGGAGAAGCTCCTAAGCCCAGAGAGACCATCTTTGAAAAAGGTTGGGTCACGCATTGCAAAAGGGAAAAGAAGAAATATTGAGCTCTTTTTGAGGCACATGGTCTGTGCGCAACAGGAGCGTTCAGATAATTCCTCTGCATCCCTTTATTGTACAGGAGCTTGGGCTGCTCTTGCCCTGAGAACACAAGGGAGGATCAGTCTCCTGTTGAGATCTGTGCAGAAGAGATTAGAAAACATCAACAAAGCAGATATCAGCAACTGGGCAGGAGCAAGGATCATCAAGCCAAGAGCACCAAGGGAATGCCAGGATGAAATAGCTCAGCTCCTAACCAGGCTGTGCTATCTCCCACTTGAAAGGGCTCTGGCTATCAGGAGAGTGGCAGGATGCTAATGTGATATAATGTTTTTAATGTTCCAGACCATTAAGTCTCACCAATTAGATAGATATATGTTGTGTAGTTACACAAATTAGTAGAGACTCTTCTAAAGAATACAATTAATGGCCATATAGCAAATATGAGATAATAGGAATGGCAGCTTTGGCAAAGGAATGTTATCTCTCAAAAAGCCCTGAGAGTTCTTTGAAGAAATCCAGGAGTCCAGACAGGGGAGATTCCATGTATCAACACTGTCTAAGGTGTCTGTCCCAGTGCATTTCCTGGCTCCAAGGAGTGCTGGTGGCCCTGGCCACATTGTCACAGTTTTGTCCCCTGTCCCAATGTACCCAACCATCTCCTCTCACCCACATGAAGTGCCTTTCCTCCTGTGAGGGGAGAGCTCTCCCCCAGCCTTATGACTGTCCCTGCCGCTGATGCCTCTTGGTTCAGTCCGGGCATTCCTGTGTCCCAGTCTCCCTATACCAATCCAATGGGGTCCTGCTCAGTGTATGTCATGACAGGATCTGGAAGGAATCATCCAAGTCCCCTGGTGGCACAGCCTTCCTTGCCACAGCACAGGTTTCCAGGATGGGACAATGTAGTCTTTCTTGCCAGTCATGGCTATTCTCATTGCTACAAACTGACAAAGGTCTTTTCTTCCCTGAATGGCATAGCCAGGGAATGATTTCTGGTATAAAAATGAGGCACTGGATGAAGTTCACAGGTTACAATCCAATACAGATAGGAAGAGGTACTTCCTTGCACAACACAATACCCACATGGGCTTGGAGCTCCTCCTGCTGCAGGCCACCCTGGATGCTAAAAGATCGTAGGAGTGTCTAAGAACGGTAGGATTTTCCTGACATTGTTTTTTCCTTATAACAAACTGCTGCTCACAGCAGTTCTAGATCTGGGACACAAAGGACTCTGGAAGAGGACGGGAGTAGGGTAGGATAGGATAGGGTCCCCTCCCTGCCCTGCTTTCAGACTCTCCGGGAGCGGTGCAGCTCAGCCCTTGGCCGGGAGATGGAGGTGCAGCATCACCTCCGGGCGGTGGGGTCACCGGCCGGTCCTCCCAGCACCCCTGCCCCGGGGCTCTGGCCTGGGCCGAGCAGGAGCGGGAAGAACACCTGCGGTATTCCACAAGTCTCCGTCTCAGCAGCATTTTCGACACCTGGATTAGTTCCCTGCGTGCCTCCCTGTGCTCTTCTTTGGGGTCACGGTGGCCTTTGCCTTTCCTCAGCTGTTTGTACAGGTGACTCCAGATCTCCACACTCCGCCTCTGCTTCAGCTCTTTCCAGCAGATGAGATACCAATTTGCAGCAGAAGGTTTTTTGCTTCTTTCAATAGTTTCTCAAACTCATTTTTATTGCTCTTCTGTCACTTGGGGTGTCACAAAGCCATTCTTTTATTTCCATACACAAACTTCTGTGTTCTGTTTTTGCTCATGGCTAAATGCATGTACCACATAACACTCATTACTAGACCTTTCATTTCAAGTGACATTTTCTTTGATAAGGTAACAACAACCTGCCTTTATTACAGCAAGCTCTTTTAGCTTGCTCCCAACACACTTGAAATAATTTCCATTCCTTTATTTTTATCTTCATTTTGATCCAAACCAGTGCAATATATTCAACTAATTTGGGCACCCATGTCTGTTATCTCTTATTTCTTATTCATCCTTCCAGCAGCAGACCTTGGCTCTTTCTACTGGATTCACTTTTTATTTACACCCCTGAGGACTTGCTCCTCCCTGCTTCGGTGTGCCCAGCAAGGCTGTATATAACTCATCTCCTGGCAGTGTCACTGTTGCCATGTGTGTCACCTGGGGTTCCCTTACTGATGCACTGTGCTTCCTACTCCTTACGCACTCACTTCCTGCCTAATTTGAATTTCTTTCTTGAGGTGACTCCTCTTCAAGCTAGATCTGGAAATCCCTTTGCAAAGCTCCTTCCTCTTGCTCGGGCCATGGATACCTGTGAGTATAGGCACCTTTCTTGGGAAGAAATTCCAGGCTTCCTGCAGCTTCAAAACCATGTAGCTTTATCTGTCCATTGCCAAACACTTCTGTACTTCAATTTTATTTCTCCTGAAGCCACATGTGGAAGCTTTTGCACTCTTGTAAACTTTTGCCTCTCATTCTTCAGTTTCAGCTGCTGTGTCAGCTTCAACCCCAGATCTTGAGTTTCTTCCTATAGCAAACATTGGGCTCCTTCCTCTCTGTGCCCATGACAGGACACACAACAATACCATGACCATCTGTCATTTTCAGCAGAGAAATTTAATCTCCTCTAAGGCAACTCAAACAGCCGACAGTTCAGGCTGACAATACCAGCTCTTTTCTCTGGTTCTAGTCTATCTTTCCTGTTCAAGATCCTGTTTAGCTCTAGCCCCTATTGGTCCTTGGGTTCCTCTCACCTGCTGCAACAGTAAATATCTTAAGTGCTCAAATAAACACCCTATTTCATCTGGTGCCCAGAATAAACCTAAATAGCTAGATATATAATTACATTTAAGATATTAGATTATTGCTTTGCCTAGATACTCAATCTAGTTTTTTCCTTCATTTAGAATAATACAATGCTAAACATTTAATCAGTGTACACATAAGAGTTGAAGGATCTAAACTAATTTGCCTACATTTGTTTAAGATAAAAGCAGTGAGCTTGGTTTCCATATTTAGAAAATGCTACAAAAATGTGCTTGATCTGTACCAATAAGCAGCAATATATCAGAATAAATTAAAGAATCATAGAATCACAGAACATCCTGAGTGGGAAGGAACCCTCAAGGATCATCCAGCCCAGCCCCTGTCCCTGCACAGACACCCCAACAACCCCACCCTGGGCATCCCTGGCAGTGCTGTCCAAAGGCTCCTGGAGCTCTGGCAGCCTCGGGGCCGTGCCCATTCCCTGGGGAGCCTGGGCAGTGCCAGCACCCTCTGGGGGAAGAGCCTTTCCCTGGTATCCAGCCTGACCCTCCCTGACACAGCTCCATGTTGTTCTTATTGTATGAATGAATAAAACCTATGGAAGCAGAAGGACAGTTAAACTATTCCTGCATATTTTGATCCTTTTCTTCATTACTCATCTCCTCACTGCAGAGCTGCTGGACTGGAGTGACACAATGGATGCCAGGGTGCAGTGGATTGCTACAGACCAAAGCTTGGATGTGTAAAAGGTCACACAGTTAGATGTCACCCACTTCACTTCAAAAATAAATGCAAGAAAACTGTATTCTGATAAAAGGACAGGATGGAAATCAGTGACACTTGGGTAAGGAACTAGAATTGATGGAGAACATCTAAACAGATAAAGCTGTGTTTGGGGAAGTGCACAGTGGCTGTACTGGGAACTTTCCGAGCAGAGTGCTGATGGTAAATAAACCATGTTGAAGGGGTTCTGAGAGACTAAGAAGGCAGAAAGCAGAGGGATAAAGGGAGATGCTGCCAGGTTGAATGGGGGCCACTATGAGGAGAGTTGCCAAAACTGCATTTTAGACTCTATAAATGACCACTTATTGGAAAAACTAACTAGAAAGCCAACCAAAAGAGAAACAACATTACCAGTTCAGAGAGTTTCTTTGGGAAGGCCACTCAGCAAAAAATAACCATGACCTAGCTATATCAAATATTCTTCCAGGACCAAAATAATCCACAACAGTAATGCTTAATTTCAAAGAGAAAGTGAGGAATGCTATTAAAAAGAAATTTAAAAGAGTAATCAAAAAGGTTAAATGTTTGAGGCGGCAAGAAGATTGTTTAAAGATGCTATGTTAGAGTCTCAGAGAAAATTTACCTATCAAAATAAAAACATTTTAAATCATCAAAAAATCTCACCATAGTTAAAATGTGCATTAAATAAAAATATTAAAGCAAAAAGTCTTCAAAAACTGGAAGTCAGCGATTTTCCAATTATGAACTAGGGAACAAGCTATCATTTAATATTGAACATAGTAGCAGAGGAATGGAAAGTTTTAAATGTGAACCTTTTAAAGAGCTCCTGGAAAACTACAAACCAGCCAGACTTATTTCCATACTGAACAAACTGGTAGAAGCAAATAGAGACTAAAATGATTAGACGCATAAATAACTATAATCATAATGCTGAAGACTCAGCATGTTTTTGTGGAAGGAAGCCATGCCTCAAAAGCCTCTTGCAGATCTTTAAGGGAGGCAGAAAGCACACAGATGTGTGCTTCAAAGAGATTTTGACATGGTCATTCAGGAAAGACAGTTTTTATTGTCAGAAAAAATAAGTGATCATGGAGTACATACAAAGGAAGGTCTTCTCAAGAAGTAGCAGTTGATTAAAGATACAAACACTAGCAACAGGTTTAATTTACCCACTGGAAACCCACAAGTTTTGTGTTGGGATCAGTGTTGTTCAATATGTTGAGGGAAGTACTAAAAAACTAGAAACTGTCCATGTCAGACCTCGTGACAAAATTATTGTGGATCAAAAGAAAACTAGATAAACAGAAGCTGCAAGAGGATCTTATGGTAAGGGGGGAATATGTGAAAAAGTGATAGACAATTAAATGTCAATTAATTCAAACTCTGGATACAAGAAATGACTGAAAAGCCAAGGATACTTCACCTGGAGAAGAGATGGTTCACATGAGGGATTATAATGGAGGAGGACAAAATCATGGATGCAGTCAAGAAAGTAAACCAGAAACACTGATTTTCTGTGCCCAGGTTGTGGGAATTTGGGGACATCAAATGTAATTATCTAGCAATAGAATACTACTACTGTAAACACCACAGATCACTTCTTCACACAAAACATAAACTGCATAACCCATTGCCAGAGGGCATCATGGAAGCCAGACATGGTAGGAGAGAGTCTCCTATAGCAAACTGAACCTAGAGAAGCATGTGCAACTTAAAACCCCAGAGTTCTGAAACCTCTGATCCTTGCACACAGCATTGCTGAACTGCAAAACCTGCTGCTGGGTAAGAGCCCTCTTACCCTTGTTCCTGTATCATCCGGAGACACCCCTGGTTCCACCCTGGATCTTTGGCTTGACTCAGTAACTGCTCTCATCCTTTGCATCTGGCTGTCCCATCTGCAGGGACAGTAATCTAAATATCTCCTATACAGGTTGCACTATACCCAGGAGCAGACATCCCGAGTTTCTGCTGTGAAAGTGACAAATGTTGAACAAATTCCTCAAGAAGAGACTGTTTCTGTTAGTCCAGAACATCCTGTGCTTACTGACACAGCACAGAATCAGATGTAAGACCCTATTCAACTGAAATACTATCTTCCAGAGTTCCAGAAGTTTCAGCTCTGCAGAGATCTGTAGAAAGGGAGCACATGACAGCCCCCAGTCCCTGCCCTGAACGGCACAGGGAGGAACTTACCCAGAGAGCTGCACCTGCATTTTAAGCAATATCCTGACTCTGGGCAACAGGGAAATCATTTGCTCCTCCAGCTGTGCAGTTTAATCCAGCTGACACATGCTCATCTTTAGCCATTCAAAAATGAGTGATCCAGTTATGTAATCCCTGCCCCTGCAGCAAATGGAGATCGATAGAGGGATTTAAAAGACAAGTAGATGTGACATGGGTTAGTTGTGGGCTCAGCAGTGCTGAGGGAACAGTGGGACTAAAGCCTCTTAGAGGGCTTGTCTGCCTGACCAATTCTACGATTCTAGCATCCCGTGTTTCCAGGCAGTGATTCAGTTCATTGTTTTAAAGTGTCTTAGGATGGTCAAAAGGCCACAAGACACTATTCTCCATGTTGTTGAGAGATTTGACACAACCAGTTTCAACCATTACATTTTTCATTCATTTTGCCAGAGTTTGATGAGGTGAGACCTCCACTCTTGGAGATGATGAAGTCAACACCAGAGGAGCAGGTGCAGCTTGAAGCTACAGCACTGGTGAGGACACTGGTAGCCTGAGGGTTCAGCATGTGCTCACAGAGAGATGGAACTGAGAGAAAGGGAGAGGGAGAGCAGTGTTCAAGGACATCTGGTGGAAGGAGAATAAAAGTATTGCCAGGACAACAAATTCATAGAGCAGGCTGTCCTAAGGAGCTGCACTGATTGTGAAGGATAATGTTCAACAGTGTGAAAATACTGTGGCAAAGATCTGCAGGTGGAAAAGCAACTGAATAGAGTCTAGTGATAAAAATATAGCAACAAGAACAGTAGTCCTGACCCTCTGATCATAATTGCAGAGAACAGTGTTAATTGAGATCACAGAGGCTGCAAAATGAGGACGGGCAGCAGCAGTGAGAGATTTCATCCATTCATACACATACAGGTTAATGCTTCATTGGGAGGAACCATGGAGAAAAACTTCTTGAAGCAATAAATGATTACATGCCAGAATTAACTAGTCTAAATTGTTCAACCCACAAGAAAAGATGCAATTGAGGATGTGGTCTGGAATAGTGCACAACACTTGGTTCCAAGAGGCAGAAGTGGAAGAACTCATTTGTAAGAATGATTGCAACAGAATTTTAACTCTTCAGTGAAAAGCAAACTAAATAAATGCAGCATGTGGAGGTTCAATTTCAAGAAAGGTAACTATGTAAAAATGCAGCAACTGGTCAAAAAGAGTTGAAAGGGAGCAGACCAAAAATGCCCAGGATGACTGGGGCTGAAGGTTGTTCACAAATGCTGTACTGGGAGTCAAGGAATCAGTGGGCTCATTTGAGCCCTGGGTGTCAAAAGGGTGATGGCAAGGCCATAGCTGAGAACCTCAGTGAATTTCCTGCATCCATCACTGGTGCTGGTGACAGTGTGCTGATACACAGGAAGGAAACACTGAGATGTGTTTCCCTCCTGTGTATCAGCACCATCAGGAAGGCCAAGGGCTGAGAGGTTTCCCATATGATCCCACCTACATAGAGGGCTCTGAATGCAGTCTTGAGGCCCACACACCCCTGGGAGCTGCCCTATTCCCTGGGGCATGCAGAGCGTTCTGTGAAGAACAAGACTCCTGCTAGCATGGAAGAGCACAGCCTCTTGGAAAAGGACAACAGGGCAAAGGCAAGCCCAGCTCATCAACCTGCTGGAGTTTGGTGAGGAAGCCAATGAACACACAGATGCCCTCAGGCATGGAGAGGTGCAGTGAAATCCCCAGGTTTGCTGGTGATCCTCAGGTCCTTCAGGTGGTTGGATACCTTACTGAAGGTGAGCAAATCTAGAAGGACCTCATAGAACTGAGCAAGTGGACAAATATATGGCAGGTGAACTTCAGTAAAGGAAAATATGGTATACCCACAGGGGAAAATTATCTGTATGATGCTGAACCTGGAACAGCTCAGGAAGGAGCTCGGAATCATCATCAGTTGTCTGACATCACCAGCTCAGAGTGCAAGAGCAACTAAAACATGCAGTGAGTGTTGGATCCTGCCAGCAAGGGCCACAACCACAAACCAGAGGCTGAGCACCTTTTACCCCTCTTGAACACCTCGGTGCGGCGTATCGGGGGGCCACATACAGTTCGGGTCTCTGCACCTCAAGAAGGAGGTAGTGAGGTCACAGAGGGTGCAGAAAAACAATGAAAAAGACTGAGGGACGCAGCAGCCACTGTATGAGGAGAGACTTCTGAAAAGTCTGAGGTCTTCAGGTAAGAAAAGGGCAGGGAGGATGGATAAGATGGAGGCTTGGAAAACTGTGAAAGCACTGACTGAGGTGAACGCAGGGTAGCTGTTGAACCAACATGCAGCACCAGGAGTTACATTATTCAGTATTTTGGTAAGAAATATTTCCTCAGTGTCACCAGTCTCTGCCACAGTAGTTGCTGTATTTTCTTACCTGTATGTACCAGCAAGAACTTGATCACAATCAACCAGGACAAACTTCTCCAGAACCTGGCCTGCAAATTTCTTGCCTGCTTTGCTGTAGTACGTGTCTCCACTCAGGCATCTTATGCGCATGTTCTGAAACCAAAGCAGGGAGAGTTGGTAAGGGGCCATGTCCTGAACTGAACTGAGATGTTCCCTTGTGCATCACTGCTGGACTTCCTCAAGCTCATGCTCTGCTCTGAGAGGTAGAACTCAGCAAGGCATTAAGTATTTCATGGCTCCTACAAACCAAATATTTTGTCACTCTGCCTGCTTCTAAAGGATAAAAAAAGCCAGCAAAATTTAACAAGTTGCACTCAAGTGCAAATTCTAATTTAAAAAAAAAAAACTTGGAAGAATCCTATGAGCCTACTGATCATTTCTGACATATGTAAAACTATCCAATTTCTTCAAGATTATTAATAATATTCAACCCCACACTAGCTGATGGCTCTGCATTGAACTAAATTTTGATGCATAAAAACTAGCTAGTTTCTAATCAATAGTGTGCTGCTCTGGTTTTATACAATGACAGGCTAAAACACCACTTGATGAAAAAAAACTTAAGAGGAATATCTGCTTTTTTAAGGAATTCCTTTTATCAATACATTTTAAAATTATATTAACATTTTCAGCTGCTATACTCAACTGAAGGAGACCTGATGCTCCACTGCAAATACTTCTGTGATGCAACCTTGGCCTGTAAAACCAACTGCCCAGAATAAACCAGGGAATATGGTTCTTGGTATCCATTGGGAGCCTTTCATAATGTGAGGCATTCGCCCGTAATAGAAGTTATTTGCACCTCAGGTGAGGAAGGAAGAAGAGCAGAACAGTCACTGGAAACTGTTACTGACCTGCTCTGTGTGATACAGTGCCAAACAAAACACCTGGCATGTAAATAAGCATCCCTAAGGCTACACCTACGCGGGGCTGCCAGGTCATTCCCTCCTGCCCTCCAGGCCAGCTCCCCTGATACCTGTAGCACCTCTGGTACAGCGGGAGCTGTCACAAGCTGTCACCACCTGTATTTGACCGGGCAGATCTCTCTGTGGGCAGCTCATTCCTGCCGAGCATCAGCCGAGCTACAGACGAAGCCCTACAGCAGCCGGGTCGGCGCCGGAGCCAACTTGCGCCTGGCAGAGGTGGGCGCTCAGGGGAATGTGGCGGTGCCCCTCCGCCACCCAGCAGATTTCTGGCCAGGCACAGGCAAGGGACAAGCGCCAGCAGCTGGGATTTGCCCGTCGACGTTCCCGCAGGGCGCAGTCCCACGCCCCTTCCAGCTTTCCGGAGCTGCCCCTGGGCACCCCTGTGGCCCCTTCGCCTGCCTCCCACGGGGCTCAGGGCAGCCGCCCCTCGGGGTGAGGAGCGAGGCAGCGACCCTGCGGCAGCGACTCCCCCGCGAGTGGCTTCGCTCTGCTGTCAGAGTCCCCGCGGGCAGGAGCTGAGCTTCCCTCCGGAGACACGCGCCAGGTGGGAAAGGCTCGGCTCTCACATTGCGTGAGGGTCTCCCAGCCCACCCAGGAGCACCACCGCCCTCCAGGGCTGCACAGCAGCAGCAAATCTGCTCCTGACCATGAGCCCATCCAGGCTCTCTCTTGTAACGGGCAATGGCAGCTGGGGAGAGCAGTAAGAGGGCAATCATTTATGATGCTGCCCCTAATAACTGCTGCGGACTCTGGTTTCTGCCCAGGGGATTTCCTCAGCTTCTTGTGGTTTGTCCAGTGGGAAGCCCACCATGATCTCTTCTCCAGGTACTGGTCCAGTCTTGAGTTCATGGAAACTTCAAGCAAGGACAGAGCTGAAGCTTCAGAATTTTGGCACTGTGGCTCTCATTTGTTGGCTTTTTATGTCCCAGGACATATCCTCATCTGCCAGCTATGAGAAGGGAGAAACCTTTTCCCCATAAGACAGTTGTGCATTGGAACAAGTTACCCAGAGGGACTGTGTGATCTCCAAACTTGGAGGTCTGCTAGATGAGACCAGGTAAGGTGACCTCACAGGTGACACTGTTTTGAGTGGGAGGCTGGGCTTGATGACATCCTAAGGTCCCCTGTATTAACCTGTGATCCTCTGAAATGACACCACAAGTTGCTGATTCAGACCAAGATAATGCTGGGTACTTGGGGAGGTGTTCACCTTGTCCTGTGGCCAGTCAACACAGGGATTTTTAGTTCCGGTGCAGAAGTTTTAGTAATGGCGGTTCTCACTGGGAGGAGCTTCCTCCCCACCTCCTTCCTGGGGAAATTAAAACAACCTCAGGTAAGGGATATTCCATGAATTTGTAACCACAGTACTTCTTCACTCCCTTTATCATTTCCAAGGCTGGGTGAGTCTCTGATATCTGGTTCATTTTTATCATCCTCTTCTTCCTGTTGTCAATTCAGACCCTGAATCATCCCAACAAGATGGGATGAGGGAAATCTGAGCACACAAACCTGGAAGCAGCACAGAGTACCCACAGAAATCATTGGGCTCAACAGAGAATCAGCAGGGCCATAGGAGCTGTGCCAAAGCAGAGAGAGAATCCCACAGATCCCCTGTGTGACCTGTGTCTGCTGCTGGAGGAAATACACCAGGTACTACTCTTGCTCCATTCAGACAGTAATTCCAGGTTCAGGAGATGGATGTTTGAAAACTCCAACTTAAAGCTTCTTCTGTCACTGCTGCCAATGTTCCATACAGGATTTTCTGATGTTCAGCACTGGAATTTGCTACCAACAGACTCAGATGTTTTTAGAAGTAAGATGCTGGAGGGGCAATTATCCCAAATTCTCCATTCAACCCCAAATTGTCACCAATTCCTCCAAATGGAGATTTACCACCACATCCTGTCGCAACTTAGAGGCAAGAATAAAATATGTACCCTCATTCCACTCAGATGTGTATTCAGCCTGTAGGTAATGCATTGCTTAGGTTCATCAGTGTAAGAGACACTTCAAATGGAGAGCTAGTGAGTCATGGAATGGGGAGGCAAGTGTTAATTACCCATTCAAGCACATGACATGACATCAGATCTAACAAAGAGACATAGACATCTCCACAGATATAAATTCATTCTAATTTTAATTTTAAAAATGGCCACCTCTTGGATAAGAAGCAATAAAATATATTTTGGAGAGATGAAATTCATCTGAATGCACCAGGTCACTTCAGTGTGGAAGCTATTTATGGAAGCAAACATGCTCCAGCATGGAGTAGTTTTCGCCAAGAGCTGCCATTTCAAGAGTCAGGATGAAATGGGTCTGGCTTGTTAAGAAGCAAGACAGGACAGAGCTTCACCAGCGTGGTGGAAGAATCAAAGAATTATTTAGGTTGGAAAAGACATTCAAGGTCATTGAGTCCAACCTTGTCAACTGGACCAGAGCACCAAGTGCTTATCTAAAGAATCCTCTCTAAATGAACCTTCGTGTAGACAGGTTAAAAATTAGGGAAAATTAAGATATCTTAACTGCATCAATTTGGAATATCCTGTAAAACATTATTTTTGCATTGTCCCTAGCTTGTTTTCTAGCTAGGAATACTTTTGAGCTAACTTGAAAATTTCCAAGTGTTCCCCACAAAAATGAAGGGAAAACCCATGAAACTGGTGGCTGGAGTGGAATCAGTGCTCCAGGGAATCCTGCACGCCCAGGGAAGGAGCACAGCCAGCACTGCTGGCCTTACAGGAATAGCAAATGACAACAAAAAAACCAATTTCCATTGATAGGTGGTAGCCAGAAGCAGGGAAGAGGAGGACACTGGGGTGCATCTCTGAGGCTGAAAGTTCCTCAGAGAGCTTATGGCACTGTCACATTCATTTTTACTGTTTATCTGCTCTGGGCACCAAATGCACCAAATGGGCACCCACTGAGCAGGAACTGGGTTTTTCACAAATCTCTCATGGACCCACAACTGAATTGCAAAGCCTAAAAGCAGATTTTAATGTGAGATTTTTAACCTGTGGGTTTAGCAGAAGGAAGTGATGGCCTTTGCAGCAGGACATCTGAGGGGACTCACTGCTCTCCTTGCCCTCCCAGCTATTGCCCTGCAGCAGCTCTGGGCAGAATTTAAATCCCTGAGCTAAGGGATCTGAACTATGAGCAATTAAAGTCTTGCAATTATATGTCCTAGAGCAGGGGCTTTGTCCTCTCCCCCATGTCCAGATGACCCAGATTCACAGAAACTAAATTTCCTAGCCTCCCTCTGCATCTCACCAACTCACTGCATCTCCTTGGCCCCAAATTCACACACCATGCATGGAAAGCTGAAATGAGGACCACAAAACATCAATATATGCAACAAGGAGGCTCCTGCACACCTTTCTCTGTGCATCCAGACAGATCTCAGTTTCTTAGAGCAAAAAGTCTTAGTTTCTTAGCCTGGGACAGGGAGAAAAGGGACATATTCTGGGGAGAAGGGGCGAGTCCTAGGGACCAGGCAGAGGGAACAGAACACAGGGTACATTGTTTTTATCAATTCCAAGACCTTTTTATCAAATCCAGTGTGTGACCGAAAACTTACTGGGAAGCTGTCCTGAGTAAGAGCCATTTTATTGCACATTTCCACAAAATGCTTCAAGTACTCTTCATCCAGGATCAGGTAAATGGGGACATGCCGTCTGCTTGAGGCCTCCAGCAGGTCACACAGAATTTCCATGTCTGTAAACAGATCCATCACAATTGCTATCACCTGGCCAGGAAAAAAGAGGTGTGGGGGGAAAGAAACACAAGAGACTGTTGAAATGTCATGCCCCAAGTGAATTGTGCTTTAAACTGTGTGCTTTAAACTATTCAAACCTCCTGAGTTACTGAGACCCTGTGGCCACCTGAATGGAGATGATTCTGGACCTTTGTGTTTAACAGCCCTTACCCCACTGTGGCAGATAAAATCAAATTTTAATAACTATTAAGACAATCCCCACCTGGGTACCTCCTGTCTCATCTGCTATTCACAGAAAGGAATAGCTGAAAGGGTAACATGCACAAACTCTGAATTTCAGTGATGCAACAAGTATGTGCTGCCTTAAGAAAATATGCCAAGAATAAAGCATGTAAACAAGAGCTGAGACTGTGCAAAATCATTGTTCAATCAGCCAGAGTGACTCTACATGACTGGCAGATTAATATGGAAAAGTACAATTTTTTATCAGGACGGACACATTGCGTGGTGAAGGAGAAGGTATCATGATAAAGTATGTGTAAATCCTCGTTCCAAGATTAGAACCTAGGGGTGCCTAGACAAAATCAGAGAATAATGTGTGTGGAAAGGATGCCTTCCCTTTCCCTGCTGGCAGAACTCGTGCTCATGCAGCCAGGAATGCAAGTGATGGGTATGAAACCTGACAGGAGGAAGAAGGAATAATGCTAAGATTATTAAAAAAACAAAAACAAAAACAAACAAACAAACAAACAAACAAACAAACAAAAAACCTCAATAAAGCAGATAACGTCTCCAATGAAGGGGTTTTAAATAGGAAAAGAATTTTAAAGAGACCTGCCAGTTCTTTAAAGAGTGAGGTTAAAAAAGGCCATGGCAATCCATCCCACTGTGGAGATGGAGTGGGAGGCAGCAGACTGTCATGACTATGTGAATTCTCCAAAAATGGGAATGAAAATACAGAAAACAGAAGGTAACTCATGACAAGCAGCTACAAGTGAGTTGACCCAAGACTAGAAAATTCAAAGTACAGAATGACCTGCAATAAGAACAATACATCAAAGGAAATCAGCCATAAATAGATTTAGATGGGACTGGAGACCCTGCTGCTCAGTTCCTCATGGAATGAAGTTGCCAGCAGACAACACTGAGGGGTCCATTGTTTGGATGAGGAAGTGACTGATGGGATCCATCTGTTGGCTGTCACTGCCGCTCTCAGGGTTAGGGGAACACCTTGGAGAAGGAAGGAACAGACAGGAGAGCACTTGCTGAGCAGGATGATTTGTCACTGAACCTGAGGGTGCAGAGCAACTGATGACTCAGACCTTGAACCATCACCAGTTAACACTGGGAGCTCATGGAAGTCGGGAACACACTGTGGGATGGAAAAGGGCAGGAGAGGAAAAGCTGAAAAGAAAAAATAGAACTACTGCCCAAGTACTTTAGTCCCAGTCTTTACTATATCATAGTGAATAAGGTGACTGGTGCTCATAAGTTGGTTTTATAATCCTGATTTTTTTTTTTCTGCACCTACCAGACAATGCCCAAATAAAGATGACTCAAAACCCACTAAATTTGGGAGAGAAGTTCCAATAGCCTATTCTGCTTTTCAGTGTTCATGCCCTGCACCACACCTGGCACATGAAATGCATGACAGTCAGTTCTGCTGTCATCATGCCCCCCATGAGGAGGGAGCCTGTTTTCCAGTATCTCCCACTGCCTGTGTTATGTGCATGGCCACAGATGCAACTCTCCATAGTCCAAATCACCCCTGCAGGGTGAACTTTCCTCTGCCACTGTTGCTCACCTGCTCCTCTTCAAACCATGAATGCAGAGGATGGCAGTGAGCTCATCTTCATGCTTTTACATGTGCAGTGATTCAAGCTTTAAATAGGAACGGGGGAAATTGCAATCATCGCATGAGGCTGATCTGGAATAGCTTCAGAAAAGCAGAGAGGAGCTCCAAGTTTAACTGTCCGTGGATTTGTGCTCCAGACTGCTACACTGGCCCAGATTGCTCACTGCCCAGTAGCTCTTCTGCCCTGTTTTCATTAATAAATTGCCTCTTTTCAGGCTCACACTCATGGCCTCAGTGCTGCCACGGGCAGAGTGGGGCCTCTGGGCTGTCCCATGCTCTCCAGCCCAGTCTTCTGCTTGGGGAGCTGGCTCCTCTCAGCCTGTACATGCCATGGAAAGACCTTTGCCCAGAGCCACAGTGGAGAGGACAGCAATGTCAGAAGGCTAATTCCTGCTCCCTTGGGGATTAAGCCCTTTTGCAGATGGACAAGATATTGTGGCTCTGTTTTGCCCCCAAAACCCATCTCTGTGATGATGCCCAACACTGTCATTGGTCCTCAATGTCTTGCAGGAGGCTCCAGGCCCAGCTCACCACTGCAGGGTTTGGGGAAGAACCTTCCCAGAGGATGGTGTGATCCCAGACATCCACATGGGACACAAGGCAGCTGTCAAGAGCTAAGGTTTTCGCTGTCTAGGCAAAAACCACACCTCCGTCCTCTCACCCTGGTCCCAGGAGACACAGGCTGCAGAACCTGACTCCAAAGGGCACCTCTTTTGTAGCCTTTATCAGTGTTGGCTTCCCAGAAGTTTTACAAGGGTTTGGCAAATTTCTCTCCTCTTGAAATGTGTCTGTCTGTCATGGAGAGCAGTCAGCCCTGGAGGAGCTCTGCAAGCACTAAGCATCTTCAACTTCCCAAATTAATGTTGCTGCTGATCTGTCAGCACAAGGTACCACTGAGACTCACAGTATAAAAGGACTTTGCCACATCTGTCCCCACTGTGCTCCAGCCAAAGGCCAACTGCAATTTAGCCAAATTTCTTTGATGGGTCACACATCCTCTGATGGTGAAGCATTGTGAAAAAACTACAACCCATACCTTGTGTAAAGCCTCAGGCAAGTGCCTCTCAGCCAGACTTTGCCTCATTATATTCAAGCTCATCTCAAGCGTAGGTTTGAGGCAGGTTTGTCCTGGGGACAATCTAAACTCTGCTTGGGAAGTCAGTGTGATGATGTCAAGGAAGACCAAACCTCCTTTGTCCCCAGATCCCACATGTTCAGGGGCACTGTCTGTACCCGGGGTGCACAGGAGGTCCACACCATCTTGCTTTCCTCTAGCAGTGCTTGCAGGCTTTGGCAGAGCTGATTGCCTCAATTCAGGCTGATCCTTGCCCAAAACCGGCACTGCCAGGGCCTCAGTGCTCACTGTGAGAGGGATGGGGCTGAGCAGGCAGCAGCACATGGCACAGAGTCACCCCTGGCAGCCGATGCCCAGGCGGGATGCAGGTGGCCGAGCTGAGGCGTCAGCGAGAGCCCCAGGCAGCGGGGCCAGCTTGTGCAAGCCGGGTGGAGCCCTGATTGATAGTCACACTCAGGCTTTCCAAAGCGGGTCTTTGCTTGGTCGGGAGGTGGAGCAGGCTGCAGCTCCGCTCACACCTTCCTTCGCAGTGCTCCCGGTGTGCAGCACGGCCCATGCTGGGCAGGAAGGACGGCAGTGTCCCGTGTGCGCTGCAGTGGGGACAGAGGGGAGGCTGTGCCCTCCCTGCAGGGGGAGAGGGAGGTGCCCATGGGGCTGCTCATTATAACTGTGGGTATCCATAAGGGCACTGAGATCAGCACATCCTTTTGGAAATCAAAGCAGGCAGCTTTTACAATAACATCAGATCAATGCCAAGGCCGAGAAATTTTGGGGGAAGAAGAGCCTGGAAGTTTTTTCCCCTCAAACCTCCTAAAGCAGTGGGAGTTGAGTATCCGAATACCATTTGCAATTCAGGTTCCTGACAATTTGTCTCAAAGCTTTGGGCATTCAAGTCAATCAGGCCTTACAAACCTAAACCTGTGCCAGTCCCTCAGTTTCAGTGGTGGGGCTGCAAAGCTGGGGCCGGCTGGGGCATCCCTGCACCTTACCATGCTGATCATGACTTCTGAGCCCATGGCTTGGCCTTGGCAGGTCAGGATGCTACAGAGACACAACTGCCCCACAGGCTTTAAAAATATTCACATCTTGCCATTGTAGGGTTAAACCATGACATTTCCAAACCCACTTCTGGAAACTCACAATTCAGCAATTACTAGAGTCATCACTTTAGGAATTACAGCACTTACCAGAACCCCACTGGGGTTTGCCATCTGTCTGGTTTCTAAGCAGCACAGCTGGTTTTACTGGTATTTGTCAATAGTAGTGTGGTTTGGGTCATTACTACAGTGGTGCCATTTGATCTCTTGCTCCCCTGGGAACCATCAGGGACCCTTCTGCCATCAGGCACAGACACAGTGCACAGCCAGAGTCCAAGGGGCACAAGAGGGGTGGAAGAAGCAGCATGGGCAGTTCAAAACAGATTGGAGCTCATCCAGCAAGAGCAAAATTGTAATAGTATTATCAAATGAAGGGAAAGGTGTGGCTGCGCTGCATCTTCTTATGCCTGCAAAGGGAAAAGCTCAAATCTGAACATCCGTCTTCAAAGAGCTGGTTAAATACAGTGAAGGCAAAAGACTAACCACGCCAGCAAAAGATACCCATGAAACAAATGCTCCTTTTGCTAATTTGTCAATACAAATATGCTGTTGCAAGAGATGTCAGCTGACATTGCTCTGTGACTCTACTGGGGAAGAAGCAACACACCTCCCTGTCTACAGGACCTGGGAAAAGCAGTTGGGGATCTCAACATCTTTCATTGTGCATGAACACCAGCACTGTATCCCCCACAGGAGGAGAAACACTCTAAAAAAGGGATATACGATAAAAGCTAAAGTCTAGTGTCAAAAATACTGGAAATGTAGAAGCAGCAGCTGCAAAGCAAAAAACCAGGTGGTTCTCCAAATAGTTCATACTGGCACTTCAAGCAAAGGAAGTTTATACCTCTGGTTGCTCTTTTGTCATTAAGACGCCTAAGTAACATCCTTTTGGATGGTTTGTTGAGCAAAATGACTCAGTAAGTACTTAAATATGTGTAACTGGGGTTGTGAATGAGCTGGAATTGCCATCAGTCATAGAGTTAATCATGGGAAGCAGTGGCCAGAGCTGCTAACCCAGAAGCAAGTAGAAGACCAGTAATAAATCAGTAAGATACTTAAAAACTCATTCTCACATTTCACACAACAGTAAAAAACAATGTGTGAAACCGCCAACTCAAACATGAAGGGCAGAAGATTGTCAGGGCTTTGTCAACCCAAGCAAAGAAAGCAAAAAGCTCAGAATGTACTGAAAGCACAATAAAAGCATCCACTGCCCAGGCAATTTGCCTGCAGCAACTGAGAAGTTCCTGTGAACTGAGAAAGCAGCAAGATGTTTTTCCTGTGGTTTAAAGGATCATAATATCATTGAAGATCCGGGACACATGCTGAGTGACAGGAGGACACTTCTTGGTAGTCATTTATTCTGTACATTCTGCCATGATTGTGCCTTAATCCCCACTGCTGACAAGGATGGGGTCAAGATCACAGAACTTTTCAGATCATTTAAACTACCATAAATCAGCTGCCTGCAAGGACAAACAAAGCTTTTTGTCACTTATTTCCTCAACCAAGACTTCCTGTAATTGCCTATAAGAAGCAATTGGAAGTTCAGGTATTAAGCAAGGGCTGCTTACAAGTGAGCAGCAGCTCATGTAGCAGAACCATCTTTTGGGCAAAAGAAAAAAGATCCCTGTTCACCTCATATCACACCCAGACTTCACTGATATGTGGTCCTTTGAGGATGTTTTAATGCTGCACAGCCATCTGAGCTGCTGGGAATACATAAATTCATTTGCTCAGCTCTGCTGATGGTTATAGAAGATCACACTTGCATTGCAGAGATCCAGGTGATTCCTTATCTCCAGCTTTTGCATGAGCAACAATGAATGTAAGGAGTGAACATGAAGTTAAATAGGAAACTACTGGAGTGATAAGAGAAACTGCCAGAAGCTGACTGCTTAAAGTGAACTTTGTTCTAAATGTTTCCTCAGTATCTCAACACAAATACTACAAAAGAAAATTGATATGAAACAGCTGAAAAGAACCATAAAGAGGACAAAGACAAAAGATGAAAATGTGTCTGAGGTAGTTATCTGAGCTGTTGCTTTCACAGAGTACAGTGGCAAGGCAAAAGAAACAACAAGCAGCAAAATGGAGTGAATAAATTCATGCCAGCATTGTGTTTGGTAGGCAGGCACTGTAGTCATCCAGTTTTTATTACATCCAAGGGTTGTAATAACACACCACAAACTGTGCAATGGGGCAAAATGGGCTGATCTTACTCATCTCTGGGGAGTCACAGACATCAAGCCTAGAAGACAGGATTCTAACATAATTCAAACCACAGGCAGGGATTTTCAGTTCCACAAATTTACTCAGGTCATATGTGGTGAGGTCCTGGCCCAGGTTGCCAAGAGAAGCTGTGGCTGCCCCATCTCTGGAAGTCTCTGAGGCCAGGCTGGACAGGACTTGGAGCAGCCACATTTAGTGGAAGGTGTCCCTACCCATGGCAGGGCATGGAATGAGATGGGCTTTGAGGCTCCTTCCAACACAAACCATTCTGAGATTTTCTCTGTGACAGGAACTCACCAGTGATATTCTCTTGTCCAGCTTAAAATGATGTCCAGGGCTGGAGAAGAGCCCTGGCTGTGCAGAGGGGAGCAGGGCTGGCTGGGACACAGAGAGCCAGAGACACTGCAGGCCCTGCCACACACCCACGCCAGGCTCTGGGGCTGCTCTGCATCCCTGCAGCCATGGACACACTCTGTGCCCTGCAAGGGCACTGTCTGGATGACATGAAATCCCAGGCAGAAAGAAATTAAAAGAAAGGAAAGGAGCAGGAACAGCTACAGGTCTGCTGCAGAAAAAGCAGTCACATCATGCCAGACATGTAGAGAGCAGCGACAGCGTGGAGCGTGTGGTTACAGGTGTGGGACCAGCCACCAGCCCCGGGCACTGTGGCACAAGGCTCCCCTCAAGGGACACAGCTCTGTACATACCGTCCGTGCCCGGCTGATCAGAGACCGGACCAAATCCTTAATGCTGCTTGTTTTGTTTCTTTGGAAAATCACAGTGGCTTGAGTCTGGCCAGACACTGTGAGGAGTGGCGTCCCTGGCCACCCCAGCTCCAGCTCCGGAGGGTGCACATCAGACATGAGGGGGAAGTAGGTGCCCGATGTCAGTTCAGAGTTGAGGGAGAACCTGTCTCCAGTGTCCGCATCACCAGGGTCAGCTTCTTTGTCTTTCATTGCACTGGGGTCTGGGAAGCTTTGGTTCCTCTGATGGCTGATATATTCCATGTCCAAGGTGGAAAGAAAGGGCAGCTCCCTCTCCTCGGCGATGGCGCTCAGGTAGCCGCGCTCCCCCTGCTCAAGAAAAGCGTCAATGGCCAGCCTGGCTGTCTCGCTGTGCTGGAGCACCAGCGGGGTGGGCTCCCTCCACCACGGCTTCTTCAGCTGTTCCAGGCGGCTCTTCAGTGGCCCAGACACCCCTTGCTGGCTCCCATAGCTGCGGTGGAGCTGGGGCCTCACCTCGACTGCCAGGTAATTGAACATGACTGGAGCTGCTGATGCCGAGAGGTGTCTCTCCTGCTGGATTAGTCCTGTGCCTGTATTCAGGTCTTTTCTGCCCCCTTGCACTCCTGAGCTCCTCCCAACAGGTTCCTTCAGGACTCAGCATAAACTCAACTCCTTAATCACCAGGTACAGCCTCCCACACCGGGGGAGGAGCCGGCTTTTCCCAGCTCCCTCACCCAGCTTCCCCAAACATGCACCTGATTCTGCGTGCCCAGAGTGTCCTTTTTGCAAGGGGAAGAATATCAGCTCTTCAAGCTGCTCCTTCCTTTTCCTTGTAACTGATTAATGTACTGTCCTCCCCTCCCCTTCCCTTCCCTAGAGAGGTCCCCACCCTTGGCCTAGCAGGCTCTAACCTGTTCTGTCCCTCACTGTGCTCACAGTGGAAATGCAGATGCTGGAACTTGTTCCTGCTTGAAATTTGTTCCAAATCAAACACGCTGCTTAGTGTCAGTTATAATGAAACACAAATATCCCAAGTGGGTAATCAGACTCGGCAAAGAAACTTACTCATCCCTGAGCCACAGATAATGCTCCTTAGCATTTCTTGGGAGCCCAGCCCTGCTACACCAGCACCTGGCAGAGAAGCCAGAAGATTCTATTTTTTGACACACAGAATCATGGTGTTTGTAGGAATCACAGCAGGAATCTTGGTCATTAGATACTGAAGGCGAGAAGAGCAACATTTAATGTGCTCTTTTAGCATCTCCCTGGAAATCCTTCAAGGACATTCAGCCTTTGGAGTCTGGTGCTGTGTGAATGATGATACTGCCCACATGCTGCTTATTGAGGATTAGTTAACTCCAGCTTTCCCAAAGCATTATGGAGTTATTTTTGGAGGAACAGTACAGGCAGACATTACTATGTGAATTAAAGCACTGTGTAGGAACACACCATGAAAACATGTGTGGAGAACTGCTGAGGAGCAGAGATCAGCTCACCCTGGAGCTACTGAACTCCACACAGGCAACCAGGGAATGAAGAACTGGCTGGAGAGTTGATGTGATAAATTGGCCTTTTATCTACAAAATCCACTGAGATTAAATTAAATTAAGTCATGTAAAAGCTAAATGTGTGCCCTGGAATAATCACGGGGTGATAGTCAATGGAGAGGGATGGCCATGCCTGAGTGTGAACCAGCACATCCAGACACCAGGCTCTAAATCAGCAGGGATGGATCATGTCCCCAAGGGACTATCACTCACCACCGACTACACCTGAGTGGGATGATTAGTTTGGATTAGCTGTCTAGTCTCTAGATGCCTGAAGTCAGGATGAAGTCTCAGCAGGACTGCAAATCACAAGAACACTGCATTGATTGAATCAGAAAACAGAAGTTGGCTGCCAGTTGGCTGTGACCAAGTGAGCAAGGTCAAAGCTGCTGGCACGGAAGTGTTATGGGTGAGAGTAAACATTAGAACAGCTTAAAGAATAATTTAAAATGTGAAGTGAACAACCAACCCAGTGTAAGGAAGTTTGGGGAAGTAACAAAGGGAAGAGTTGTAACATGGTGGGTGTTTTTCTGGAGCTGCTTTGCCAGGGTGATAACATAAAATAAGTGTACCATCAGCCTGCTTTATGCCTTCCTAAAGAGCTGAAAAGAAAGTGAATTTTTAAAAAGGCATCGAATGCATATTTCCTGCTGCTGATTCTGTACAGAGGATTTGTAAAGGGATTTGCACTGTTTCCAGCTGGTGTTTGGTAATGATCTACTCTCTCTCCAGTAATTTCTCATGGTCCTCAGCACATGAAAGCACACACAATATAAACATCTCCAGCTCAGCTTGTCAGGCTGGGCTCCTTCAGGGTTGGTGGGGAGAGGCAGAGACTTCTTGGAGTCAGTTACCTCACCCTGCAGACACCTGGAACAGGCCCGATGAAATGTGCCTTGGAAGTGCTTATCTCTCCCCTCTGAGCAGTAGGAGCTCAGGCTGCCCGAGTCAGTGACAGAGGTTTACCATGCAGACATCTAAAATTAGATGAGAGGTGTCCTGTCCCTGCTGTCTGCCAAAAGGCTCTAATTGGCACTCCAGAGGCTGATTGGCCAACACAGGATGTGGGAATCCCATCAGCCCATTTTTGCCAGCTAAAAGCAGGGATCTTATCTGGAAGTGTTGTCTACACACCTTCTGCAATCAACAGAAAAAGACAAGGGGAAAATTCCCTCTGGCTGAACACACGCCCCAAGTGCCACTTCCAAGTCAATTCCCTGCAGCTCTGCTCTGGCTGATATCTGAGCTCAGCCAGGATCCAAGCATTAGGCAATACTTCGTTCTTCCACACCACAGATGTTCTTGGAGCTCAGCAAACACAAACACCTAGCCTGGGTTTGCCACAGAAGGTACCTGCTTCTTCCTCTTCATGCACACATGGGAGGCAGGCTGCCAACCTGTTTCCTGATAGATCTCGGAGAGCACTCACCCGGGAACACGAGAAGACAGATTTGCTTTTTTCCTCCCTCTATTTCTGCCTGAAACCCAATCTTCCATCTCAAAACATCAGGGTGCTCCTCAGTGCTGTACCAGCATTTCTGGAAGGCACTGCATAGTGATCCACTGCAGAATTCACTGGCCAGATGCACTCAGCCAGCACAGCTGGATGAGAAAGTCCCGATTTTAGTTCCTGCACTGAGTTCTGGCTGCACTGAGCCCACAGAGCAGTGCAAAGTCAAATCTCCCCATTTTCTGTCCAAGATTCCCAACCATGGTATTACAGAATCTAAGCACATTGGCAGCACACAAATTCCATGTTTCCTCTTTTCCATTCATTTGTTAAGACCCTCTCAAATCAGAGGAGAGGCAGCTCCACACCTGTGCCACTGAAGGAGGGTACTGGACACCAGTTGCCAGCCACAGGCCAAATGATCCAACCACAAAGGATGTCAGGGGAGACAGGGACCCCCCCATCCCCTGCTGTCCTGCCCAGTGGTGTGCCCAGCACAGAGGTTCTGT
This sequence comes from Hylia prasina, assembly GCA_013397195.1. Lineage (NCBI taxonomy): Eukaryota > Metazoa > Chordata > Aves > Passeriformes > Sylviidae > Hylia > Hylia prasina. Next base: position 85,691 of record VYXD01014434.1, on the reverse strand, counting down.
CCCATTGCAGCTCCAAGGCCTCTGCCATCGCTGTGCCATGCAGGGAAGCCAACCTATGTCCATGGAGCTGCTGTGATGACCCTCTGAGGTGCAGCCCCAAGCTGCTCAGAGGGCTGATGCTGGCAGGAGAGGGACCACCGTGTGCTGCTTCCCACAGCTGCTGCCCTGTACTGGACATTGGAGAAAACACTTCCAGACACCCCTTCTGTGTCTCCTTCCAAAGGGAATCCATAGAGACAGAACTGGGTGTTGTAACATCACTGGGTCTGGCTACAGCAGGAAGAGGGCGCACAGGGAAGGATGTGGGACATTGAGTAAATCTGCCTAAGTTGCCTGGTTTTGACAGGATGTGGAGCAGCCCAGGAGCTGGCAGGTGGGATGAGGAATGAAGGAGCCCAGCTCATTGTGATGTAGTCATTAATGAAGGCTTTGCATGTGCAGGACTCCTCACTTCTAAAATGAGCACGAGGGAACCCTCACCTCTGGAAGAGCTACAGCAGCTTCCCAACAGGATCTGGGCTCAGCAGCTTCTTCAGGGCCCTCTTACATGAACACACTGTATGAGACAGCAACAACAGGACAGCAGAGGTGGCTGGTTCCAGATGTTGCTCTTTACGTGACAAGTTAAACTGAGGAAGGTCGCCTTGGAAAAAAAATAACAAAATGCCTTTTTTATACACAGAAGACTCTCTAAAAGAAGATGAGAATTTTTTCAAGGCAGTGTTTGGGATTGTTTCCATCTAACCTGCCCCAGGTCCCCCTGGCAGATCTATTGCCACTTGACCTAAACTCCCTGGCTGCCCCCAGCATATCACATCTGGAACAGTCACTGAGATGTAACAGCAGAAAGTGGAATCACCCTCATGTGAGCGTTCTGCATTCCCAGTGGAAGGATGAGGCCCAGCCATCTCTTCTGTCCCACAAATGAGCACAGCAAGCTGCCCAGCAGGTTGAATGACTGTAAGCAAAACAAGTACTCCCTCAACATGTTGAGCAACTTCAGGAAGAACACAGGGCAGCCCTGAATGCCTGAAGAACGGGCAGTGGTAAAAAAAAAACCTCACCAGAGGAGTCTGGGAAGGATCACAGGATTGTTAATATGCAACTGCCACAATCAGGGTGCAGGAGGCCGGGCAGCCCACGGCACCCACAGGTGACAGTCCCTCTGCAGGCAGAGGAGGGGCAGGCACTGTGTAAGCAGCAGAGCCCACTGGTCTTTTGTGCTGTGCCTCAGGGTCTTTCCCATGTCCTTACCAACTTTCCCAGGCTCTCATGTAAGCTGCTGCCCTCTCCTTGCCTTCTCAGACCTTCAAGAGAACATGGAGCATGCTGAGGGCCAGGCTGTGCAGACACAACATGCCCAGAGATGGAGATTCTGTTCCCTGCGGCACAGGAACACCATCACCCAGAGGGGTGGGACAGGTGTTCATCCAGCCTGGGAGAGCTGGACACAGTGCAGGTCAGTGGGAAGGACACGACATGGGTTCATCACAGCCTTTTGCAGAGAAAAGAGCAAAGAAGCTTTGATTAGAGTTCATTAATCAAGGGGACAACAGAGATCAGAGAAAGCAGGGCAGATGTGAAGAGGCAGATGGGGAGGGGAGGAGCCCATACAGGGAGGTCTCCACTAGGATACCTGGACAATGCTCTCAGACACAGGGTGGGGGACTTGGGGGTTCTGTGCAGAGCCAGGATCTGGACTCAGTGATCCTGACTGAGTCCCTTCCAGGTCAGGATATTCCATGATTCTGATTCTAAATTAGCTGCCACCAGCATCGCCCAAGAAAAATGCTCATGTACAAGGCTGTGGCCATGACCAAACCCCACACTAGGGCCTGAAATAAGCACTGCATTTGTGGCACAGCTCTCTTGGCAGAAGAATTAGGAAGACACAGCAGTTTCTAGGTATGGATTAACTTAAACACAATTCCCTACACTGGGACTTTCCTCTTCCTGGAAGGAAGCACCCAATGCAGCTTTGGAGCTCAATGTCTCGTTCAGCATAGCTGTAGAGGGGATCAGCAACATCTCCAAATGCTCAAGCAGTACTTCAGCACATCTCTGGGATGCAGACAACCACCAGGATTAAGTCATTCTCCAACAAGTAGGAGAATGTGGAAAACACCAGTGGATCACAGGGTAGGGCATGGCTCCCACTGCTCCTCAGTGGTGCCATGCACTGTCACATTTCACAGGGACCCAGCTTGTACAACCAGTCCCCTCCCAGCTGATGCTCAGCCTCCCCAGAGCTTTGCTCCTCTTCACCTACTCTACATTCATCTAATTGAAAGCTCTGGTGGAAAATTTTGTTCTTAGTACCCAGTTTCTGCATCCCACATTTGCCGAGCCAAGGGAAGGGAGACAGGACTGTGGTTAATTCAGGACCAGCAGTTCTGACCTGAGGGCTTGGTGGGGCAGACACGACTGAAAACATCACTTTGCAGAAGGTGAGTATGGCAGTCACAAATCTGGGAAGTGGCAACTGCACTTCAAAAGAGGTTAAGCACTGGATAGCTCAGGAAACATGGAGATCAAGCATGCCTGTGCTCTCAGCAGTGCAGCACTTTGAAGATGCAGGAGAAAACAGTTCAACATCCAAAGGTGATGTGAGCACAGCAGCCAAAGTGACACAGGAAAACATTCAACCAACCTAAAATAGAGAGTGCGCATTGAAGAGTATCAGATGACTCCCCCTTACTCCAAAACATCTCAAAAATACCAGCCTAAAGCAAGAGACTTCCCAAGTTTGACCCTGTGAGACAAAACATGCTCCATGGTGCAAAACAGAAGAGAAGGAAGACACTGAGTGCTCATCCTTCTACCAACAGAGAGCAACCCAGCATCCAGCTGAAATCATGAGTGCTCCTAGAGGCTCGTGTCTCTTCATTTTAACATACCTGGGGAAGTTGAAGAGTAAGTCCTTTGGACTCCTAAGTGATGTCCAAATGCTGTATGTGAGACAGATCGGACTGGATGGTAAAGTGGTTTCTTCCAGACGAAATTCACACGGATATGTTCATTTAAATACAGTAAGTGCCTCCAAGCTGATGGTCTGAGACCACTTTCCAAAAACCCATAAACAAAGAACTATCCATAAGTGAAATACCTTCAATCGTTCCCTCTGGAAAACTTTGAAAATAGGCAAAGATGGGCTTTACAATGTTTGGTTAAACCCCCTCTGCTCTGCTGCCCTTGAAGCAGAGCTGGGCATAGGAATAACTCACCTGCCAATCTCTGCTGCTGAACACTTGCAGTGGGAGATGCATTTTCTTTCCTTCTGGCTGAAGAGATGTCTTATATAAGATACTGACAATGGCAGCTTTTAGCTCACCTTTTGAGAGCAATATGGGTCACATCAGAATCCCAGAATGGTTTGGGTTGGAAGGAACTTTAAATAAAGTTCATCTCATTCCACCCTCATGTCCCTGGGCAGGGACAACTTTCACTAGCCCAGGTTGCTCCAAGCCCTGTCCAATGTGGCCTTGGACACTTCCAGGGATCCAGGGGCAGCCACAGCTTCTCTGGGCACCCTGTGCCAGGACCTCCCCACCCTCACAGGGAAGGATTTCTTCCTGATATCCAATCTAGTATTGTAGGGTCCTGTCTCGGGTTAACTGATGACTGGGAAGCAAAGTCTTCCCTGGTCCTATGTAGCCTCCAGTGGATTTTGCCTCTCTTAACAAATTACCCTTTTAATTCAGAGACAGCATCTGCCGTGTTTTCTCACCAGGCCCCACATGCCCAAGCACACCCCAGTGCTGGCTCAGCCCTTACAGCAGGTGGGTGAAGGCATTTCATGGCCCAGCCAGAGCTGTGATTACAGGCCTTTATTCTCACCCTAATAAAAGGTGCAAGGGCAGATGCCAATGACTCCAATCTGGCACCATCACTTGTGGAGCCTCCTGCCCATAAACACAGGGGAGGGTTCAGTTTGACCACATGCTGTCCCACATTCAAAGCACAAAGGTGTTCTCTCCCCTCCAGGCCAGCCCAAGAATTCCTGCAGCTCTCCAGCCTCCCCGCAGCCACGCACGGTCCCTGGGCTGGATGGTGGTGTGCTCCCAGCCCTGTGTTCCCATGGCATGGAGAACATGAGCCCAGGTTTAAATTACACAGCAGGAAAGGGGTTAAAGTTTAAATAACTGTTTTGTATATGAATTAATGTATGTAGCTTTGAGCCAAAATATCTACCATTAATTTTTCCACCTATTTCAGGAGCAGTAAGATACACAAAGTAAAGTTTATTTTGGTACTTGGTATACTTCACTCTCATTAAAAATAAATTAATCAGCAAATTCCTACACAGCTCAGCCTTCTTTTATGTAAATACAAGCCAGCTGTAATGAATTACAAGGTGTTATTATCTCACACACACTGTATAATACTTCACACATAAGAGGTTTCTCTGCTTAGCTCAGCTTTCAACAAAAGCATCTTAAATAAACTGCAAGCAAGTTGTTTGGGCTGTAATGTTTTCACAGAGAAGGGATACATCTCACACAGAAAGAGGGGCTCTTTACATGACTCATTTTATAACAAGTTAAACTGAGGAAGCTCGCCCTGGAAAAAAAAAATTATAAAATGCCTTTTTTGTACACAGAAGGCTCCCTAAAAAAAGATTTAAAAAAACCCACAAAACACACAAGGCAGTGTTTGGGAGCCTCTTTGCTGCATCCCACTGCTTTTTCTATGGGGAAGGGATGGCAAATTTTCCCCAACACACACACTATGAAGAGAGCAACTTGAGAAAGAATAGTCACAGCCAGGCAGAATAGACAGAATAGTCACACTTTCACAGACTAAGTAGTCAAAAATTAAGGATTAAATTCACAAATTAGAGATTATCACCTTCTACTTTTGCTTAATACTTTTATTAGGAATAAATCCTGATTTTATAGGGCTTATTCTTATCAAAAGCACACATGGCAAAGAAAACAAACACACAGCAATTTAGCCCAGACTGACATTTATTATTGACTCAGATTCTGAACAGGAGAGAAATGAAAACTGTTTTGCCACTGACCTGGAAACAGCCTGGTGAACCATCCACCCACACGGAGCACCTTAGCCTCTGCTGATCTCATCAGTGCAGCTCCTGCTCCCCTAATTACTGTGTTGGCACCATTTACCTGCACAGCCGTAGAAAGTTTTCACTGGTGTTGAAGGATCCTGCTAAATAAAAAGCCCTGGACCGCTGCTTTGGGGAATGGAGGATGGCAGAGTCCTGTGCCAAGGTCGTAAGAGGGATGTTCTTTTCATAAAGGAATTCCTAGAGCACAATTCTATAAAGAATGTGGAAGTATCAGCAAGGTAGACTGAAACATCAAGTACTGAGGCAGCTTTTAGTGCCAGCCCAGCCACAATTGGGGCTTTAATCTCCCTAAGACAGCCAAAGTCACAGAGGATTACTGGGGATTGTGCATTATTCTTTGCATTCTCTTATCCTCGTGTGACAAAGCGGAGAGTTCCTAAAAGGGATTTTCACAGAAAACCCTTCAGAATCTGTTAAAGCAATTCTTAACTCCACTAAAGCAAAGATGGACCATTCCATCTTGATATCAGGCATTTAAAATATATACTTAATATCTAAATATGCAAAGCTCTGATTTACATTCACAACCATTCAGGGAGCAGAGGACACCACTGTGTCTCTGAGTAGCAGCTCTTTAAACGAGGCAAGGGACAGAAATGTCTTTCTGAGAGAACTCTACATCATGGTGAATACCTGGTTTCCTAAAGGCAGAAGGCAGCTCTGTCCATTTGTCAGCAAGGGCCACTCAGGACCATAAAAAGGACAGAGGTTCTTAAAACAATGAGCATTTATTTGCAGGTGAAGATTTGGGAGTATGGCTGTCCAGGAGGCTACAGAGGCACCACAGATGGGATAGCTAATGAAATATTTTCCTTCCAACAGCAGACTGTTCTTCCTGACCACGCAGCCTCAGCCCAGTCCCATTCCAGGCATGCTGCCCAAGCTGTTCTGGCACACGGATCTCAGAGTCCTTCGTCGTTGTAAACAGGAGACAGGGGCTTGAGGATGCTGCGGGCGTTGCTCTCCACCAGCGGCCGCCAGCTCACCTCGCCCGTCAGCAGCAGGTCCTCCCCGCTCAGCGCGTCCAGGTGCTGCACCTGCAAGCACAGCACGTCACTGCCACGTGTCCCTTCGCCCAGCCAGCTCCCTCAGCAGCTACACAAACACCTGTCTTTCCAAAAAGCAAGCACAACAGGGAGATTTCAGCTTACTCTGCCATTTGTGTGAGGTAGGCCTAAAAAGGTCACTTCCACTGCGAAGCATCCTGGAAAGGCCAGGATAAGGATCTGCAGATGCTCTGGAGTTACCTGCGTCACTGATGCCTTAGCTAATGCCTCCTCTGCAGATCTGGCAACAGGGCAAAGAGAAGCCACGCAAAGCTGCCATGAGTCACTTCATCCTCCTGGTGGCTACTGCAGGGGACACTGCCAGAGCCAGCACCCCATGGAGAGCTCCCATCCTGCACACAACCCGAGGCTTTAGCTATGGAAAAATGGCCTGACCAGCAGGGAACACCAGGGATTTATCACATAAAAGCACATGAGCGGGAAGAGGTGAACATGCAATGAACACTCATCCTGACAACAGAAGAAATCTCTGAATGGTTTGGGTTGGAAGGGACCTTAAAGCCCATCCAGTCCCACCCCCTGCCATAGGCAGGGACACCTTTCACCAGACCAGGCCGTTCCAAGCCCTGTCCAGCCTGGCCTCGGAGACTTCCAGGGATGGGGCAGCCACACCCTCTCTGGGCAAGACAGTTGGGATCTAATGTAATTTTAAGGTGCCATGTAAGCAAAATTAAAAATAAAACCCCTCTCATCATACAGCAGAGGGTCAACTTGCTGCCACTGGTCACCCTAGATATGGGAAATGGGGGAAAAAAAAAGAAAAAAGTCACCAAGGATCAGTCAAAGACAAACCCACCACCATTAGCTCAGGAAGGCTGCGAGAGCTGACCAGGGGTACAGTACATGTTGTCCTGTCAGTATATTCTCCTCTGGCAGCCATTGTTAAAGACAGGATCCACAAGAAGCTGTGGGGACAACCTGGTACACAATGTTACTGGAAACAAAAGACAATTGGACAAGGAGTTTCTCAACAGGGGAATGAATGCACCCATGACCACAGAGGGTCACACTGCAAAACCACCTAAGCACAATGTCCTGTTCCAGACAGTCACCACCAGCAGCCTCCCCAGAAGGAGTTAAACACAGCACACAATGCCCTTTTTCTTGTACATTTTCCCTCCCTCTCAAAATCTGTTCATTCACGGATTTTGAGGCTGAAGATTGAGGTTGTGGATTAAAGAGCCCTGGGCAAACTTTTCTTCCATAAACCTTGCCAGTGGCTTTGGAACCCACGTGCAATTGCAACATGCCAACCATGGCAACCTTCTGTCCCCACATTCCTGTGTCCCTGAACACCTTTCATGGCTCACCTTTCACACTGCCTTCAGGATTTCCCAGAGATGTCTCCCATTTTTTCTCCCATTCTTTTTTGGGCAGGGGATTCTACTCATTGCTAATAAAGGAGCAGTTTCACTGTCTCCTTTAGTGTTCCTCTCTGAGCCTTCTTCAGTTAATGTTTTATCCATCCTGGTGGTCACCCAAACCAGACACATTATTCCAGCTCACAATGGTACCAGAGATGTAAAACTGGCACCACAGCAATATTTTATCCTTCATTTCTTCCCTGGTAGTTTGAGCATTTGTTTTACATTTCTTAAACGCCATGGAGTGCTGAGCTGATATTTTGATAATGCAACTGTAATCTCAAGGCCTCATTCCTGTGTGGTAAAGTTGAGAGCTCATTGGTACCTATGCAAAGCTGGGAATGTTTTCTTCAAGTGTGCCACTTGTCTGCAGGAATGACCTGTCTGCACAGAATCTGTGCTCATTCCTCCCCAATGTGCCACATTTTCCTGTCTGATCACTCTTTCCTATTCAACTGATTGCTGATTGCTTCAGACCTATCCTTTGCTTGACAATCCAGAAATGCAACAAATTCCCCATCTGGCAAGAAATGATCCCAAATTACATACTTTTTATACGTGTTTGTCCCCAGCAAACCTTCCTACAGCTTCACCATTGAGCATCAGCAACCTTCAGCATTTAATTAAGCCCGTCTCTCCCAAGAACTCCCTGGCATTCCCTAAGTGTTCTTAGGAAGCTGAGCCCTTTATTTCCCACTTTGGACACTCACTTAAGTACTCCATACCTCTACCTGATCCTGAATATGGTACTGGAAACATGACAGAGAATGATGTTGTGAAAGTTCTGGTCTTCAATTTCCTGTCCAACACCCTCCACTTTTCCTCCATAACCTCCCACCCCTTTTCTTTGGTGCCCACATGGACTTTATCCCACCAACATTTCCTAGAGATCTGGTTCACAAACCTCCTCAGGGCTGAGAGAACAAACACTACTGAGTGTTGTCTCCTCCAGGTAACAACTGAAAGAAATAATTCTGGAAAACAAACCCGTCTGTTTCTTCTTCTCAGAGGGTACCAAGAGACTTTCAACTTCTATGTGCTATTTCACTATGAGGAGAACCCCAACTCTCTAACATTGATCTAACAATCTACAACAAGTTGCAGCATATTTCTGGCACATTTTATCAAGCCTCTCCATAGCACAGGTCCAGAAATAGGTGAGCAGGATGGCTTTCAATATTCCATTTATTTCTCTGCAGCCATTTGTCATCACACTGCAATAATGATCTGTTCTTGCTGGTGACCAGGGACAGGACCTGAGGGAACAGCTGGAGCTGTGCCAGGGAGGCTCAGGCTGGATCTCAGGGAAAGGTTCTTCCCCCAGAGGGTGCTGGCACTGCCCAGGCTGCCCAGGGAATGGGCACGGCCCTGAGGCTGCCAGAGCTCCAGGAGCCTTTGGACAGCACTGCCAGGGATGCCCAGGGTGGGGTTGTTGGGGTGTCTGTGCAGGGACAGGGGCTGCCCTGGATGATCCTTGAGGGTCCCACCCAGCTTACGACATTCCACGACTCTATAAGCAACATTATCCAGTTTTCAGATTTTTACCTTCTTCTCCTTAAAAATGATCACTGACTATTAAAATCAGATTCATTTATGAGAAGTGAGCTGCATGTGCAAGCAATAAAAGAAAGCACTCCCCGTCCTGAAGCAGAGGCTGAGGAGAGCGGGAATGTACCTGTTTGCGCACGTACTCCACGAGCAGCTCCAGGTGCCGAGGGTCATCACAGTTCCTGTTAAAAAGGTTTCTCCAAAGAGCTGCTGCCAGAACATGATCATCAGACAAGATTCCCTAAAGGGAAGTGCAGAGGGGGATTAAAAACTGCACATGAAGAAGGTCTGAACACAAGACACCCTCATGCGTGTACTTGGCCCCTGGCCACGGCACCTGTCCCAGAGCCCACAGCTGCCATGGGCTCTGCACACGGAAAGGCAGCAACATCACTCTTTCCCAGAATGGAAAAACAGACCTGGCCTTAAATTAATTTACAGAGCAGCCTGTAACCAATTTTCTGGCAAGTTAATTTGGAAAAAACCTGGGTCCGGGTATTCCTAACGTCAGAGCTGATAACTGCATTTCTATGTTATGAAATATTTACCATAAAAATGGTGATCTTATAGAGAAGGCAACACCATCTCATGGGAATGTGTGAAGCCTATGACACTTTAAAAAGAAAAATTAAAGGATATTTAATCCAATGTTGCAGAACTGTAGTCTGGAGTTTGCTATTTTTCCTGGCTTTTTTTTTAACTTTTCATTCTAACTGAAAGAGAAATCCTGCTCATCAAGAACTAACTAGATTTTTCCAGTTAAATCAAATATTAATTTTGGTTTATACAAGAACAACATCCATTAATGTTATTTGTCCAAATTCTCTTGAACTTTTATTGTCTTGTTAGATTATGTGGTGTTGTCACAACACTCTCATAACTCCTGTCTTCTGCTGACACATTTGCCAGAGGCAAAAGACTTTAAATTATTCAGTTAAAAATAAAAAAAAGTTAACATTTGTCTTTAATCAAAGCAAACATTATGTTTCCAAAAAGACTGTCAACAAAGCACAAGCAGACACATCCTGGCTATACTGAAAACTAGACTGAACCTTGAATGTGTAACACTGTCCACAACTCTATGAGGTTACACTTACAATATATTAATAATGCAAAACACTGTGCAAAAAATAATATCATGATGTGAATAAGAGCATCTGAAAAGCAACACTCACTAGAGAAAAAAAATGACGTAATTGTATTTTCCTCTTGAAAGTCCCACAGACACTTGTGCAAAGCGGTGCTTTTGCCTCCCTGTATTATTAGGCACTCCCTATAAATATTCTCACATAGACTCCCTATAAATACTCTATAAATCTCCTCTTCACTTTCAAAGTACAGCTGAGTACAACAGGATTCAGAGGGAGGAAACAATTTAGTGGTGGCCAAGAAGGAATGGTGAAGCAGCACAAAGAACATCCTACCTCTTCCACACCCCATGCTTTAAATCCATGTGCTCTGTGCTGTTTTCTTCTAAGAACTTTGATTCAAGGCTGCTTCCCTAACGTAGTATTTCTTCAAAGAAATGGATAGTGAATGTTCTACCCATCTGGACTATTCTGTGTTCAGGAATTAGATGGTCTACTTGCTGTACATTCCCTGAAAACAGCCTTCTTACCTCATCGTATCCAAACAGAGCTGCATAGAAATTTTCTACCATCCTTTTCAACTCTTCTTTTAGAACAGTAGAATTAATCTGAAAACAAACCAGAAAACCATCAGTACAGGCTCTAAAGAAGAGAGGAAGAGAAAATATTCCCAGTTTCACTGTCAGAGGACAAAGAACCACCAGTGCCCCAGCCCACCCCACTGAGATCTGGCTGCAAGCAAGAGTGAGTCTCTCTGAGACTCACTAATGACACAGCTCCATTAATTCTGACATAGCTGAGGTCAATTTTACTCAAGACACAACTGCCAGGAACATCCCAGCCAACAGCTCTGCCACCAGCTGCAGGAGAGGAGAGAAAATGCTCCTGGGGAGTGTGAAGCAAGGCTGCCCTTACAGTGGCAGCACAGCCCAAGAGCATGGAGACAGCTCTGTAGCTTAACTACTGAGCAGCTATTCCAGCCCTTCATTCATCTGTAGAAACGCCAAGGCTTTTCAACTTTTTTTTCCCCCCAAAGCATGGACTGCAGGGCTGGATGTGCTACTACACTGGAAGTACTGGAATGCTAAAGACAGAGACACCACCCTACCACTGCTCTTCCTGTACTGTCCAGACTGACTCTCAGCCAGCAAGAACATGAATTCTGCCTCTCCAGCATCTCTAGCAGCTCACACTCACAAGTTTTTGACTATGATTAAACTTCTGTCAGAGTCTGGGATGACACAGCAACTTCCCCCATGCTCTAAGTGCGACTCAGTCCAAGTTCCACACTGACCTTTAACTAAATTTAATAACTGCTTAAGTATTTGCTGGGTTGGCCTAAGCCACCCATTGGCATGAGAACTGACCCCATGTGAGCTTAAAATGGGACTGGACCAACTGCTGGGTGCAGAGGGATGACTGAAATGCCTCCTGTGCATCTCGCTCATCCACACTGGCTGACCCTCTTGCCTCTACTCGTTACCTCTACCAACACAGCAACGCAGTTCCTCTCTCAAGGGCCCAGCTACACTTTGGTAAAGTTTCTTCTTTGTACTGACTCCCATGAGGGATCCAAAAGACACAAAGCCTTTCTTTCCTACAGCTCTCACATGCTCCAGAAGTACAAATGACAAGGCCCACCAGCCCTGCACACCAGCAGACACTCGGGCGTGACACTGCACTTTGCAGAGACAGGATTTACACACAGGAGACACCAGCCCATCACACCCACCACACTGGGAACCCCTTGTCCTGAATTCTCTCTCAGTATCCTTACGAGTATTCACTTCGGCAATTACACAAGAGCTTTTCTACCAAAATATGAGCTAAGTTTCTGCCAAGTGAACAAATTTCCAGTTCATATACTCTTCCCTTGAACCACTGTCTTTTTTCATCTGTTGATTTTTATAGCAATGCACATAGTGCAAACACAAGGAAAATTCCTTTTATGTCAGTTACTCATATTTTTCCATTAATATAAGATATTAAAATTCATGCAGATATTTTATAGGCTATCAAGATTTGGAGACTGGTTATTACTGAATGTTTAAAAAAAGAACTAAACATAAGAAATCAGAGGGTTAAATGATGACTGCAACTTCTGTAATGACTTAATTAAATTTTTATTGAGTATATAAACTATGATGTCACTTCTACCCAACCATGCTCAAACCTATGCATGTCAGAGATCGTGGTTTTTCTCAATAGAACATACTTCTAAATAAGCTGCACTTCTACAGCTCTAATAAGGGGGAGCAGGTCTCATGTAACACACTCAATAAATTATCCTTCCATTTTAAACAAACAAATTCCATGAGTTATTATATATTTGCCACGCACTCTTTATGACATAATAAAAATGTTACCTCAAGGATTACTTAACACATACTACAAATGTTACAGCAGGCAACTGCAAGGGGCAAAGAAAACAAATAGTCCCATTACAGAGACAAGTCCTGGACTATACATCCCTGGGGAAGCAGCTTTCCCTACTAAAACCAAAGAGCAGCAGCTTTAAGTTAGCAAGAAACAGACTGATGAAGGAGATAACCAAGTTAAACAAACATGGTAATAAATACATCTTAAAAGACAGTTTCAGATATAAAATCTGAGTTTGGGGATGGAGCCGTATCTTAGGCAATGAAATTATATTTAAAGGAATATTGCAGTTTTTGAAGAACACAACTGGCATCAGTCAAGTACTAACACTGAAGGAAAAAATCCTTTTTTCTAAATCAAGAAAAAACTAGCAAATCCAAAGCAGTGTTTGCTGGAAGTGCTTCCTCTTTCAAAGCTTGTACAAGTTCTTACCACTGGCCAGTTTCAGGATCTGGTTGGTCAGGATTCTGCTGACTCTTCCACAGTTTGTTATAAGGAAGAAAAACTGCTAGAGAATTCCAAGTGAGTAATTGCTAGTAACAAGGAAAAAATCAGTAACATCTGGAGCTCTTCTTGGGACTTTGCCCCTTTGCCTTCCTTGGAACAGCCCAGTGCAGAGCTGTCACTAGACAGATTTATGTGCTCAGTGACACAGGACTGTGTTAGTTCAAAACCATTTTTGGTACACATCTCATCTTTACAAGACCTCTGAAACAAGGAAATGTGCAGCTAACATTATTTTCCTGCTACAGGTCACAGCTGTTCTCTGAAAGGCTCCATGAGCCCACATTCTGCCTGTGGGACAACTGCAGCAAGCAGCTGCTGGATTTTCCATGTCACAGTGAAGAAACCATCCTCAGCCTCAGGGAGTTCATGTGCATCCTCCAACAGCCATGTGCTGAGAGTGACTCTGCAGCAGACAAGTCTCACAGAAGGTTTTGTATTCTAAGAAGATTTCTAGGGAAGTAAGAGTACAATGCTCTTCTGTACTGCTGGACCTGTAGCTAAAGACCTAATATGTGGACATGGTATTTAAAGTGAATGCTGCTCTAGAATCAGTCTAAGAGCTGACTCTGGTAATGAATCTCCTCCTCCTCCCCCACTTGCTTTGGCCCACAGTGCAGAGTAGGATCAGTGTGCACAGACCGAAAGGTAACAAACGACAGGGCAAGAGGAATGGCCTCAAGTTGTGCCAGGAGAGGTTTAGATTGGGCATGAGGGAAAAGAAACAACAGAAAGACTTTTAAAACATTGGCCCAGGGCAGTGGTGGAATCACCATCCCTGGTTCAAAAAACAGATGGATGTGGCAGTTGAGGACATGGTTCAATGGCGAACATGGAGTTGGTGTTTCATTTACTCATGGTGACTGGATGATCTGAACAGTGTTTACCAATCTTAACAATTCCATGGGCTCTGATGTGCTCTGCCTCCTCAGAGCCATCAGCCCAGGGATGAGCTCAGGCACCGAGGTGCAGCCCATCCCCTCGGAGCAGGACATGGGATCCCTGGCAGTGTCACTGCACACCTGGGTCCTGCCAGTGCTGCTCCAGCTGGGATGGCCACGGGCTGCACTGTCTGAGAGCACTGCACCAGGAGTTTCTTTCTGCTTCAGCTTTTGCCAGCATGTGTTGCACCCTTAAGCTACTTTAACACATTAATCCTTCCATAGACTATAAAGCCAGAAGGGGCACTTCTAACTGCCTCAAACAAGCACTAGTCATTGAATTCCAGGCAGCAATTCCTCTCTTTAGGCTGTAAGTTATGCTTGAACTAGACTTTTTTATGAAGAGATTTCAGCCAGAAGAAATTATTAGATCATAGAACCTGACCCTCTGCATATCACAGACCATTACATTTCACCGAGTTCCCCCTGTACTAAGCTCACTAAGTTGTGTTTGGCTAAAGCATATCACTCTCACAGTTGAACATGTGTATCTCATTTCATATTTGAATTTTCTGGCTTGGGTTTCCACCCCCTCATTCTCATTATACCATTCCTGCTAGAATAAATAGCCTCTCCTGTCGTGTGTTTGCTCCTGTACCTGTACACAATGGATGTGTCAGCACAGTCATCTTTTCAAACCAGGACTGGGCTCTTCCAGGTGCACTGTCACACCTCACCAGCAGCACACTCCTGGAGTGGTCAAAGTTGCAACAGCAAAGTAGTGGTTTATGCTGATACAGTAAAAATTAATCCATCCCTTGTGCAAAACAAGTTTCACAGGTTCTCAGTACACTCATCTTGTCATGGCTGAGTCCACTCTGGAGACTTCTGCAGTCTCACTGCCATAAACATCAACCACTCTCACTGACACTTTTGACTGCTGGAGCAGGAATATCAGCAAAAGTTCCTGAAGGAGATACAGGACCAATCTTTCATGGTAAAATATGTCACTCCACTAATATTTAGGCTTTTTTATGCCCCTTCTCTCAAGTTGCAATTGGACAGAATTACTTATAATATGATGTTATTTATAAATAATATATAAGCACTTGTAGTTATATATGGGCTTTTTGAGTGTTTGCTCAAAGTATTGTGTTAAAATACACATGACATTAAATGGGCAAACACAGCCCTTCTATTTCAGCCTATAACATCACTACTGCTTGCAGGACCGTAATTTTGAGATGACTGAGACTATAGCTAGGATCAAAAAGATTAAATTAATAACAAATATTAGGAAGATTTCTGTATCAAGGGGCCATAACAGCCAGTTCCTTCAGTCACATACTTGTGAAATGACATACTTTTCCAACCTTCAATTTTTGAGCCTTTTTTTAACTGCTCTGCTACTTTGTCTACAAAGCAGATCACTGCTTGTAAGTAGCCACAGCTTGAGTCCTGTATGCTTTAAATATTAACTCTTCTGATAAACTCTCTATTTTTTAAATTATAAATAGTTTTGTAATACAGCTCCATAATCATTAACTTCAGAGAACAATCTTTAAAGCCTTCTTCAACGACCTACTCCAATATTCTTTAAACCTAGAAAAACCTAAATGTTGGATTGTAGTAGAACCAGCTCCTGCCAAAATCTTCAATCCATAAAGACAACATGTTAATGGAAAAAGTTGTGCATGCTCTACCTTCACAACAATTGTGCAATCATCAGTAAGGCTCCTCAGAGCAAGTATATTCCAAGAAAGACACAGGAAAGCAAGTTATACAACATGACCTACATCTTCCACCAAAAGCAGATGCTCACCCCTACCTTTCTGCAACCCAGAAAATGAGGTTTGTTTCTATCTTGCATTTATTAATCTGGAAGCTCTGCCATGGTAACAGTTATGGATGCAGAGATCACAGTACAATCGAACTGTAGTCTATGGCTTATTCCAAATTCCTGCTTCCCTGCAGAACGTGGCTGGCAGAGCTCACTGACAACCTCTCAAGAGAAGATCAGGGAAAAGAGCTTGAATTGCTGTGCCTTCTAAAGTTGTGCTGATTCTCTGTAAGGTGAGCAGTTGTCAAGGGATTTTCATGTAATGCCTCTTGAAAAAACTAGTTGCTAAAAGCCTAAAGCTAATCACTAATGTGTTTTTGAACACACCAGAACAGGAATTCAGCCTGATAAACTGATAAAGGAAATTTGAGAACCTAGTTTGAAAGCAGCACTCGGAGAAGACAGTAGCAAAGGTGGATAAATCATTAAGGTAAATATGCACCAGGAGCACTCTCAGAGATCCTGTAAAAGCTCCAGCTCCTCACTGAGACAAACCTCAGGGACTGTCAGAGTGTCACACACCAGGAACACTGATCAGACCAAGGGGCCACCTACCAGGGTATCCTGCCTTCAACAGCAGCCAGCATCCTGGACAAAAGGTCAAACCCTACAAAGGCTGACATATACTTTCTCCAAGGATTCTCCCAACCAATTTCAGCTAAGAATTCTTCTCAACTCTTGGTATTTGTTTAGAAAGTAACCTCCAAAAGGTCTCTCTGTGTCCAGCAGCTTGTCCAGAGAACTTTCTGCACTCACCATGTGCTTCAACAAGAAACACCCTGGTCTGCTACCCCAAGGAGATCCATCTCCTCTGGTGGGTTCCCCCTGAAACTGGCTTCTGCTGGCTTCCTCTGCTGGCCTCGTCTTTCCACAGGATCAGGCAGTGAATACTCATTGCTCCATCACCTTCTCACAGCACTCAGGATTTCAGAGTTAGAGAATGATCCCAGAATGGTTTGGGTTGGAAGGGACCTTCAAGCCCCTCCATTTCTAATCCCTGCCATGGGCAGGGACACCACGGGCAGGTTGCTCCAAGCTCTGTCAACCCTGGCCTTGGACACTCCCAATCCATCATATTCCAGGTGATACAATCCACCCAGAGAAAGGCTTCAGAAAACTTAATAAAAGTCAAGAGCAACAAAATTCCAGGAATCATAAAGTACTAAACTAAACAAAACATCTTAGTGAACATTACCAGAGATGCAGAGACAGGAAAGGTGGCATCTATTCTGAAAAGTCTTTCAGCAGAAACAGGTAGGTACAAATTAGTAGCAAATACAGTAAATGAAAATAAAAATCACAAATAATTATGACCAGTGATATTCAATGCTGATAAAGGTACTAGTAGTAGGTGTTTAAAAAAATAATCCATAAAACCTATTTAACATGCACACATTTAGCAGCTACAGTTTGGATATGGATCTTTAAGAGAAAAAAAATAAGTTGAACAATTCAGTAGTGAAGAAAAAGATAAATAAATTTTAGGAATTATTATGAAAGGAATATAAACCAAAAGAGGAACTCTATTATACATAAATCCATAATGCACTGTGTATAAAATGCTGAGCATAATTGTTACGTTTAAATCTCTGAACAGATCTAAAAGTAGTAGAAAACACACAGAAAAGACCATGATGACATGATAAGACATATGAGGAAAAACTCAGGAAACTTTTCAGGATGAAATGAGGAAGAAGATAGTGGAGAGGTAAAATCACGAGTGGTATCAAGCAGATAAACAAAGAATTATTGTCCACTGTTTCTCATTTAAAAAGATGTAGAAAATAATCTACTGAAATGAGTAAATAATATTATAAAACTTAAGTGTTTTTTCATGCAACACATTTAAGTGGCCGAAGTCACTGTCATGGGGCATTAAAGAGCAAAAAATATGGAAGAGGTAACAAAGGGCTGCACATTCCTGGAGGATTTCTGTCAGTGATCCCTGTGCAGCTCTCGGGTTACTCGTTGGTGAATGCCAGGAGAATGTACAGAAGGAACTGACCAACAGTTCTGTTTCTTATCCTTTACCCCAAATATCTCTGGTCATTGCAGCCACAGCACACACTGGATCTTCAAAGGAGCACATGTTCACCTTTGTCCATTTTTTGCTGACCTTTGCAGATATTGGCTGGTCTCTCTCCCGTCTGGGTCTCTGTTCTTTCCTGCCCTGACCTCCAGCAGGACAGGCACGGCTCATTAGATGATTGTGGACACCAGACATCAGGTCACTTTGCTGACTTGGCAGGAATTTCACCTGAAAAGTGCTAGTGCTATTACAAAACTTGCTCCCTTTACCATAATCTTTAATACCCTCACGGGAAGAGGCTACATTTTATGTAGTAATATGAGCAAGAATGATCCTGCTCATACCAAATAGGTCATCCTCCCCTAGGGGAAAAATAGTAAGAACACAAAAAATATTGTTTCTCCAGAATTTGGAACCAGAACAAGCTTCTGTGGGAGGGGAACAGCAAGGCACCCATCTCCTCTCCTAAAAAAACTGTCCAAAAAAAAGTTTATTTCATTTCAAATGGATTGTCAATTGCTAGAGTCCATACAATTAATCAGCAATTAACCAGCCCAATCCTTACTGCTACAACCTTTATCCAGTGACAGAGGCCAGGATAAATGCAAACACTCACAATCACTATTACCTTTTCAAATTCATTTCTGTAGTGCCTGGCAGACTGGCTGATTTGTGTTTGCTCCATCAGCCTCCCCACTCCCTCCTAGCAGGGCCCTGCTCATATGTGACCTGTTTGACATTCTCCCATCAGTTCCACATTTGGGTAAAATTCTAATTTGAAGTCACATTGCTTTCACCTTCTACCAATATTCTGCACCTTCTGGTTTCAATCATAAGCTGAGAAAAACCCTATTTCCCCAAGCATTCCTCCTCCCCAGGGCTTCAAACACACACAGGCCACAGAACAGTTAACAGTTAAATATTTTCTTGCCAATATTTTAAGAGTGCAGAAGGTTCCAAATTGCTGGTAAAATAAACAATGCCAGACTGTGAAAACTCTTGCCTGCCATATACTCTGATGTTAACAAGAGTTTCTTTATTACTGTAACCTTTCAGAAGAGAACAAAAATTATTTCTCTACCCTAGTTCTGCCCTCAAGTAAAAGGCAAAGGAGGAAAGTGAACCATGAAAATGCTGCTTGGTAAGATATTGTGAGTTTTCCATCTTACTTCTACATTTCATTCAGACTCTATGCTGCTGTGAATAAATAAACTTCCAGGAGATCCTTAAAGCATGGGCAAGGATTTTAAGAAGCTGAAATCTTCCTTACACAGTTTCCTGAATAACACAGATTAAAGCTATATAGGGGTTATCTTCCCTCCTGCAAAGACATAATAAAACAGGAAATACAAAAGGGCAAATTTAGGATGCTCTCAAGGAGACACATTATTTTTAAGCTCTTGGTACCTGGCTTTGTCCTCTGGGACTTTAGTCCTGCATTTCCACCTCAGTTTCCCTAGGTGTGTACAGAAGTATCCTACGCTGTTGCTTTACTAGGATTGTAAAAGAAATCAGAGGAGCCAGCAAATGTGGAAGCAGGCACTGGGATTACTGCAGGGATTGCACTTGCACTTCCTGATCATTATCTTTTGCTCTCCTGTGGGAGCAGTTAGCAAAAGCTGTCAAAAAAAAAAAAAAAAGAAGAGCTTCAGAGAGCTGCCAGTTCTGTAAATGGATAAAATAGGCCAGAGAACTCAGAAAAGAGAAGCAAAAAATGAACCAAGGTCTAACAAGAAAATACAAGACTCAGTCCTGAGGCAGAAGCAGAAGATGTCAGTGACTTTCTATCTGCTGACAAAAGCACAAGCAACAATGTGACCAAAATATATGGGAACAACAGAGAAGCTCTCAATGGTTTGTTTGGTTTGATTTAGAACAGACTCTGGTCTTGGTATTATTTCTGTTTTTATGAAGGAGCTTAAAAGCACATTCTGGGGGAAGAACCTTTCCCTTTATAATGGACATAGAGTAATATAATATTGAAAAATACATAACACTGAAAAAAAAGTATCTCTAGAAAAGGTACCACAAGACAGCTTCCAGCATAATTCCTGCAGGCACTGAAGCAAGGCACAGAACAGGCCAACAACACCACCTTACAGTAACAGGATCCAACACATCTGGGAAATTTAAATTGATTTTTTTTGTGCCAGAATTGATTTCTTTATGCCAGAAAACTGGGGTAGGCCAGCTGAAAAGAACGCAAGCTTTTATTATATCTTGATTTCAATACCAGGTATCCTCAGCATGGCCCAAACATTTCACCCAGGTGTGTTGGTTCCACAGATGCTGTCTCTAGAACAACTACATCACAAACAACCTGAGAAAGAGACCCATATTTCAAAGCTCCATGTAAAGCTACATTTGCATCATTACAGTTTGTTCCAGACATCATCACAGTTGAGATAATTCAAGGTAACATTCCATACACATGCACTATCCTCCATATTTAAGTTATTAAGATTTACAGAATCAAATTCACTGAATTTCCTCTGGAAAAGCACCTACTATTATTCATTTATGAAACGACAAAGTACTGGAAACTTAGTGTGAACTTTCAAGGTCTTTGAGAAAAGATCAAGGGTTGATGAACTTTTTTGTGTGATGTTCTTGAAACAATAATTTCAGGTAAAACTAATCATACAGTGTCTGGTATCTTATTAAAAAAACCCAGAAAAACCATTCAGAGCAATTTTGTATCTCACTGCTTTGGCAAGGGCTTTGTTTCTTTGTTTTTTTTAAAGGGAACACTAGAAACTAGTGAAATTTTATATATTCCAAGTGGTCATCAAAAATCAAAACATTTTTCTCCTTAAAATGTCCTAGTAAAGCATTTCAAAATATACATAGATAATTTAAAACTCAAACTTGTCTTCTGTGGTTCTATAGATTTTTAAAAGCCTTTTTCAACTGCACTGAACACTATCTTCTGTCTCATATCCCAGTCCATTTCTTCAACAAAATCAATACTTTCTCTACAATGTTTTACTTCCCTTCATCCCTTCATTCCCAGTACATTCCCTTCATCCCAACTCCCCACTGCAGCCCCAAAATACTGCACCCACTTTCCTTTTGCTCCATTCTCTCTCAAAAATGTAGTTTCACTCCTGTGCATCCAAAATCAACTCCATGACTTCCCATCAGATTTTAGAGGCAAGCCTGGAGAGGACCCCTGAACATCCCAGTACACCAGCTTCCCATTTCAGTTCAGACAAAGATCAAGTTCTATTTTAAAATTGTATCCATTTTACATCCTGTCCTCTCATCCTGTAAAGCCATTCTACAACTTGCTGGCGCCACCCCGACCACGCCTTCTGAGTCTTTAGTTACAAGTGTCAAAGTTTTTGTTCTCCACAGTAAGAGTAACTTAAACAGAATTAAACTGAGTTTAGGAAATTCTGTAGCTCCTGTAATGTAAACTGGCATTTTTAATCAACTGAAATTCTCTAATTGTGAAAAGAGTATCAAGACAAAAAATGGTGTTCAACTTCCCAGAGCAAATTTCAGCTCTCGGTTACTTGTATTGATTCTGATGCTGTTACTTCAGATGTACACGAGTGTAATTGAGAGCAAATTATGGGTCACTGGGTATAAACAGCTCTAGCTAAAAGTGTAACAAAGACTGTATTGTGCTACACAGAGCAGAGCCAATAAATGAATTCAAAAGACACCTAGATGTGTTCCTGGAAAAAAAAAAAGAGGGTAGGAGTCTAAGTAGTCTGGTGGGAAAACAGGAAAGTGAGATTATGATAAATTAAAACAGGTTTGGCACACTGGGCTGGACAGCCCCTCCTAGTCCTATCTCTTTTAGAACATTTATTCATTATAAAATGAATTGTCATTTTGCACTGAAAACAACTTTAATTCATTTCAGCACAACATACGTGAGCAAGGAAGGTAAAGTGAGCCTACAAACAGTTACAAGTGTTAGAATAAAGCCTGATGGATCTTCCTGAGACACCACAGGATTTACACCCACAAGCATTAGGGTGAGGTGCTTGGAGGAGGAAGAAGAGTAGTTGGGGTTTTTTGGTTTGGGATTTTTTGAGTGGTTGAAAGTCTATAATTTATTTATTTAACCCTCATATCCTCTTGTCCTGTTATCAGCTGAAATCCTGTTCCAGGGAACACCTACATGTCCTTCCTATCAACTCCGCAGCTTCATCTAAGGGTATTAAAACAACCTTTTATAACAACTTTTAAATCCACACAGCTACTAAAGCACAATACTGAGATCAGCCAGGTTAATTCTCAGGTGGCTCTAGAATTCCCCTAGGCAGAAAACAGCAGCAATGTCTAGTCCTGAGAGAATTCCCTTTCCAAACTGATGAAGCAACTGCCAGCTTGCACAATATAAATCTATTCCCTGCAAGCCACGAGGTGGAGATCTCTGGCAAAGCAGGATCCAAAGGAAGTCTTTTACCCAGCCTAATGTTACTATTAACACTTGGAGCCATTGCATCAAGCCAATTTTTCTGTTTGTTTTTAAAGTTTGATAGAAATGTCACTAGTGGAAAAATTAAGTAAAGAGCACTGGTTAGCCACAGAACTGGACACACCTGGCTGCAAACCCACCAAAAGAGACTGACTTCATTAGTACTAGGGACAGCAGAGTAAAATTTATATCTGAAATATGCCTGCACCAGTAGAATTTGCTGAGGCCACAGACTCTCAGTGTGTTTTTACAGCTGTGTCAAGTTTGGGTTTCTGACTCTTGCCGACATTCAGGAGTGCTGAAGGAGCTCAGGCTAACAGGTCCCAAAACTTTGTAGCAGAGATTTAGATCTCAGCAGTTTTAACAACCAGGTTTTGAAATAATACAAACTCCATTTGGAGCTGGAGCTGATGTAAATTTGCAGTTAAAATGCTTTACATTCTACCCCTTTCAGCTCCAATGAACCAGTTAAGAGTAAATGGCACAATTCAATAAACCATCAGTATCACTTCAGGAATATAGTGTCCATTTTCTGCATCAAGTGCTGGCATTGTTGCTAGATTGGAAGCAAGCTAAAGAACTGCAACTTTGTATGTCAGCAAGTTAAACTAATTGCATCCAGCCAGCAATTCCATCCAGGTACTCTGTCTTGTACCACAATACAGGAATCAGAGTTAAGTCTTGACCTTTGATACGCTGCATGAGAGAAAAGGCAAGGAACGGAATTTCCAAACCTCCTGGCATCTGTGCAGATGATAATTTAGTTCTCTGCACGTATTCAGTAGTTTCTTTTCATTTACCTTACTTATGAGAAAGACTCAGATTCTGAAATTTAAAAGCATTGAGACAGGAACATAGATATCATTCTTTTTTATCTACTATTCTTGATGAATTTGACCATCTTCTTTTGGAGGCAGGATATTTACTGATCGCAGGACTACTTTACTTGAAAATAAATTGCTGTTACACATATCCCTCCATTAGGTCACAAACCATCTCTCATTACCTCAGCTTCAGTTTGAAAAACAACATGAGGGATAAAGAGGTTAAGATTAATAAAAAGAAGGTAGCACTTGGGAAACTGCCTTTTACTGGTCACTCAAAACTTGCAATTGCTAAAGGTGAGAAGTGAGAAAGTCTTCAGTCAGGGTACAGCTCTTTGAAGGGAAGGAAGGTGAGTGGAAAAGAGTGAACAAGCATAGAAAAAACAGGAACTGCAGGGGCATGAGTGAAGTGGGATATGAAGCCAGAATCACTGGCACTGACAAAGGAAAATAAAGCAGTGATAAGGAGCAAGGGAACTGGCAACATCTTCAAACATCAGTGCATAGATAATTTTCTTCTAACATACAATAAGTATTACCAGAAGAGACCAAGAAGTTTGTTGATCTCAAAAAAATCCCAGAAATTTTGGGTTGAAGGTACCTCAAAAAGCTCATCTGATTCTACCCCCTGCCATGGGTAGGGACACCGTCGACTATCCCAGGTTGCTCCAAGCTCCATCCAAGCTGGCCTTGGACACTTCCAGGGAAGAACTCCTTCCGCATGTCTAACCTAAATTCCCTCCCACCTCCCCTTGTGCTGTCACTGCAGTTCCTGAGCAGAGGTCCCTCTCTGCCTTCCCTGTAGCCCCTTCAGATTCTGGACAGGTGCTGGGAGGTCTCCACACAACCTTCTCTCCTCGAGCCTCAAGAGCCCCAACTTTCTCGGCCTGTCTCCATAGTGGACTGTGGAATGAATAATGACTGAAAGATCAGGAATAAAGGAAAGATTAAAAAAACCCACCAACAACAAAACAAACCACTGCAAGATAAGGAAGCCCTCACTAGGACTACAGTGAAGAGAACAATCCTGATTTCCAAATTTGTCCCCAGGAGAGCCCACTCTGCTTACTCACTTCCCCCTCAGTGCCTGCTCAGGAGTTCACTTCTCACCCAAGGAGGCTCATTAAAACAAGGGGCCCATGTGCAGCTCAGCTCTACTAAATACACACACAGGTGTAAGGTGTAACTGCCTTGCAGCTTAATCCCTGAAATGTTCAGGTTCTTACTCTGAGCATCTGCTATGGCCACATAAAGGCTGTGTTAGTACCAGGCCACAGTCTGATGTATTATAGGCATCACAGTACTGCAAGCTAAGCACACTGGAGATTCCACTGCAGGGTCATTGCTACAAAGACTGCACAATTTAAATTCAAGGATAAACTGACTAGATGCCTAACCTGACAAGGCAGGGAATGAATGTCATTCCAGCAACTTCAGAGCTCCTTGCAGTTGCATCACACAAGGCACCATGTTACTGCAAAATGCACATACAAACACTTCAGGGTACAGACTGGATGAAAATATAAAGACATTGATGGGTGTTTGACACTTCAGGGAATTTTGTGGAGCAATGGAATAGTTTAGTTTGCAAAAATGGAAACCCTGTACATTCCTTTAAAAAGAATTGACTGTAAGCACTATCTTTTTTCCCCTAAGGTTTACTCTAAAGTTCTCAATACAGGCCCAACCTGCAGCGTTCTTCACTTTGGAACCCTGCATTGCTTGGAAGGGCAGCAAACAGCCAGCTTTGCTCCTCTTTGCTGTCTGCTGATTCCAACCCTGCACAGAAAACTACAAGCCAGCACTTTGATCATAAAAGACAAGATTAGAGTCAAACGAAACAGACAAGTCATTTTCTGTTCCAAAGGTTCATTTTCTCCACGGAATCAGATATTTTCAGGTGCTTTGGAAGGTGACATGTTTGGCTTGGGTTTGTTTGGGATTTGGGGTTTTTTTTTGCTTTTCCAGAAGGAGAACCTTAAATTTACACCTAGAGTAAAGATCTGAGCTGTGTATAGTTCCTAGAGAAAGCAGAAATCAACCAGCGGTATGATATGGAAGGCACTGGATAAGGACAAAAATGCAGAAGCTCTTTAATTCACTCTTTTCCTCCAGTACATCTCATTTGTCAGGCTCATTCACACTGCCCTACCAGAAAGAGGAGATTCCCACACTGGAATTTATCTAAACACATTAATACAGCAAAAAATTCTCAGATGTATGAATTCAGATTTAATTCAAAGAAGATTAACAGGATGTCTTGTCTTTAAAAGCAACGTTTAACACAGTAAAACTATGGAATTCCCAACAACTAGGAACAAACCCTATTGCTAAAGAATGACTGAAGTTATACCAGAACCAACATCTTCTAAAACCACACACAAAATAAAGAATCAGAGAGAAAGTTCTTGAATTACTAATGTGATTGCATCCCAAATCCTAACTCACTGGTTAATTCGCTTGTCTGGCACCACCAGGAACATCCTGGCAGCTTCTCCAAGAGAACTGACAGCTAAGGCTTGACAATATGCCATCAATTACTGCCATATGAAAACTATCACTTCTCTAACAGCATCATTTATTTTACTCATAGACAAACCTCTATTTAATCACTGAACAGTTTTCTTCCTTCTTGATAACACAGAAGATCTTTGCCAGCCCTGTTCTCCTACAGAAGTGCCCTGATCGCATGCAGCCTCACATGTATCAGGTCTGCTGTCACCTACTCCCACTGCCTCTGCAATGCCTTCTCTTCAGGCAGTCACCAACACAGGGCTGGAGAAACACATTTTCATACTTTAAGTATAGAAATTACCATTACAACTAACTACCGTAACCTTCCTCAGAATAGGCCAGAATGATCTAACCTTCCTCTTCCTTCAAACTTGCAAATGAACTCTCCTTGGAATTACTCTCTCCTTAGAACGTTCTTTTTTTTTTTTTTTTGTGATAGAGATCAGGTATAGTGAGAATCCAAAACGAAAAATACACTAAGGACAAGTTACAGTCATGTGCAGGAACTTGACAAAAATCCCTTGTTGATTAACTTTCCTTTTACCACTTTAGCTACAGAGAAAACTCAGAGCTCTGCTGGAATTACTGAAGTAGCTATAGATACGGCACCCGTCACATTCCTCCCTACCCCAGTTGCTTATTCCTATCCCCACTCTGTTGTAGCAGCATCCATTTCTGCAATCACATAGCAAATCATGTAGGAAATTAATTAATTTCAGAAAAATTAGTACATTTATCCAGGCCACGATGCACTTTCTGAAACAAGGTAAGTGACTCAATACAGAAGCTGAGGGAATGAATGGTCAGGAGTGAGGGCTGCAGATACCAGCTTAAGCTAGAGTAAAGGAATCAACCAGGTTGATTCTCAGGCATTTTTCTAAGATATTTATATCCAAAAAAAGCATTGAAAGATGGGAATCATCTGGATTAACACCACCAGAGAGGACTTACCCCCATCACCTTCCCACGCTGTTCAACATCCTCCCACATGCAGTGAACGATGTAGCGGCACATGTACTTCCCTGTGCGGCCCTCCTGCTTCAGCCGCACCAGGCACATCCTGCAAGAGCACACACCAGTCAGAGCTCCTGGGCTTTTTTTAAAAAGAAGAGAGTAAATTAAATGCATTCCAGTTCATTTAAGGTTTTTCTTATAGGATAAGTTTGTGATCAGAAGAAAAGTCCACACGGATTTGTTTTTTTAATAAACCATCACAAACATTCCTATTCTGTACTCAGGAGCAGTATCTGATGGATTTTGGCCAATCCAGCCATGGAAGGGTGACAGTGGACTCTATTCTTGTTGACAGTACTATAATCTAGTTAAACATTACTGCAACCTGAATTCCTCAGCCTTAGGAACACCTCACCCTCTGGAACAGGAACACATGGCTTGTCTAATCCCAGGCTCCGAGCCAGCTGTAGCTCAGCTTGGTGCACTCAAGTGCTGTAAGAGCCCAACTAGCCAAGCTGGGAAAGCTTAAGCAAGTTACAGACTTCACCCAATCCACATTAGCAATGTCCTAAATTATTTCAACTACAGGGGTATTTGGATACATGTCCAGACAGCTGGTAAAACCTCCATAAGCAAGACCAGCTCAGAGGTTTGTAAATGCACTGTGAGATCTTAATGAGAATATCAGGTTGAGTTTTGCCTCTTTTTTTAAGCATTAAAGCCAATTGAACTTTATTGCTGCTGCTCTGTCTACAAAATAAAATAATCATTTTATTTTGCCTCTTATAAAACATCTGTAAAGAGCACAAACTGAAGTCACCAGGCTGGGACCAGTCCCATCACCTGTCCCATCTTCTCTACCTCATTCAGCAGCTCTGCTCCTGCGCTGAAAGACAGAAGTGCCTGTCCAGGACTGACTGAGTGACTGCAGATGAGGTGATGCTCAAACACTGGAGCTGAGAGAAGCCACTGCTTTTCACAGACATGCTAGGAAGGAAACTGCTTCCAGCTCCTGTAAAACCAAGACAGCAGAGCTGCTGGAGGCCACTGTGGAGCTGGTGCACACTAACAATGGTGAATGTGCCACAAGAGCTAAAAGGAAAATACTATTATTTATTTGTTAATAGGTTCATTTCTTTAGTGAATGTAAGATCTACAGGTACTAAAAGTATTTGGTGACCCATGAATGCCAGCTCAACAGGGAAAATCACAAACACCTGAAGTGTGCTGAGATGACCTGTAAACAGAAAGATGTCCATCTTTATGGTGGGTTCTATTTTGAGTATGGATTAGTAAAGGAAACTTATTTTTTAACCCATAAAGAGTAAAACTTACTGCCAGAGACAGTCAGAGACAAAAACTGAAGGTAGCAAAACCCGCAGCAGTCCTATATTCTTCGTGCTAGTCAGAACCACTGTCCCACCACACAAATGCAATTAAGATGGTACCAAAACCAAATCGTCATTTTCTCACAGAAGGATGACAAAGCTTTCTGTTCAAACAGTGGTCAGAGAACAGTTGTTCAGGTACCAGACCTTCCACAAAACAAATGCACAGAGAACTTAAAACTTTCAATTTACTTCTACCAGTTTCAAAACCTTTGTTCCTCTTGAGCATTTACATAATTGAACTGCACAAAGAAGTGAATTACTGATTTGAAAATTCTTACTCACTCTTAGCAAGTCAAAGAGAAAAAGACTCAGTTTAAAAGACTAATTTTGCACTAAGAAAAGCATTTTTATACTTCTCTTGATGAATAGCTGAACTCAGGGGTGAAAAACTCAGAGGCAAGAAAAGCTCCCCCTGAGCATAAATAGTGTTTCCTATCCTGTGTGCCTTCAGTGGTGGAGAAGCAGGAGGAAAGTGCAGAGACCAACAGGCAACAACTCAATGATCAACAGGACTGGACTGGAGTGCAGAGGAAAACCTGCAACTCATGGAGCCTAAAAGGGAGCTCTGTGTTTGGATGCACAGTGCTGTCACAGAGCTGTTCTGCAGCACCATGAGTGAGATCATGGAATTTTGCAGCTTGTAGTTTGGTAGTTTGTTACTACACCTGCTGTCTGAGGCGACACAGACTTGTTAAAGCCTATAAACCTTCTAACTAGATCACCACAGTGTGAAACATTTCATTGTTTCACTGCACAATCTGTTCTGTAGTTTAGTCAAATACTGACTCATCTTCAAACCCTGAAAGGAAAATTACTCCAAACTATCTTTAGAAAGCTGTCTACCTCACACTAGTTGGGTTGAATAATTTTTGCTGTATTTAAGTTACGCAGAGAGATTATCTTAGAAGAAAATGATACAAAAGGATAGCTGAAAAGGATCAGGAGCATCTGTAACTCAACCCATGTCAGCTGAGATGCTGTAGTTTCTTGCAACAGCCTCAGCTACAACTGTTTCTGTTAGTGTTCCCAGAGTGCCAGACTGGCCTAAACACCAGAAATGGTGGTTGACACCCCCTGATCACTGCTGTGAGGTGCCCTGTGCCATGAATCAAGGTGTGATGAGCCATTAAGGGTAAAGCCCACTTGGACCTTCCAGTACCTGGCCACTCATTCCTGCTTCTTCAGTTGCTCCAGAGCAACTGTTTCTGCAGCTATGCTATTCTTGTTCAAAGAAATTACTCTGGCTTAACACAAGTATCAACAGCATTTTTGGAAGGCTTTATTCTGTTTAACCCACTCATGAACAGCTATCAGCATGGGGGATGGCAGGAAACACCTGAACTGACTATTCCATCAGCTCTATCATGACATTACACTTCAGTGAATGATGATTAGCAGCAGAATTCTGAAACAGGTCCTAATTAGGTCTGCGTGTTCTCCTGTGCTCCAGCATGGCCAACTCCCCACCACTGCTCTATCCAGCAGACACAACCTAGCCTGGCTGTGCAGCCTGCTCTCCCCTGGGGCCTTAGTTTAGGCTGCTATAGCCCACTCCCTCAGGTTAAGGCAGGATCAACTAAATACTGGAGACATGCCAAATAAACTTATCCCTAAAATCTCTCTCAAGCAAGACTATTCTGATGCAATTAAGACACAAAATAGAGTTTATTTCCTTTCTTCTGAAGTACCACATTTCAAAATGGTACTGTGTCCTCAGGCTTCTCTATGCAAATCAGAGAAATCTTTTCCTGCAGGAACTGTTTTCTACATATACTCGGTGGCTCTCATTCTCCTCAGGACTTCCTCGGGCTGATCAAAACTTTCCTAAGTGCAGATTTCAGTAAGAAAAACAATGCTTAGATGAACTTTTGCAACAGGTCTCCAAATCTTTCAGAACAGGAGTTGCAGCACCACTCTATTTGATCCTAAATACTTCAGAGATGTCATGCTTGGTCTGGTGAAAATACAAAGAGAGCTCATGATAAATACTGAACCAAGACATTCCTCATCAGTCACCCAAGTAATTTCTTTGGCAGTTTGGTTAACAGGTCTGAATTCAGCCAATACTCCATTTAGATGCATGGGAAAATGCAAACCCAGCAGAAGAAATAAAGAGCTTTTCTAAAGGTCTGAGCTCCTAAATATAAACCAAGAGTCCTCTTGACATCAGAGGTGTGAAGTAACAGAAACAGCCTATAAAAACATGACATTGAGGAAAGAATAATCATGGGTTGGTTTTCTAAGTAATGTTGATGGGTTGACTTTTTAAAGCATGATTCTAGCACTGCATTGGAAGGCACTGGAGTGTTTCCAAAGGCACATTATCTTGAAAGGAGTTTGCAAAAGCAGAGGCTAAATATGAGAGCCTAAATTCCTCCCTTTTTGAGGGGGGTCAGTAAGACATTCTAATCACAGACAAGAAGTATTAGGAGCCAGAGATTCAAAGAGAACCCACCAGAACATGTAACACAACAACGTGCCGTGACAAGCACCTTAAGTCTGTAAAAGCTGGGATGCAAAAAGCATGGAAAAATTGACTAGAACATGCTGGGCAATGGCAACAGTAAGAAAAGGAGACAAAGTTTACCAACGCAGGGAAAATTCTCATCTTCTCTGGCTCCAAAAGACACTTGCAATCAGTTGAAGATAAGCTGCTGAATACGAAGGAAGAATAAGTACGTAAGAAAGTCATGCAGACTGCTCTGCCAGGGGGAACAGGAGCAGATGGTGATCAGAATCTCCTGGCAGGCTGTTGGCCACCAGATCAGGAAGAATTCTAGCCCCTGAGACAAATTGTCCAGCAAGAAAGACAGAACTGAAGCCTTCAGACAGGGGTAGGATGTCCTTGACCTTGTCAAAGTTAGCAGAAACACTTCTGCTCCCACTTTACTGAGGTTAAACTGCCTACAGGAAGAGAATCCCAGAGAGCAAAGCAATAAACCTGCCTGGGAAAGCAAAGTATGTCATGGCAGGATGCTGGTCAATGATCTCATCAAAAGCAAAGCCTACAGCATTTCCCAATGACCCAGGTAGTGAGCAGGCCTGTCACAGGCTTCTCTGCGTCCTGGAATATCAAACCAGATCTCTCACTTGTGGTCCAGAATGACAGTGCTCCTTAGGTGAAGCTGCCAGGAACACAGAGGAGCCAGGCTCATAAACCTTAGAAAAATTAACCTCTAGTGCTAACCTCCTGTCCTGGAGTGACTTCATGACGTTTGTATCCCCAGTCATCTGTTCTGTTTGTGCTGTATATTAAGTTCTGTACCTTTAAAACTGGTTCTGAGAGTGAAGGGGGAAAAAGAAGCAGCGTTCAGTTTGTTTTGAGAAAACTGCCTGACCCCTCCACATTCTTGCTCCAGCGGTGTTCATCTGAGGCACGGACAGTGGTGGGGCAGAGATCTCCTGTGCTTTTAGTTAGTTTTAGCTAGCTGAGGCAGAGAAGTTCCCTGGACTTTTTTCCCCCCCTTTTCTTGGGACTGTTTAAATCTGCTCTGGACTGAAAAAACCCAGAGGAGCACCGAGGGCTCACACCTGCAGTCCACTGAGGCCTGGACCTTTGGAGGGACTGGGACTGATAAAAGATTGAGTGAGCTGAGCTACCTACACTCAAGGACTTTCTCAGTTTTGCCATCCCACTTCAGAGCGGTGAAAGGTTTTATTTTTTCATATTATTCACTCTTTGTGCTTGTGGGTATATTGTTTGTTAAATAAAATAATAATTGTTTTCTGCTTTTCTCTGAGGAAGTTTTTCCAGGCCGGCTGTGGGGAGGGGCCATTTTGGGTTTGCTTTCCCCTCCCAAATTTGCCCTAAACCAGGACACCTCCACACTCGAATTTTCACTGCTGTCACAACAAGGCAGAGGGATTTGGTTCTTTCCTGCTCATGCAGGATATTGCTGTCATCCTGTGCACCATATCTCACATGTAAGAGTATTTCAATTCTCCTCAGCAAACCTCTCCATATCATCACCAGCAAGAAGCGCAGCGACTCTTGGCCACATTCAAAAGAAGCCCATGTAGCTTTGATCTTAGAAACTTGTGCCTATCCTACACCAGTTTCATCTCTGTCATAGTTCTGTTTATTTTTATAATTAATCTTGAATTTGATGCTGTGTATTAATCGCAGGATACACTGTCCAGTCAATGAGAAATCAAGATGGAAAAAGTGTGTTCTCTGCAGATCATTGCCGCAACATGACACGAAAGAACCTCACGAGGCACAGTGGTGGGCAAGCAGGAAAAGAGACTAGTTTATTTACAAAACTCAGTTTTATACATTTCCAAAGGTGCCTGTGGATTGGAGGATGAAATCACACCTCCCAAACTACATTTGTCAAGACAACTGTCAATCAACTTTCTCCTTCTACCTAAAAATATGCAAACGACGAAGGGCAGTTAGGAAAATAAAGCTATTGTTTATAGTACAAGTGTGGGAAAGTAAAAATTCTGACTCCAGTATGAAACACAATTCAGAAGGCCTAGAAAAATCCTCAAACCAGGGTGACAATCATCCTACCTCTCTTTGGTTTTCCCAGATACTTACAAACAGTCTGTTTTTTAACATTTATTGCACTAGCTTTCAAAATACCTATATGAATTCTTAGCTCGTCAATTAATTTTTAAAGCCTTTTTCCCACAGGAAACAGCAAGAAATAAATAAACTGCAGATTTCAAGGGTCTTCCTCACTTGGTTCCACTGATTTCATTAACTGATTATAATTTCAATGGTTCTGCTCATTTATTCACTCTTTAGGGTAATGAGCTGCCCCATCTTTCACTATATTAAGGAGTCAGGAAATTAAAAGGAGGGAAGAGAAAAAGGAGGAGGCAAGGAAACAAGAGGCCTTAAGTGCAGCTATTTCAGTACAAACTTCCTTTCAGCCTTTGGACAGCTGAACCCAAGTCTATGGACTTCAGTTCCCTGAAAGATCTGGCACTTAAAAAATTACTGTACTCCCTTGTGCATCCTCTGACCTTTATAAGTATGTAATGCTAGATGAAAACCTGATTTTTTTGGCTACTATTTTCACAAACGAAAAAGGGAAAAAACTTCACGTTTAAGGTGTTAAATATTTTTACATGCAGCCAAGCTGGCATTCACCACCCGGCACATACCTTTCAGAAGTGAAAGAATAAATGCCAGTGCTATAATTTGTTAAATGTTTCTCATCACCACAAATTCTTCCAATTTAAATGACTTTTACATAAATTTAAACCTTTCCTAAAACACCCAAGTAGGATTTTTCCACACAACCTGAGCAAGGCTTTTAGAAAACTCATGGCAAAGATCATTCCACTAGTGAGGAATTTTGAGATGTAAGAGATGTCAGCTTCTCTATGGAACTTCTTGTTCTTCAGGAGAAAACTGCTGAAATTCAGTCATCAGTAAAATGAATGTAACCTTTATTATTAACCATGGATAGAAGGCTCTACTTTTTCTCACATTAAATTGTATATAACTCCATTTCCTGAAAATAATTATATTACTACTTTGTTTTTCACTTACCAGACATGAAGCTGGGCTACTAGAAACCATGAATTCAAAGTATCAGGCATTTGGCACCCTTGATGGAAGGGGAAAAAAAAAAAAAAAAAACACAAAAGCAAAACAAAACATTAAAATGAATTTAATCACATTTTGTGCTTAACAGAAATTCACTGCACCAAAATCTAAAAGCATTCTAGTAATTTATTTTCAGCAATAACAGTACATACAGACTGGAAGCAAACATCATTTACTGTCACGTTTGTGCTTAAACTCTAGAACACGTAGCCACAGGATGCTGTGGATTCTGAAAGATGGGGGGGAAAAATTCCACAATGGAGAATGAGACAAACATGTGCCTTCTAGTTTGGATAGTCCCAAAGCAGCAGTGAGTAACACAGAGGAATCCATGGATGCTTTGCTCCATTTTTACACTCTTCCTTCCCATGTGCTGCTGTCTCCTGCCAGGGACAGAATTCTGTGTCACCTGGGTCTCTGCTCCCACTGCACCATCTGGATTCACTCCGTGGCTGCACAGCCCACAGCACTATGAGTGTTCCAACCAGGCTACATTAGGATTAAACCCATCAACCAACCACAGAAACAATCTGCTTCCAGATTCAGCTCTACTCCCACAGCTACTGTTTTCTCAGAGATGACTTGTCCATATGTGTGTTCACATGATGGATTTCCATGTGCTGTTAGGATATAAGGCTGGAGATTTAGGCCACGTGGCACAAAAAACATATTCTTCTTCCTCATGTTTGAAAAAAATGAACCTGTGGGTTCTGTGCAAGCCAAATCCTTCAGTTCCTGTCAATCTCAAACCTTTCTCCCAGACACACTTCTGCATCTGTTTCCTGGAGAAGTTTTTAAAGCAAGTTAAAAACTAAGGCAAGTGAAAAACTTTGTCCCTAGTGAGAAGGATCTGAGGCAGTAACCTTGGCCTACCCAGCACTTGGTGTTCCCTTCTGAGCTTTTCAAACTTCACTGGAAAAAGGCCAGAGAGCCTTCAGAAAGTGACTCTACAGTCAGATGTGCCCCAGGGCAGTCAACCTCATCGGTTTCTGTGCTGAACAGATTCCTTCCTGGCTCCTATACTTCTTGGCTGTCAAGTATTACAAAGGAGATTCACCCAGACCATGAAGCAATACTTTCAGAGCCTCTTTATATGCCAGCTCTGGTCAGAAGAACCAAACAGATCACCACTATTTCTCCCTCCCCAAAGAGATGACTCCATCAGTCCCAGGAGGTGCCAAGCTTCACCACCACTGCCCATACACAACCTCTAAGATACTACAAAGACACTAACAGTCCATGTTTGGAGATTAAACACAAGTCTCCCTCACCCTTCTACCCTTTTGGCGCTCTCATTCCTATTAGAAATAATTCCTGTGCCTAGAAATGACTACTCTGACCTAAAGCCATGCCAAGGCATCTGTAACTAGGGCAGGAACACACAATGCCTGCATTAACCAAACCATCTCAGTAAATGAAGGTTCCACAGGCAAGAGTCAATCACTCAGTTCAGACAGAGATTTCTCCAATAGTAGCTCCTATGGATCAGTCCCCCACCACAGAAATCACTCTGCAGTGGAAAGCAAAGCTCACACCTCTACTGCTGGAAATACGGCAAGTTTTTAAAGATCTATTCAGTACCCAGGAGGCACGAATTTTTCCTCTAACTTTCCAAGAGTTGCAATTCTATTTTTATAAATAATTTTTAACTTCTATATTTGGACTGTCTGCATGGCAAATTTAAAGGAAGGCTGGCTCCTTTAAAGCAAGAAGCTTGCCCTCAGCTATCAGCTTTGTAAAAAGGATGGAATTCTAAAAGTTGGGGGGTGGAACACCTTATTCTGGTAAACTATATGGGGAGAATAATTTTCTGTTTCATTATAGGATGGACCATTCTCCTTAGAATAAAACTACATAAAGAAAAAATGACCGAGGATAAAGCTATCTATGAAATTACTGTGATATTATCAGCTGGGGAATAAACCTGTTCTGTGCACAAAACCCATCCTGGCCACATCTCTGGAACTGTAAGACACAGAAATATTCAGAATTATGAGGACGTGTTTTTCTGTAGTCATATTCTGCACCTTAAATTTATCAAGTAAGGGAGGCAAAACTTGACTGTGGACTTTGTCATGACAGATCATCTTTGCCAGTACCAAGGACACAATGGGATAATATCCACACATCCTGCAAAAGAACAAGTGTGCTGTGCCAGTGTTCCCCTGACTGTGGCAGGCAGCAGCACGAGCCTGGAAGGCACAGGGTGGGGTATGGGAGACACAAGAATCAAGAGTCCTGTAGCCTCCAGCCTTTTTGAGGTGTGCTGAGACCCACTAGGAGCCATCCAAAAGGCTGATCTGGTACAACGAGCTCACTGCTGCAGCTGCCTGACTCAAGAGAATTAACAGCATGAATAGTTCAAGTAGAATTCAAGGTAACCCTACAGTCCATATTCATCAGCGAAGATCAGAGTATTCAGCTCGGAGCATTACCTGCCTGATCCTAACAGTTCTTTTGACCTTTCAAGTCTGAGGTCAGGCAGGAAACTCTCTCCTCACAAGCCACCTCCTGCATTGCATTGGAACTACCCAAGCTCTGTGCCAAACCTGGCACCAGGAACTATGTTACTCCCTCTTGGGCTTCTCTCTTCGCCTTTAAACAAGAAACAGCTGATGTCCTAAAATAGCTCCACTTTTCACACAAGCAGCACAGTGCAAACATTTGGGATATGGACTCTAAAGCAGAGTTCCCAAAGTTTTGTCCATGAGTGATCCAATATCAAGAGACAAAGGGATGACAAGCATAATAAAATTAACTACAGTTTCATACTCAAGAGCCTCTATTAAAACACCTTCTTTATATCCTACAGCAGCCTCATGACTCACATACCCATAGTCTGTATTTTGGGAACTGCTGTTCTAAGGCATACAGAGAGACAGGCAGTTCACAGGGCTCTCACACTGTGCCACAAAAAGTCTCGGAAATTTCCCTGGGCATCAGCAGGAATGCAGTGAGATAGAAGAGAGCCCATAAGACATGAAATGCTTATCACTGTCCTAGTCCCCACCACCATACTATCCATTCTTTACACTGTCACCTCTGAAAGAGAGCTACCCTACGAACTCCACACACCAATCCAAATTCCATAAGGGTGCAGTGCAGTTGTTCCTTATGCCACAACACAACCACACCACAAAAGCACATCCAGAAAACACTGAGGAGGGCTCTGTGAAGAACTGGTTCTGCTCACTCAGGTTAACGAGCCCACGAGTGGCTTCACACATGGATGGCTGCAGGTTTCCCAGGTCAGCTCAGCAGGCTAACAGGGCTCACACACGGCCAGGAAAGAGCTAATAAGCTCTCCAGAGAGCAAAGCTGACTGAGCAGTTCACCTGGATATCAACATACTCCAGCTAGAGCCAGAAGTGCTGGGGGCAGCAGAGCACAAACACAGCTCAGGTCAGCACATGGCTGTGGCCCAGACAGCACCTGGGGCTCCCTGTGGGCATCGGGAGGGCCGCAGCACCCAGGGAGCACAGGCTCAGACACTGCTCTGCTGCTGCAGCACCATGGCACAGTACACAGGTACTTGCTTCTCTTCCCACCAGTCCCCCAAGCTATTCCTTCAGGAGCAAGTAATGGGCTTAAGCAATGTCCATCTTTAGTTGCAAAAGGAAAAAAACCAGCTCCCAACTGACACAGTTTGATGAAGACATGATGTACCCAAGTGAAAGTTGGGTATCTTGCTCCATGTTCCCCTCTCAATTATGCACTCCCTAGCTCCTGCTTTGTGCCACAGCTGCTCTCCACCAGACCCTTCCATGTGCCACTTTAGCTCACCAATACCACAAACCAGGATGTCAGTAAACAGGGCTGTTCTCTTTCAGTGACCTGAAAGTTCACCAACAACGTAATTGTGCAGTCCAGAACAGGGACAAAGGAAGATGAAGACATGAGACTTGTCCCTTTGGCTGCTATTTCAACTTAGCTGCCCACAGCCTAAAGCTTCTCCATGGCAAAATCATGTTAAAAGCTTCCTGCCCCATCCCACACTGCCTGTGTTTTAGGGGAACTGCTTTTTAAGATGGATCACAAACGTGTTAAATTTTGGAGCTAATCCCCCAAAACAGCTGCATTTCTATGTAGACAGAAGTAAAAGAAACTTCTTTTACCTGTTTTGATATAAAAACAATGATTTCTTTGGAACCACAAGCACTGACCCCGGCACCATAGGTGCATCATGCTCTCCATCAGTCTCAGAAAACTGCCTTCTTCCTTAGGCAACAACTGTCTCAAGTCCACGCAAACATATCCTACTCTTTAAAATACATGTTTTCTTTTAAGAGAGTAAGACAACATCAAAAACACAACTGAAGCTGTTTTACTCCATATTGAACCTGAAAATCTGTGCCAGTATTTTTTCCATAGATATGTTTGGAAATTCCTTTAAATTTTAAGCTAGGGCAACACTTACAGATCTTCGTACAATTAAACAGGGATAGTGAAACACCAGTTAGAGACAGCAAAGCCCTTGTCTGAGAGGTAAATACCCCAAACAGAGGAGACCCTATCTGAGCAAGCCCGGGAAGGCACACAGCTGGGAGAGGGTGTGCGCAGGGAAAATGAGGTTCTCGAGTTTTGACCAGTAGTGATGAATCCTACTGCTCACAGAGTTCTCACACTCTGCAACTGCCAAAACCACATCACAGGTTTGGAAAATCTTCTGAAAAACACTTGAAAATTTTGCAGTAGCAACATCATCTAACAAACCACCCTCAATAAGCTCTGCACTGGATGAAGGTGTCCCTTCAGCTGATCTCTCCTGAGGCAGCAGCCCAACCTGTGCTGTAAGACAGCATCTGGTAGCTCAGGAATCCAGGTGACAGGCCAGATCCAGCAGCTAATGGGTTTACTATCAGCTAAATCACATTGACACGGGATATAATGCATGTAAGAAAAAAATATTATTGCAGCTTACATAAGTCTCAAAAGTACATCTTTTCCCTTCACCAGCCGGATTTGAAACGATTCAAAGCTGCCACAGATTTTTTTAGCTAATAGTTAAAAAACACTGCATACAACATTAAAAAAAAAATCCCAATCCAAGCCACCAATATGCCTATAAAGTTATAGGAGGGATTTGTATCTCTATTCTAGTCATACTCTCTACCCAGTCAAGAGATATGTCCTGATTTAATGCTGTCAGGGTCAGTAAAAAATGGAGAAAGTCTCTTAAGTTGTACCCAAACCTTCCCCAGCCATGACAGAGAGAGACAGGAGATCCCTGTGATCTAACTAACCTTGTATCATAAAAAAGTTGTGCATTAGTGGATGGGGGTGATTCCCTTACCTGCATCCCAGTTATACTTGGGATGGCACAGGGCAGAGCACAGAGGCCATGTGACCACCATAAAAAGGGAAGAGATATTTGCATTCTTAGTTTATCCCACTGCTGGTAACAAAAAATGGCAATATCCTTTGAAGTCCAGGGTATTCTGAGTTATACCCCCGTTCCTGTTCCCCACTGCAGCAGGCAAAATGTAACAATGCCAGACTCCAGAGTCTGCCCTTGTATCCCTGTCACTCCAGAGCTTAAGGGAATGCTGCAGTACAGTCCCCTTCCAGCTGAATTTGCCCTGGTAGGGACTGACAAGTCTTTTTGTTGTTGCATTGACTGGTATAAATATATCCAGTGACATAATTCCACCATGTGTTCTCTTAGCAGGGCAGCAGTTCAAATGCCATCAGCCCAGCACTTACTGTTAAAGAACTCCTCGTAGTCAGTTTTCTCCACACAGCACGTGTACATGCGCAGCGCTGCCACCTTGATCTTCTAAACAAAAAGAAGAGACAACAATTGAAGTATTCAGCACCAGAGCTGGTGAACACTACTTGGCTTTGTTCCACACACTGCCATTTGTTGAAAATGCTTCTTCTGAGAATCAACATCAATTGAGATTTTCAGGAGCACATTAAACTATTAGATCTGCCAGTAATGGCATGAGTATAATTAATTTTGCCTTGAGGGAAAAATATTATTAAATGTCTTCCTAAATAGCCTTCCAAATCTAGTGTGTTAAAATACTTGATATAATTACAGAAAATACAAATTAAATGTCTTTCCTTACAGAGTCTCTGAAGATCCCAATTCACAACTCCTGGTTTCCTCCAATAAATTTAAGCAATGTATACCACTAAGAGTGTTTTGTGTAATTTAAGTTGGAAATATTAAAGAAATCACATACCAGACGTGTCCTAAACACAGCTTTTTTCCCTAGAAAAGTAACACTTGACTGACTACAAAAGTCAGAAAGGAACTGATGATGAACAACATGAAGTATTCCCAGGTGCTTTGGCACTTCTCATTTTGTTCCTGGCCTGCCACTGCACCCAAAACACCTCCAGTGCGTCATCTAGAACACAGACACATGTGCTGAAGCTTCAAAGAGCACAATAACTAATAGCAAAAATCTTAAAAGAGAAATGGCATTGGGTTTGGATTGCTCTGGTTTGGTTTTTTGTTATTTTTCTAGTGACATATACCAGTGATCATCTCAGTGCCCACCATACTGCAGGGAAGAGCACCCTGCCTGCTAAATGGCAGCTCAAATCACCAAAGTAACTATTTGCGTCTCTTCCAACCAAAAGGAAAATACAGAAGTTGCAACTGATTGCTGAGGAAACACAGGAGCCCATTATTATTTTTATTCAGTAATCTCAGGCTTCTGTCAAAAATCAAACATACATCTAAACTTCTTGAAGTAAAATGATTTACATTGCTTACAGGAGTTCTGAAGGTTTCCCTTTTAAAGGAAACACTGCCTGGCCTGTGAGCAGAGATCTCCCTGGTGAGAGTCACTGCCCCAGAGCAGACATTACTAGACATTAAAAACATATTGTAAAAAGCAGTCTCCACAATCCAACCCTTAAATAATGCAGGTAACAAAGGAGAAACTGATGAAATTTAATCATGGAAGTTTTAGGGTGTAGAAGAAATGTGGGGGAAGGGAGCGTAAAACAGAAAAAAGCAAGAGAAATATTAAGAAACTTCCCAAAGATCTCCTAGAGAGCACGGGCAAGGCCAAAAATGAACTCAGGTCTCTTGGGCCCTAACCACAAAATAACTCTCTCCCAACCAAGGTTCCCCAGCCAAAAGCAGGCAGTAAAGAGCAGCAATTAAGGAGAACTCTGAAATCAACACTTAGAGCTAACAAGAATCTTTATTACAACAATATGTACACAAGCACATGGGAGAGAAACTCTACTCTCAAGAGGTTTAGCATCACCTGATTAAAGCAACTGAGTTTAACCAAAATACCTAAGCCTGTTACAAGTGATTTATCTTCGCTTTATACTTTCTGAGGAGCAGCATGCAATCAGCAACAGCTTCAGATCAGCCTCTGAAGAGGTGCACTCTGCATTGCAGCTATTCAAAGCACCTTAAAACTTCTATTACTTTTAATCTTATTCAAATAACTGGTTTTAATTTCAACACAATCGGGCTCAGTCCTTCTTTCAAGCTGCCTTTTCCTGTCATTCTTTTGTACTCTTTTTAGTTCAGAGAAAAGAAATTATGAATTTCATCTTTTTTCTTCCGCATAAGGAACCAAAAGCATCTCTCACAGAGCTGCTCTCAATTAATCAATGGTAACAACTGTTTTATGAAGTGTCTATTTTAAAAGAAAAGGAGAAAGAGAAGAACCTATCTGTGACTCTGCCCTAGTCAGCTACCACTGAACCTGATTTGAACAGCAATCACACCATATCTCACCACTGACTGCCCAGCAGACCCTCCTGCTAAGGCTCTTACTCTATTCTTTGGTGCACAAATGAAGTGAAAATCATATATCTTAGGAAATTCAAGAAGGATTTAGACTCTACAAACCAACTACAGTATTGATGCATATGTCAATGATAGCCATACCTAATGGAGGCTCGAGATCTGGATTATTAATTCCTTACACCAGAAAACAGGAATTTATATTAAAACTTTTCCATTAAGTACTGCTCTTATCATAAGAAAAAATGTGGGGTGTTTTTGGTCTGCTTTTTAGGACTATCAAACAACCAAAAGAATTATTAAATTACTGCTTTACCCATCTGCTGTACTTGAGTGGTCCTGTGAACCCCATCGCTTCTATTATCCTTGTAAAAGCACCCACTTTTTCTTCAGATGGCTGCAAGGAATCTTTTGCAGAAAGACTCTGTAAAATTGAAATAGCACATATTTCAGTCTCAGCAATTAAATCTGACACATTTTAGTTAGCAAAGTTACACACTTAACAGAGAGTTTTAGGGCTTTTTTGCTTGCTTTCTCTGTTCAACAAAACAAAACACTTTAGGTCTCCTCTGAAAATATTCCACTGGTGCCATTCCTCTGTTTAGGAATACAAACATTGCATAACCATTGTGATAACAACATCCCATTGGAAGCTCACATTCAAATAGTGACAGAAACCTGCCCTCCAAAATATGGCTCCTATCCTAAACCCCCATATTCATTCTAGGTGTCTTTACTTGGGCTTAAGTCTTTTGCAGATAAAATGAGCAAACAAATCACAGAAACAGAGTAAATAAAGCTAACCTTTCACACTCCCTCTCTTCCCCTCATAGGCATTCTACAGTGATTATACATTGTACAGACCAATCAGCTCTGTTTTAAAACCAATTAAGAGACATGAACCCACCACTCTTACCAAAGAACTCCCCCAGACTGTTATTCCCCTTGCAGTTAATCTAGAGTACCAGCAGAAAATTCACATCAGCAAAGTACTTAGTCAGCAATGATTTTCAGTGTCTGCAAACATGAAAATAAATGTTCTCTTCCAGACTCACATCTTAAACACCCCTGGGCTTATGCTGTGGTTTAAGCCCAGTGGACAGGTGGGGATAGGGGAGAGAGCTGGGAGGGAAAAAGTGAGAAAATTCAGGAGTTAAGGGCAGCTTAATTAGTAAAACAAAAGCCAAAGGAGGAATTCATTCCCCACTTCCCCAGGGCAGGCAGGTGCTAAGCCACCCCCAGGACAGCTGGGCTTCAGCAGAGTAACATCACACCACTGTCCCCCACTTCCTCCTTCTTCCCATTTTCTATGTGAGAATGATGCTGGATGGTCTGGACAGTCCCTGGGGTCAGCTGGGATCAGCTGTCCCCACTGTGTCCCTCCTGTGGCCCCACAACTCCTTGCACACCTCCAGCTACTCCACTGGTGGGGTGAGGAACAGGAAAGGCATCAATCTTGTGTCAGCCCTGCTCAGTAACTAAAACATGCCTGGGTTATCAGGGCTGTGTCCAATACAAATCCAAACCACAGCCCATACCAGCTACTGGGAAGAAAATTTACTCTGCCCCAGCCCAAAGCAGCACAACTGGTAAGAAAACTTTATGGCATTCTGCCTCTAAGCACCCCCGCAGCAGCCATCAGCCAGCTGTAACCACCACTGGTAATCCAGCAAATAATTTCCATGAATTAAGTAGGCAGTATAGACCTTTTGCTATCAACAAATTACTTTTAACCTATCTATTGCACATGAATCTCCTACATATATTTGAGGAAGTACAGCTGAGAGCCATTATAATCTGTGAACAAAATGAGACCAGGATGTCAATTCCAGCAAGGATCAGGAGCAGATCCTTGGGGATGACACAAAAGCAGAAAAATACAGCACACACCACTCCAGCCTTCTGGGATGTACCTGTCCAGCTTTTGACAGACATTCCTGCACAAGGAAATTTATTTATTCATTCATTTTTTTGTCAGCTCCAACTGGACACACCTTCAGTATCCAGGCATTTGAAACCTTAACCTCAGTAATGCAAAGTTGTGGTATGTTGGGTTTCACAGTTTAATTATGTTAAAAAAATCTCTTGTGCCTTTTTTAAATCCAACCTTGTAATTTGGACTAGATGACCTTTAAAAGTCCCTTCCAACCCAAACTATTCTATGATCCTTGGATGCTCCCAATTTTCCCATAAGAACCTGCAAATAACCATTTCCTATCCCACTTTTCAGTAACTTTTATTACTTTTATAGGCTAGTATCATACATACACTCCTTAGTTTAGAAGGGTCCTAAAACAGGCTATTCTCATATTGAAAGCTTTTCCCCTTTCTGGTCACTCTCTACAGATGTCCTATTATATAGCACTATTACAGTAGTTTTTGAAATGGCATGAATGGTAAGTAAATATTAAGATATAGATTAAAATACAGATCCATACTCTGCACAAGTTGCTATACTTAATTAAAAACTAACTGTAAAGGTGAAAAAAATTATAGCCCTGAGACAGAACCCATCCCTGTGTACATCCACACACAAGCCTGAGCATTTGAGATAAAACACTCTGCACTTCTGCGCTGTCCACGGATGGCTGTCAATGGCTTGAATCCTGCCATGCCCAGCATTCCGGTAAATGGGGAGAAACACACGCAGCACCATTTTAACATCTGTCAACCACCCAGCCAGTG
The DNA here is from genome assembly GCA_013397195.1 of Hylia prasina. Taxonomy (NCBI): domain Eukaryota; kingdom Metazoa; phylum Chordata; class Aves; order Passeriformes; family Sylviidae; genus Hylia; species Hylia prasina. Next base: position 41,810 of record VYXD01014434.1, on the reverse strand, counting down.
TAATGCTGCCCAGGACCTCCTGTCATACTCAGTTCCTCCTCTGAATGCTGGTCATTAAGCCTGGTCACCATGTCCCCTCTTACCAATGTCTGCAGAGGCACATCCCATCCTCTGCCACACATGATGGACCCAGTGATTCCACTGACACCTACATGGATGTTTAAACCAATTTTTAGAACCTTCTCTTCAGGATTATGCAATGCAGTACTCCCTGATACACTACATATGGCTCCTCACCTTCCATCATAACTCCATAATCCCCCTCCAGCCAGGCAATGATAGGAATTGCTCAAGGCAGAACTTGTGTCCAATAACCACTCTCACTAAATCAGCATTCCTTTCCTCCACAGGAATTCAAACCACACTAAACCTCTAGGGAACCCAGGCAGAACTTCACTACATGCCTCTTATCTATAAATGCTTATGAAGTCTCCCACTGTACAGGTTTTTCATTATGCAGAAAAAGTTGAAAATGAAAATTATCTCAATGCATCTGTTGATAGCTCATCACTAAAACAACGGCTAACCAACAAGCAGGTTTTTCTAGGAAATGCCATGTTTTTTGCTTCATTCTTCTGCATGGCAGCCTGGACTAGCTCAGGAGATGGTGACGGGATTTAAGCAGAGAATGCTTGGTTCAACCTAATGATAGAGGCCTGAATCTCATCCTGCCAATGCCAGGACTGCAGCCAAATGCAATTAAACAATCCTATAAGTGTGTGTAAAATCAGATCTAGGAAACACTGGAGTGAGCAGGGGGGAAGCTCTGTGGTGCTTAGTTGCCAGCTGGGCTAAAATCACAAGAGAGAGAGAAAACTTGAAAAAATATATTTTATAACTCACTCAAAATAAGCTCATCAAGACACTGTGCAAGGGACATAAGCCTACCTCAGGCTGCCTTTCCTGCTCAATACCTGAAAAGTAGTGCTTAATGCAAACAATCATTTTAATTTGGACATCAAACATAAACTGAAACATCTGGAGCTCACCATTAATTCCAAACCACTTTCCCACCAGGACTGTATAGTCAAGTTCACATTTCAAAGATGAGTAAGTACTTCTCTATTCAAATAATGAAGTTGCCGTCCAAAAACGCACCTCAAAACTACAGTGTTGTAAACTGCTTCCTCTCTGGTCATAAATCCTGCCTGGCTTCATACACCATGGCTATTTTAACTGGGAAGTTTCCCCATCCATCTTTCAACCCTTGTACTCCTCCCCCTGCCCTTTCCAATACACCAAAAGCGAATGTTGAGTCCCGCATTGAAGATCTTCATGTCACTCCTGGTTTGTTTGATCTATTGCCTTGTCACCCACTGCACTCCACGATCTTCTCTGCAAGTGCTGCGTCTCAGAGCAGTGCAGGCAGGAATGGGGATTAGGGGCATGCACCATGTTTGGGAGTCTGGATTACAGCTTTAGATCTGGCCAGGATAAATTGTGCAACCTCTTTGTATACGCTTCAGTCTCTGTCTGCAAAATGTTTGGTTTATCTTAACAGCTGAAAAACACTGAAAAATTGACTATAAGAAGGAAAACTCCTAGTTAAGAACTAAATGCAAAGAGGAGACAGGGGTTCTTTCCTTGTACACTTCTGGTTTTACTTCATTTTTTCTCTCCATGTCAAAATAACCAATTTAAAATCCTTCGTAGTATGTACCTCTAACTCCACACTAGCAAAATGCACTATTAGCTAGATAGCAAACTGGGACTATTTTGTTTTCATGAAAGTTTTACCCATCAATCCCTAACTCTTTTTCCTTCTGTCCTCTCATTTCTCATGCATGCATGCATTCCACTTTGCCATTTTCTTTACACTGGATTAACAAGAGCAGCATTAGGATATTTATTAGTTGAGAGATGCTAACACCCTTAGTTTAAGTGGTAAACTGATCTTATGGAGCTGATTCATGCCTCAGAAAACGTCTACTCCAAGACAAAAGACAACACATGAACAAGACACACAGACCAACAAAACAGTACTTATGAACAGTAAATTATTATGAACAATATTTAACTGTTATGAACAATAATTAGCTGTTATTATTAGACTGCACGACAATTTTCAGTGTTTAGAAGATAGCAAAACTGTCACCACAGATTATTCCCAAACTAAAGAATCAGGAAACATCTTGTCACTTCTAATATGTGTGTGAGGGAACATCTGCCCCCAACACCTTTACTTCATTTCTTTCCTCACTGGAAGGAGGCCCTCAGCCTTGTCAATGGAACCTTCACCCTGATAACCCAACTGTAACTGCACCTCCCTGTGCCAGCCCCTTCTTTTCTGCAAAGTAACAAAATTCCTTCTCCAATTACCAGACACATTGTTCACATTACACTAAAACATCTTAGAGAAAGGTTGAATCCTTTCCCACATGTTCTGAGAAGTGTTCCTCCTGTATCTGTAGAATCCCTAGCATGTGCCCTCCAACAGTAAAACTACCCAACTCTTCTCACCTTATTCGTATTGTAAAAGGATCTGTTTTGCTGTGTGATGGCTCCATCGGCTTCAAACAATCCACCACAGAATTTAGAAAGTTGTAAGGGGCCAGCCTTGTGTCTCTAGCAGAAATGATAAAAGAAAAGAAAAAAAATTAAGAGACGACTGACTTAGCTTTACATCAACCACCTATAGTTTGCCTCCAAGTCAATTAATTCTGGCTAATCCTGAAAAACTCTGTATCACAAAAAGCACAAATGTGTTATAACAACTGTTACAAACACAATGGCTGTCTACGCTTAATGTGGTGCTCCACACCACATTGTCCAGTGTTCCATAAATGTACTGATGGAATCGACTGGCAGAACACCACACTCAAAAGCCACAGGCTCTCTGCTTTGACTCTCATGCTACTTTTAATTATGGTGTTTGTCTCTTAATAAAGAATAATTGTTTTTTCTGACTTAGCAGACAAACAGCTATTTTTATCTACAACTTTATAGCCTGTTCAACTGTTTTTGGCCAGGACTTGAGAAAGCATAAATTGCAGTGTAAAAACTACCACTACAGACCCCATGATGTCAGAGCCCGACTTCAACCACAGAGCTAGTGCACAACAAAGAAAACTCTCAAGCAGGAGCAAGTGGGCCCCCCAGGAAAGAAGCTGCACACTGAACAGAACACTCTCACAGCCTCCCAGCACACCCAACTTAGCAGTACCTTATTTATCAATTAATTCAGACAAAGTAAATATGCTGTTCAGAGCAGTCATCCCCAAGTGTGTACTGAATGTAGAGTAAGCCCAGCTTCATGAATAACTTCACAACTGCTCATTTCCACCTCTAGTGCCAACACCACATGGAACTGGTGCTTTAATAGTACGGTTGGCATCTGTTTCCATTTTCTACACATTTTTCACCCCTTTATCATTAACTGCTATTACATGATGCTCTAGTTGATTTACTCTGGACAGACATGCTGTGGCACTATGCCTGCTGTCCCACAACTGTGAGCCAAGCTGCAAAGCTTCTACTGGAACAACACTAAATGTGCTATGCAAGGTGAACATCCATCAGCACTAGGAAGCCCAAGGCCACTGTACAGTGGAGATATTCTATAAAATAAGTGTTCTCTGAAATAAAAATGCTGGAAACAGCATGCAAATGTGACTGGCTTGTAATAGCTTGTCTGGAAAAGTAACACCTCCATTTGGACTTCTGTATTTAATCTTTGTGTGACAGATCATTTGGATCTATTAAAAGACACACCTGGACATGTAACAAGAGTGGGAGCTCATTCTTGCAGAAGCAAAGAACTCTAGAGTTGCCTTGGCATTTCCAGAATACACAGTGAAGACATCACTTTTGGGAGCCTCTTTATTGAAAAAACATGATATTTTTCTTGGTAATTTAAGATCATCCCATTTTTCACACACTTTACCATACTCTGATGTCTTACCTGGAAAATACTGCACAGCATCCGCCTACACCGGCCTGGGACTGCAGCAGTCTGTAGCAATCCACTGCACCCTGCTATCCATTGTGTTACTCCAGTCTGGCAGCTCTGCAACAAGGAAAAGGACACAAATATGCAGAAACAGTTTAACTGTCCCTCTGCTTCCACAGGTTTTATTCATTCATACGACAAGAACAACATGGAGTTGTGTCAGGGGGCAGGGGGATGGGTTGAGGTTCGATCTCAGGGAAAGGTTCTTCCCCAGAGGGTGCTGGCACTGCCCAGGCTGCCCAGGGAATGGGCACGGCCCCGAGGCTGCCAGAGCTCCAGACGCCTTTGGACAGCACTCTCGGGTACAGGGTTGTATTGTTGGGCTGTCTGTGCAGGGCTGGGCATTGGACTCAAAGATCCTTGTGGGTCCCTTCCAGCTCAGGATATTCCATGATTCTAATAATCCTCAGATTCTACTCCCAACTTGTGCTTGACAAGAGTATAAATTTTGATTATGAAAATATTTTGCCTTCCAGTACAAGTATGCAACCCAAGTCTGATGTCAGAAACAGATGAATGGAAGGAAATGGTGGGCTGTCTACACCACAAAACCATACCACAACTTCTCTGTCTATACAATAAATTCAAATGCTTAAGAAGCATTCTTCAGTTGACTGAGTAAGCTCTAAAAAGCCTTCATCCAACTCAGCTTTTATGCATCTTTCTCTTACTGTACTCAGGCACAACTAAGAATTTTCATATTCCAAAAGCACATATTGTCCCAATAAATTTCAGTGAAGATAATTATTTTCTGTCATGAAAATGTCAGCAATACAAAGAAAAGGTGGGGCTTGTTTTGCCTGCTGTTTCTCTGCACCTTTCACTTTATATTCAAGTTAATACAATATTTGCCTCGTTCATACATGCACTACATTAATACTGGAACTAATGTATATCTTATTAGAATGGAGGTACCATTTTCTACCAAAAAATAGCTTCATTTTTGGTTGATGATTATTAAGAGACTGAAGCATCAAACATATGAGGAGAGGATTAGTTTTCAGAAAAGACTTCAGGGAAATCTTATCAATTTGAATTAATATCTGGTGGGGTTGGCAGTCAGACTGTCCCTGGTGGTGCCCAGTGAAAGGACAACCACGAGAGCATCAGATCCTCCCAGAGATAAGAGGAACCAACACAAACCAAACTGAGTTCCTGTTCCCCTCCTGTGACCGGCACAGTCACCGCTGTCCCTCAGGTATGGCCATCAGCCTCGCAGGCTGCTCCTCAACTCCTCCCAGAGCTGCACTTGGAAGTGGTTAAGGGAATTGATTTGGGGTTTTAAAAACTGCAAAGGGAGAGATGCTGTGCCAGTACAAATGTGGTTAGTGTTCACTGCTACTACATCTTCCCACTTCTACTGTAGCAAGACTACTCAGGCTTCTGATCTTGGACGTAATATCACTGTCAGCAAGTGAAATTATGAAAATGATATGTTTCTATCAAAAAAACCCATTTCAGCTGAGTCTCAAAAAGCACTTTTTGAGATAATCTAGTGTTCTGACACAAACAGTTTAACAAACACTTCCATGAGAAAGAAGTAACCTTTTTTTGTGAACAATTACTACAAGATTCCAAGGATCTGACAGAATTTTTTGAGGCTTTTTCTCATTAACATGAGAAAACCATATCCAGGTTGGGATATGGTTTAGAGCTTGAACATACTGAGGTTTAGAACTGTTGAAAAGCACAAACGCAACAAAACTGGATAGAGACATATGAAAACAAAAAATAAGCATAAGCACACTTAAAAGCTGTGAGGTGATAAACAATCCAGTAATGAAGAAAACAGACACCAGGAGACAGCAGGGAATACGAGGACCTAAGGAATTTTCTCTAAGTCAGCATTACTCTGCAGAACACAGACTTCCTTTCAAACTACAAGTGCTACTTCTGCTTCTCCCTTTGGCTGAAAGAAAATGTACCAAGCCTAAACTGAACAGGATTACTCAGGAATAGTCTGCAGATGGCTGCCTTGTCAAGATAGAGATGAAAGAATATCACTAGTCTTCTAAATCCTCTTGGCCACCTTTGGGAAAGTCTTAGGTAGCAGACAAGCTATTCATCAAGGTATCTTGGACAAAAGCCAGATTTATTATAATGCCAGTATTAAGGAGCAGAGCTGAAATGTCAGAGCTATAACACACACTAGGAGTTCAAAGTCAGACAAAACCCAAATTTTCTTTATTTCCAGCAGAAGGAAGAAATACAGGAAGCTTTAAGACTTGTTTTCATACAATTAGGCAACCAGTAAATTCTAATGTAGAAACATAATGCTGAGAAATGCCAGGGATGAGCAGTTCTTGAGCAGAAGCTAAGCATATTTCAGATCACAAAAATGGCAGATAACTACACCATCTCCTATCTAAAGAGAAACCTTTCTGTTCAGACTGAAAAATTGAATCAGCTTACTTTGCCACATGAATGCCAGCAGCAGCTGTCTGAGGAGCTGCCCAGGGACAGGTAAGCCCAGGAGGGAAATCCTTCCCCCTCAGAAGCAGTTTTCATTGCAAACCTTGCCCTGAGGGGGCAGCTCCACAGACAGCTAAGCCCTTCTGGTGCTCCACTGCTTCCATGCTGGTGCCTCACTGCTTCCCTGCTCCCTTCCTGCCTGGCTCCCCCCCTCCCTGTCTGCTGACCATTGCCTCCTTAATGCTTTCAAACTGCAGAACCTGTTGTCACTGTTCATGGGGGTCAAGAAAAAGGCAGGCAACAGAGCAAGGACAAGGCAAAGAGAAAGGGTAGGGGTGGGAGGAGAAAACAGGAACTCAAGGTCACTGCATTTCAGCTGCTCTCGGGCAGGTTTGTGCTTGGCTGCTTTCATCTTGAGATTAGAAAGGGCAGGGCTCACCATGCCTGGGGAAACCTCACCCTGAGCCATCCGCTCAGAGTACCTGCAGACAAATTTCATAAGTGGATGTTGTCCCCATACCAAAGGCTTTTCCTGTTCCTGGGAAATCTGTCCCAGCTTAGCAGCACTGACCACCCTGTGTGGTGATTTAAGGTCATTGTGATATAAGCACAAAATTCCATTTTCTAGATGAAATGCTAAAAAGAGGAACTCTGCTGCAGATGCTTCAAAGGCTAATAGAAAAAAAAAATGCACACAAATGGGAAAGAAGAAAGGAGGGGACTCACTGGAAACCCACACTTTCACAGGAACCCAAACGCTTCCAATCTGAATCACAAAACCACTGGGGCTGGAAAAGCCCTCTAAAATGATCAAGTCCAACCATTAACCCAGCACTGCTGGGTTGTCTACTAAACCATGTCACCAAGTGCCATATCCACATGGTATTTGAACACTTCCAGAGATGGCAACTCCACCACTGCCCTGCGGTGGTGCCAGTGCCTGACAGAAATTGGAATCTTTACACTATTCTTGCTATCAAATAATTCCAGAGAGGGGAAGGTCCCATAAAGGCAATGCCCACCTCCTAGGGCACACAGTGAGCCCAGGAGAGGAGTCTCACTGGCAGGCATGTGCCTCCAGTCCCCACCAGGAGCTGAAACCCTTACACAACAGAATCACAGGATCAATTAGGTTTGAAAAGACCTCTGAGATCATTGAGTTCAACCTATGACCCCAACAGCACCATATCAACTACACCATGGCACAGAATCCCTTAAACGCCTCCAGGGATGGTGGCTCCACCACCTGCCTGGGCAGCCCCTTCCAAGGCCTGACCGTCGTTTCAGTGAAGAAATTCCTGCTTATGTCCAAGCTGAACCTCCTCTGGCACAGTCTGAAGCTGTTTCCTCTCATCCTCTCCCTTGTTCCCTGGAAGCAGAGGCCGAACCCCTCCTTGTCGGGGAATTGTGCAGAACCAGAAGGTCCCCCCTGAGCCTCCTTTTCTCCAAACTGAGACCCCCAGCTCCCTCAGCAACTCCAAGTGCTCCAGCCCCTTCCTCAACTCCGTTCTCTTCCCTAAACATGCTCCAACCCCTCACTAACCCTTCTGCAAACTCCGCGGGAAAAGCTCGCCCCGCTGCTTCGCCAGACATCGGTGCGAGGTCACAGGGCGGGAAGGGAGCAGCCCCCCGCTAACATCCCTTGGGCTGCTGGGGGAGGCCGCCACAAGGGCGGCGCGGGGACAGCCCCCTCGCCCCCTTAGCACCAGCACTCTCTCCCCTCCTTCCTTTCCCTCCCTCCTCCCTTCACTCACCAGGGCCCGCGCCAGCGCCGCCATCAGTCCCCGGCGCCGCTTCCGCCGGCGCGACCCTGCCCCTTCCGCGGGAAGCGCCGGGCGGGATGGCGGCGTCAGGCGGGCGTGTGGCGCGGTGCTGTCCCACAGCATCGGCACCCTTCCCCGGCGTGCAAGAAGCCGCTAATGGCTCGCTCGAGAGAGTAATTATGTAATTGTGTCCCCGTGGGAAGGAGAGTACCTTTCCCCAATATTTAAAGCGCAGGCTATAGGCTGCCCATGGGACGTAAATGTTTAGGAAGCATCACATTCTTACCATTCTGTAAGCCCTGGCAGTCACACCGCCAAAGGTCAGAGACTTTCACTGCTAGAACCGAAGCCCCTCCACAGTGGGGGGCTCAAGTGAGCCGAAGGGTGTCCCTGCATTCCCCACTCTCACACAGTCAGACCAGGTTTCCCACAGCAGAGTCTCACATGTCTCGTTCCACAAAACAATTTATTCACAGCGCAGGAACACAGAAACAGCTCGAGCCGGTGCCTCCATGGAGCTGTTACACCTTCACAGTCCAAGCACAGAAAAATCTCAGCTCTTCCTCTTGAGTCTTTGGCTCCCGTCCCTCTCTCCGTGTCCATCTACTTCCCTGGCTCCTGCTATTTTTCTCAGTGTCACACGGACCTGTCTTTGTGCCCTTTGTTAACCAGAGGACCTGTCTTTGTGCCCTTTGTTAACCAGCTCATTGCTCCCACCAGAGATCAATCTGCATATCAATCTGCACCTCAATCTGCAGCTTGCAGGCCGAGTTATCTGGACCAGATTTATTTCTCAAGAGTAAAGCCTAGCAACAATTTTCCTCTCACATCTTGTGTAGGAGCAATCCCTGGATCTGTTCAGTTTTGGAGTAGATTTTGCAACCAAATTGCAGAGGTCAGGTCTAGAAAGTGAATCAAAGCACTTTTCCTTGGGAAGGGAAACAACTTGTTCCTCCTGTTGGTGCTGCGGGTGATTATCTGCCTAGTGGTGGTAAAGGCCAGCAAGACTCTTCTGTCCTCGTACCTTTTGTGTGTGAGCAATCCTCGGATGTATTCAGTATTGGAGGTGGTATAGTAAATTTTGGTGATGGGCCCCAGAATGGAAATGACTGTGCTTTTCAATGGGAAGGAAGGCAAGTAGCCCCAGTGTTCCAGGTGCCGATGATGGGCTGCCCAACAGGAGGTAAAGGCCAGCAAGACCTTTCTTTCTTGGAACCTGTTGTGTTGTAGCAATTCCTGGACGTATTCAACCTTGGACCCGAGCTCCTGATGCCAAACTGGGAGCTGTATGTAAATGACACCATCTTTCCTTGAGAAAGGAAGTACCTAGTCCTGCTCTTGGTGCTGGGTATGATCATCTGCCCAATGGAAATAAAGGTCAGCAAGATTATTTATTTCAGAGTTGTGCAAGCCTGTGCGCTTGGTGATATTCAACAAATCCTTAAAGTGTCTTAGTTACAGGATGTCCATGTCTCCTGCTCCCTGTTCTACTGACGGGGTCTCCTTTCTTGATCACTAGGCTTCAAAGTATACAAAGACTTTACGCCAAAGAACATCCTGACTTAAGATAATCTTGACATATTCCACAACAGCATGGGAGGTTCCAGGTCTGTGCTTGGGTTTGGTTTGGAAGGTGCAGAGGTGGCAGATCTGTGCCTGCCCACTGCTGTCAGCCGTGTCCTGGGGGATGGTGGCTCTGCCCCGGGCAGTAGGGAGAGCAGCATGGAAGCAGCCATAGCTTCCATAGCTGAGGTTGGTCAGGCCATCCTGGCCGCCCCAAGCATCAGTGTGAGCCTGCACACATGTCAGCACTGGGGTAAGTACCAGGAGAACATGGCAAAGTTCCTCACCCAGAGTCCCCCAGAGCCAGCAGCTTGCTGCCAGGAGCCATCCCCCCGTCCCTGCTGCAAATTCCCTGCCAAGAGCCATTCCACCGTCACTATCACGTGTTCCCTGCTCCTGGCTGCTGCTGGCACCAGCTTTCATGAGGCCACAGAGTGAGCCTGAACAGTGACCCAACGGGGTGAAGCAAGTTGGCTTGTTTTGCCAGGTCAGACTGAATCTGGATCACATCTGCATCACCTCACAAATGCCAGTGCTGGTGCAGATGTGAGCAGCAGCAGCTGGGCAGGGAGCGAGCCTGTGCTGCCAGCAGCAGCACTGGCTTAGAGGGCTTAGGGAACTATAATATTCTCCTCCTGTCTTTCCCAGCGCGTTAACTGGGATGTCAGCTTCTCAAGAGGGCAGTAGCAGCTGCTTTAATGGCCCTGAAACTTCACAGTAGTCCTTAGAAATCTTTCATATGTTCTTAAATATCAGGCCTCAGGGGGACAATGGAATCACCTGTCTGTACTTCCTATCCACAGGCATCCCAGGTCCCTGTGCTTGCAGCTGTTCTTTCCTGAGATGTTCTGACTCCCCACAGCTGTCTGCTGAAAAGGGTTTAACTGTGTCTGACAAGGTGTTTAGTGAACAAGTTGTTCTGACGAGGCAGGATGTTGAACAATGCAGGGAACTGTGGGATCGCTATTGGGGAGATGCTACATTTCATTTTGTTCTTGTGCCTGCAGCAAATTCCAGGCAGGAAAGTTAAAGCTGGTTTTGTTGCTTTCTGTTTGCTTAGCTGCCCTTCGTGCATTACACTCAAACCAATACTAAATACCATTGTTAACAGCAAATTTTTTGAGAAGGTGACGGAGAGGAGTTATTACACTTTTCTGAACCCTCTTTGCCATTAATGAGTTACAGCCATTAAAAATGACAATGCTTAAGAGGCCCTAAAGTGTGTAGTCATGTAGAGAAAAGGCTCTTGCCACAGCCAGTGTCTCTCAGTGATATGACATGGTCTATCCACCACAGTGGACACTTTCCAACTCAAAGCTGTGTCTGATAAAGTCCCATAACAGCATCTTGTATTTTTCTGTTCTTGGACAAATGAAGAATCGAAGTCAACTTGATAAGGCACTTGTTAGCCCAACATTTGCTGGGGGGAGCTCCCTCCTTCTGAAAAACAAACAGAGCTTTAGACCAGGGCAAAAGTACAAATCTTTCGACTTCGATCTTTCCTCTGCTCATTCTCAGATTCCTGTCTAAGTAAAGATCTAAATTTGTATTAATTTTCCTTCTTAACCACCTGCTCCTGCTTCTGCAGAAGTAAAATCTAAGGAATCTCATGGTCACGTGAGGAAAGAGGATCTGTTCATATTACCTGAGACAAGCAGGGCTGGGACATTCTAGCTAACTAGAGGGAAAATAGTCCATATGGGTATTCCAGGACACTCTGGAGATCATGATAAGGAAGTCATGATAAAGAGAAACCAAATAGAAAAAAACTCAGTTAAAGTCCAGCAGGTCTTATTAATTCTGGTTCTGTGCCAGTACTGCAGAAGTGCCAGCTGGCCCCCACAGCTACGTGAGTGTCTTTCCTGGTGCTCCAGGTTCTGAAAGAGCTTTGTATGTACCACCAGAGCCAGTGTGGATCTGGCATTGCATCCTATCTCATGCACTCCTTTGGGACTAGAAGTGCAGATAGTGATAACGTACCTTGGAGCACTGCTATATATGTGGATTGACTTCTTACAGAGCTTTCCTGGATGTGTCTGCACTGCTCTTAGCAGAGCTCTGAGTTCCAGCAGAGTGGTGAGGGGCCATCTGACTGCATGGGGAAACCTGGGTTCACAAGATTCCTGCCTCTGGCTGTCACTGAAGAAAAAGGGCATTTTTAAGCTTGAACTGGTAGTTCATAAGCAAATTTGTCATACTTTGCTCTTGCAAAATTTTTCTCCTTTTCATATGGAGTAAATCTGAAAATTTTGAGGCCAAATCCACCCTTAGGAATATGTTACAAGCTGAAAAAGGACTTTTAATGGAAGAAAATTATATTTTAGCAACATAAAGGTGCTTAGTCCTCCCCATAAGACTCAGCTTGGGATGTCAGTGTGCATACGTTTTTCTATTGCCATTACCAGGAAAAATGCTATTTAAAAATACAAAATTAAGATGTATTTTTCAATAAAAATAGAATCCTTACAATTCACTATGGACCTTGAAAGGTTTGGCAAGTATGGAGATCAATTCCCTGATGTGGAATTCCTTGGCTAGAGGTGCAAAGCAGACCTTGCTCTGGTCTCCAGAAGGGAGTTACCCCTCTTACTGCACCAGTGCTGCAGGAGGAAAAGCAGACATGAAGCAGAACAAGCTGCTCAGTGCTGCACCTCACTGAGTTTGGTGAAGCCTGGCAAGCACAACCTGAACTCCATGGCTGAACTGTTCAGGGAGAGTAGAAATAGAACCTGGTTACTTTTTCCAGGCTTTTATATCCTAGTGGCTGCTGCTACTGTTAAATATGATAAACTCCTATTTGTTCACATTAGCTGGCCATCAATACTCTCTGTTTGCTGGGCAAGCCCAGGACGTTCCCCTCCCCACCTGTCAAATCTGGAGTGTGCTTTGGCACCCTGCCACTGCAGAGTCTCAACGACTTGAGCAGAAACAAGACATCCCAGTACTTAAGCTGCCTCTGTTTCATAAGCTTTTCTTCCATCTGTCTGCTTTCCGAAGAAGAAAGTGTTTGCTGGTCAGAGAGGTTTTCCACTTGCGCGTCCTTCAGCTTTCCATTACCTCTCTGAGGTTATATGGGGTGCAGGGCTATACACTGTACTGTACTATATGCAGAGGTGTTCAGACTTAATTTATTCCCTTCTCCTGGATAAAGATTATTGCAGCTGTGTGTTTTGGAAAACTATCAATGTAGGGAGTTCAACTCATACAACACACTTTCAATAGGGTACTGTACTCTATATTTCCAGGTTCTGTTTTAATTACACTTGCATATTACCTTGGAGGAAGCTGAAATCTGGAAAATGTTTTCTCATATACCATGTCTTAAACCTTCCTGACCTTCTGTTTTATACCAAGTACTTTTATGTTTGTGATGAAAACCATATAATATGGGGCAAGGTCTGGCTATCCTGGATAATCTACCACAGACACGCTGTCAATCCTTCCTAGCAAAGACTGAGCAATTCTAACTGAGAAATGTCCCCACCATCCCTCACCCCACCACCTTCCAGCAGTCCTTCCTTCTTCCCTCCCTTCACATGGCTCCCAACAAGAGCCCCATGCTCTGAATAGGGCATGCAGTGGCAGGGAGAGGCTCCTGCTACTCTGAAGAATCTTGAGGGACTGAGTTACTGGATGGCTCCTGCAGTGCCAGTGTACTGCCTGTATCCCAGAAAAACAAGGAAAAGGCTCAGCCTCATTAGAGGGGCTATGTCCAGCAGTGCCCTCCTGGAGCTTCTTGGAGGCTGGTGAGCCAGAGCAGCCCAGGAACCTTTGGGGTACTTGAACAGCTCCTCCTGGGCCAGGGGAGCACATGGGGTGTCTGTACTAGCTGCACTGGGCACCACTGGAACAAAACAAAACAAAACAAAACAAAACAACCACCTAGTGTCTTCAAGACAGCTGGCACTGTGCTGGGAGAGCATGGCATTGGTGAGAGCTCTGGCATGGCACATGCCCTCTGCCAGGAATAAGCAGCTACAAGCAGGTTGCAAGCAGGCTACAAGCATGTTACAGAGGTGCCCTATGGACTCACAGCGAGGTGCAAACCTCCTCCAGCGATCTGAGAGCATGTGCTTCCCAGGGCTGACAGCAGAACAAAATGTGTAGGAGTCGGGCATGTGGTCTAGAGAAGCTTTCAAGCAAACTTTAAATCTATGCCAAAGAGAGCACATCTTGATTTTCACATCCTTGGGATGTGTGGAGAGTGTCCTGGGACAAAGGGAATATGTGTGAATATGTGTGAGCAGCAGAGGGTTTGTCAGTCCCCTGGCCAGTTCTTGAAGCCCAGCACCTCACCATTCCTGAAGTACAGATTGCTGCCAGCATCTTTCTTCTATGACTTCTTGAGGAGCTCGCTCCTCCTGGAGACATGGGATGGTGGCGAGCCCTCAACAAAACGACCCTGGGCTCTGCCCTGGGCTCTGCTCTGAAGCCTGGCACTGACAGGGCTCATGAAGTTCCACCTTGGCTTGTCTCAACATCTCACTCTAAAAAGCAAAGTAACTTTTACTTCATAATGAATAACAGGAATTACATAAATCATATCAAGCAGAGACTTTTTAGTGGCACTGAACTGGTTTTTAACTCAGCTGTAAACAAGGATTTTCAACTCTGAGATAAGAACTTATAAAATGGAAAGCTTTTTGTTAGAAAACAGCGATTATGGAAAAGCAGAGTTGGTCATAATAGAAAGCTGATTCTGAACTCCTAATGTGATGCTGCAGCTGAGAGGGAAAGCTGATCCCCAAACTGTAAAGGTCAAAATCCAGTAAAAGTAGAAAGTTAGTAGTGCCTCTGTGGCGTTGATGAGACTGTTATTGCAACATTAAATGAATTCTGGTGTTTACATACTAAAAGCACTAGAGAACCTAAAGGAAAAAACCCAAGAAGAAAAAATCTGGTAACAAAGGTGCACAGCAAAAGCAGAACAAAGTTGATCAACCTCTTCCACAGAAAAGAAGAGAAGAGCATTCATTACAGTCTGAACAGGTAGAACAATGCCCATGGGAGTAAGTTTTTTCATGCAGCAGACAAAGAAGCCAATTCAGTAATTCAAAGTGGAAACTGGACAGTAAGTAGAAATAGCTGCTTATTAAAAAATGAAGTGCTAATATTCCCAGAATTAGCTTAGAGCTCAATGTGGTGAGCTTTTTAAAACTTTTGGTCTTTAAATCAATCCCGGATCTCTCTTTCCAAGTATGTAATACTCAGCTATTATATAGCGTCATTTAATTCCATGGAACATTAAAAATAGGCTTTTAAAAAAATAGATGGGGAAAGAGACACCACATCAGACAGCCGTGCTCCTCTAACAGGACTGTGGCCAACCCCTGGTAAGTCCTACTGGTTTGAGCCATGATGTCCCATTGTACCAGTTTACTCCAAGTTTTGGGCTTCATATGGAAGAACAGTTTTGCCAAGTTAGACCATGGATCCCATGGAGTTCATCTTCTATAGGAAACAGATCCCTACAAAGAAAATAAAGACAGGACAAATGTGCAGCAAAGTTTTCTTGGCAGAGCTTTTGAACTTCCAACCACCAGGGGCTCAGAAAGTCCTGTGGACTCATGGTGAGCAGCTTTTCATGGNTTTTTTTTAAACATATATAAATTTTAGCATCCCGACCAGGGTGTGCTCAGGAGTTCTGCAGCTGGGTGGTATACCCTGAGGGAATCAGTGTCTTTCTGCTTCCTTCAAGCCTGTCCTGAGCCACTACCATTTGGTGTACTGTGATTCTTGTTTGGGAGAAAACGTGCTCCCAGCTCACATTCTTAGTCCTCACCACGTTTCCTTCCTGCCCCAGTCACCTTTCATTGAAGGGCTCCAGCCTCATTACTTCTCTCACAGAAGCTGTTCCATACTTCCTGTCCTTACTGCCCTTCTCCAGCTCTTTTGTATCCCAAAGTGTTTCAGAGTTGTGTGCAGTGGCTGCATATTTTCTTCCCATTTATTCTCTATTTCCCTCTCAGTCATTCCTAAAGTTGTATTTGCTTCCCTGATTGCTGTAAAAACTGAACTGACACTTCGGAGACTCAGAAGTAATTTTTTTTGCCTGGGGTAAGCAGAGCTCATCAGGCCAAATGGTCCTCATTGTTCTTCTTGCCCTTATCACCTGCAAATTAAATTGCCATCCTTCAGCCACACTATTAGATTCAGTCAGTATCAACAACCCCGTAATTTGCTTATGATTGCCAGTTTAGAACAGTCACCCTTTAAAGTACTGAATTAAGTTCTTTTTTCTCTTGAGACTCTCAAACCTCTGGAATTTCCCCAAATTCACAAGATTTATTAAAAATCAATAGGCTTACTGGTGCAGGTTAAGTGTTTTAAAACTGACAATGCCAGCACATGCTCCTCATCACTTTCTTATCTTACTGGCATGGGGAATATTTCGTTACTGTTGCAAGAAGTGAATTATTTCTTATGGCTTTTTCTCTTACCAGAAATATAAATGTATTTTGAAATAAAGAGCAGGTATTTTTTCTAGAATTACAGAGACTCAATTTGTGTTTAAAGTTTCTGTGCCACTGAAAGATTCCATCTTATATTTTCTGGAGCTTAATGATCAAATATTGTTATGCTCCTTCCAGTTGCTCAAGTCCTTTCTTTCTCTCCTCTCTCCTTCCTCACACTCAGTGTTTCTTACCTGTCTCTTGACTAATCCAGCAGCTGTTCTCACGATGCTCCTGAACCGCCAGGTTGTCTGTAACCAGCTGTTTACCTAAGAACACAGGAAGTAAAAGAATCAGTTAAATGTGGAAACATGTACTTTAAGTCCTTTCTCGAGATCAGATCAGCTATTCCCCAAGGGTTGTGCAGGGGTATATGTCTGCCTCAGCCCTGCTTTGCAATCTGTCCAGCTTCATGCTTGTGGGGCACAGGCCAGAATGTGACTTTCCCGGTGCCTCCAGCCAGGCAGAAGTGCAGCAGGGAAAAGGAACTGGGTCCAAGCTCTCATCACCTCGGCAATTAAAAATCCTCCCCAACAAACCCAGGGACTCCTTTGTTTAATAGGAGCCTCTCCACTCCCTTTTTTGCCTGGACAGTACGATCCTCTCGTGCCTGCAGCTGAATCCCAACAGGACAGAGGGACCCAAATACCAGTACCTGTCCCCAGCTGAAGCAGGAAAGCCTTGCAGGTATGGTTGCTTGGCAAAAGGTTATAAGGACATAGAGCCTATACGCGAAATAGAAATGCAAGCCAGGTTTGAGATAGAAGACAAGCTACTGTGTGACAGGAAGACAAAGATTAAGCCAGCTGAAGACAAGATTCCTGAGGTTGAGCAATGCCCCAGAAGACAAAGGGATACCAAGGGGGAGGGGTCCTGCCAAGGTGGCAGGGAAAGGGAGTTTAGAAATTAACTTTTAGGGTTTAGAATCTGGCGGGGTATGGTAATGCAGTGGTTCTTATAGGCTGTATGTAAATTCTATAGGATTTGCGGTTTGTACGGGTTGGTTACTGTAAATTAGAATATTCAGCACAGAAGAAGATAAAATGGACTGTAACAGGAAATTCACTGTCTTTTGGGCACGCTTCAAGCTGTGGCTGGCAGCTTTAAGCAAAGCTCTTGCACCCACAACCTATGGAATAAACCGCATGTTTCAAGAGCTGCCCTGGGCTCCAGAGTTCTCTCTCAACCCTGTCCCCACCGTTTCTACACCCAGCCAGGAGGCTCATTTGGGACACTGTGCCTAGTGTCACTCACCAGCTCCTGCTTGGCACAGACACTTCAGCTTACTCTCCCAGCACCTGGCTATTCCCTCCTGCTGTTGGGGAAGCTGCTTACTTTAGCAGCTGGAGCCAAGGGCTGCTGAGAAAAGCACAAAAATGCCAAAGTTAAGCACTTTGTAAAGTCCAGAGCTACCTTTAACCCCAGGCTGCACATGGCTAGGAGAAGACAGACTGCTTGTGCCTGGGGCCCAGCAATGACATCTGTGATCCACCTGAAAGTCTCATAAATGAAAGTCCCTCATCATCCAGACTCGGGTTTCTAACCTCTGTTGGTTCGGACTGCCACAATAGCACACATGGCCACACTCAGTGTTGTGGGAAAGTTACTGCTGTTTCTGTCTGTTCAATGCCACTCAGAAATTATTTGCCTCTGCTGAGCTTCTGAAGTATTGTACCAGCAAAAGTATGGCCAACAGGACCAGGGCAGGGCTCACTCTCCAGTGCTGGGCACTGGTGAGGCTGCACCTTGAATCTTGGAACTTGTTCTGGGTCCCTCATGAAAAGAAAGATATTGAGGGGCTGGAGCATGTCCAGACAAGGGCAATGAAGCTGGGGAAGGGTCTGGAGCACAGGTGTGATGAGAGCTGAGAGAGCTGGGTAGGCTCAGTCTGGATAAAAGGATACTCAGGAGGGAAGCTGTAGCCAGGTGAGGGTTGGTCTTTTCACCCAGGTAACAAGTGACAGGACAAGAGAAAACAGCCTCAAGTTATGCCAGGGGAGGTTTAGGTCGGATATTGAGGTCAATTTTTTCATGGAAACGATGGTCAGTCATTGAACAGGCTGCCCATGGCAGTGGTGGAGTCACCATCTCTGGATGTGTTCAAAAATAAGTGTCTGTGGCCCCTGGGGACATGGGTTAGTGGTAAACCTGGCAACGCTGGGTTAAGGGTTGGACTCAATGATCTTGGAGGTCATTCCCAACCTTAACAATTGTGTGATTCCACGATCCAGCAGCTTGCTCTTGCTCTAAGTCTTCAGCAGCTTCTGGGTTAGAGCTCTCAGGAAAGCCCTAGAAGCCACTAGCATGGGAAGGACAGGCAAATGCTAAGAAAGAATTATTTGCACCAAGCCCTCAGAATAAGGGCTTTTTTTTCCTGGTAGGCACATAGAGAGAATCGCAGTATCATTTTGGTTGTAAAAAGACCTCTGAGATCATTGAGTCCAACCTTTGACTGATCACTACCTTGTCAACTAAACCCCATCACTGTGTCACATCCAGTTGTCTCTTCAACACTTCCAGGAATGGTGACTCCACCATGTCCCTGGGCAGCCCCTGCCAATGCTTGACAACTCTTTCTGCAAAGAAATTTTTCCTGATGGCCAATCTGAATGTCCCCTGGTGCACCTTGAGTGTGTGTCCTCTTGTCCTGGTGTTTGTCACCTGGGATGTGTCAGTTCCCCCAGCGGCACTGCCACCCACCCAGCTTGTGTACTCTTGGAGGTACATCCACTCTACACTTGCTCCTGCATTTGCTCCACCTTATTACTCAGTCTTTCACCCAGTCTCAGCCCCTGCTGTGGAGGCTGCCTGTCTGTGTCCCCCCGAAGGCCACTTGTCCCCAGGTCCTCTCTCCCAAGCCACATTTCCCTTAGAGCACCTCCTCCTGCTTCTGCCTGTACTGCCTTTAGCCCTTTAATCCTCCCTAGCTGAGTTCCTGTAACCTGATCACCAACCCTATGAGTTAATGACTTCTTTGCCATCTGAAGTTTATGAGTCTTGTTTCACGTTGGCAGAAAAGGGAGCTGTGGGGAAGATATCCATCCTCTTCTCTCAGCATGGGGAGGACCCAAGTTGTGTTTCTCTTCTAAAATTTCTGGAAAAGGATTAATGTTTTGAAGGCATTTACATCAGCAAACTGAAATGTCTCTGCTTTTATCAGTTAAAGCCTTATTTTTGACTTCATGCAACAACCAGCAGCATTGTTTGTAAAAAGAGGCAGATGGAAACTGGATGTGCAGAAGCAATACCTTCATTTTAATTCAATTTAATTAGTTTAATGGCATTTCTCTGGCAGTATGATGGGCAGAGGCTGCTTAGCCTGGATTCCTGGATGGCAAAGTATGGCTTGAGATATTATATCAAAGAGATTCTAAGAGAATAAACAGTGAAAGGAACATTTTCTGTCCCCTAGCAGAGGGTCAGCCAATTAATCACTGTTATTGTTGACTAAGTCATTTTTTCTTGACAGCTGTGCCCTTCCAAATGACATTGGGGAAACTGAATCCATTTGCATTACTTCAGCTGGCCAAATCATTGCAGAAAGTTGAAACTAGTTCTGAAAAAAAAAACCAATGAAGAAAACAGGGACATCAGTGAACTTTGAATGACAGAATAAATGGACTATTCTGAGCACTCAGCAAAGTGCATTTACTGATGTGTATTTACTGTTTTTCAAAAAATGTTAAGATTATTGGTTTTTTAATTTGTTGAGAAGCAATGAAATCTCCTGCAATTTTATTTTTAAATATCATTTTACTACCCAACAGCAATAGTAAATCCATAAAATAACACGATTGACCAGGACTGTGGAGTTAAAAAAAATTGTTTGCTTTGTACATTCTTATTAGTCTTGGCTAAGATGTTATAAAAGCAGTATCTTTTAACACCTTTTATTATACAAGGGTCAAGGGGTTTTTATGTTTCTCAAAGAAAGCTTCAAATAGCCCACATAGCGGGTTCCTGCATCTTTCATATGGCTGCTGTATAAACAAGCCCATTTTACACAGGAAATGACATAACCATGTAAAAGTGTACATGGAGTTTAGGCACATATTCAAACACTAATGGGAATGCATTGTTTTCAATGGCATACTTTTATGTTTACCTATTGAGCTTAGTACCCATATTTTAGCCAAATACAACAAAAATTATCCACACATACCTGTCTTATAGTGTACTGTTTATTTGAAATTTGGACCTTCACAAAGACTCTCGTGGGACAGATAATGACCCTAAAAAGTAAATACAAATGAGGCATTCTCAGTGAGAGAGTGAAACCTGCCATCATAAAGGTGGAAAGCTAAACTTTTAACCTGTATTGCTTTACAGCTCGGGTTTCTGCCATCCAGTTGCTCACACCAACTCACCCAAGGGAAGAAAGCCGTAACAATAATTTAGGGTGTCTATCTTTGCACATTATACAATGACCTGGCTAAAGAAACCAGTGCCAAACTCCTGCAGTCATAGAATCACAGAATCACTCAGGATGGAAAAGACTTCCACTAAACCACATCACCAAATGTCACGTCTGCCTGTTTGCTGAACACTTCCAGGGATGGTGACTCTACCACTTCCTTGGCCAATGTCAAGGTTCCATTTCTCTCCAGTTTCTGTGCTGTCAACTCCAGGGTGTGCCTTATTCTTAAATCCCTGGGTTTGGAGGGGAATGAAGATTGAGTGAACTCTGCCTGGGTCTCTCTTTTGTGCTCATCCACGCTGTTCATGTACCTTGGGAAGTTTCAATGCCTGATTCTGTTCACATACCAGGTAACTAAAACTGCAGATTGCCGTGTAAAGTCTTGACAAGATTGGCGGCAATTTTTGAGAAGACAGAAGTTTGTACCAGGGGATTCCAATGCCTCCAATAATGTACCAATAAAGCACCTATAGGCTAGTAGACATTTACACAGGGAAAGTCAGTAGAGCATTCCAGAATAAAATAGTGTTGAACCGCAATTCCCAGACGTCAAACAATTTCACAATGTAAATGCAAAAGGACACTCTGGACATCACAATACTGGTTTATAACTAATGGTATAAACCAAGAATACTCAATTTAAGACCTCAAAGTGAAAAAGAACCTACCCTAACCCTATGCCCACAATTATAAATTCCTCATTTTGAGCTGAACCAAACCAAGGAATGCCAGAGCTGTCCCTTCTGTACATCACCACATTTGAGAGACCAGCCAAGCAAACTGAATGTCATATTACCTCCTAACTCAGACACTTTGGCTTAAACTGCTTCTGTTTTGGCCAAATCCATTTTTGAAGCAGTAATCATCCATTATGATTCCAGCATTTTACTGTGTAGTTTCAAATTTATTTAAACTGATATTACAGACCTACTGGTGGTTTGGTTTTTTATTATCCTTTCTCCCACCAAGCAGAATGTAGGCTTTTGGATGATTAACAAAAGGTGTTTTTTAAGACTTTAGTTTGTCAGTACTTTCTTTTTTTAATTTTTCCTCAGAACATACTGTTTGCTTTGGGATAATTGCAAAACCTTGGCATATTTTTCCATTTAGATGCTGATACATACTTAAATTTAAATACAATTTACCTGAGCCTTTGTCTTGCTTTATTCATGCATTGAAAAAGTCATACAAGGACACCAAGAAAGAACCTCAGAGAGGTTTATACCTACTAGGTTTTAGAAATTTTCTATTGTGACCAGCGTCACCAGGAGTCTCAAGCTGGTCACCAGCTCGGCAGTGTGAACCAAACGGGAACTCCTAAGATTTCCAAATTATCATGTCTTGTGTGTAACACCAGTGCTCCCATCCACCACAGTTGTTGAATTTGATGAATCCAGGTGGCACTGAAGCAAACTGCCCCGTGCAGGCAGTCCTAATCCCAGGAGTTAATTTGTCTTAACTTAGATTTACTTCAAGTGTATTTAAATAGGCAGTATTTGCTATTTTAAACTGATCACCCATAGCCATTGAGGAATGTGCCTGTGTGGTTAATAACTGGCATGGCACAGCTGTGTCTCATACGTCAGAGCAGAGATTTCCTTGGGAATGTGCAAACAGCATTCCCAGAGAGTGGGAGCAGCACTTGCCTAAGGAAGAAAGGAGACAACCCTTTGTCATGGTCATCTAGCAAACCTCTCCAGGAGATAGCTGGAGCCAGTGCTAAAGGAAGCTGCAAACACACCTGAGAACACCCAGGAGCAGGAAAAGAACTACTTAAACATATCAGGGAAAAAAAAGCCTGAGCTGCCCTTCTGGCTTTAGACTTGTCAGGGGAATGTTTTTCCTCCTACTATAGCAACGGTATAAATCAGTGGTATCTAAATCAGCTTTTAGTAAAACTTAGACTTGTAGTTTGGAGAGACTGGCTGGTGATAAGCAGTTAGTGCTGGGGTCAGTAACTGCTGCACCTAGCCTAAGGCTCCATGAGGATGAGGAAGAGCAGGACCTGGGAAGCACACACTAAGAGTCTAGAAGGGAGATGGAGAATCCCTGCGGGCAGCCCTGACCCATCAAAAAGACCCATAAAATGCCTGAATTTCTCACACACTTGTTACAAAGTAGCTTCAAGTGCTCCTCCTTCTACCTGCCTGCTGCCCTGCACTCTGGGGATTCACCATCTGGGCAAGGGCAGGTTTCTGGTCCCCCGGTCTGCAGCAGGCAGGCAGTCCCTGCAGGCAGAAAACCAGGCAGTATCAGCCCCTGCAAACCAGGCAGTGTCAGTCTCTGCAGGCAGGAAGGACAGCACTGAGCAAATCCCACAGACCGAATCTCCCTGCAGCGCCGTTCTGCATCCCCAAGCTGCAGGTGAGGGCACAGGGCAGGTCATCTGCACAGGGGTTCTCCAGGTGTCTGGCAGCAAGGCTGCTTATCCAGGTACCTTAAGCTGGTTAAAGGCTGAGCTGCCCAGAGAGTGCAAGAAGAAGGGCAGAGCTTTATGTCACTGCTTATGGCCATTGACGAGGAATTTAGGATGGTCTGCTGCTGTTGTGAGCTTGAGAATGTTCAGACTGGGGTACTGAGCAGAAGGACCTTGGGGACTGTACTCAGCTCCCTGCCTCTACCCACACCAGTGATGCTGTGCAGAGCCAGGAAATCTTATGACTCAATGGTCTAAGCAATATCAAACCTTAGCATTTATATTTTGTACTATTGATAAACTCCTTCAGTAATTTCTGATGGGTCATAAGACCTTTCTCATCCATCTGTAGCTGAACATTTGGTACCTACTCTTGTGGGTGGAAACAGGCAGGGGCAATCCCATTTATAATCCATGTCTGTAATAGAAAAAGGGGATATACCAGCCTTGGAGGGTGGAATAAAAGGATACCAAAGCTCTATTGCAACCATCTGAGTAACTCATTTTTGCCCCAAACACATCAAGTCATAGTGGCATTCCCCACCAGATCAAACCAGGCCTTCCTTTCAGATCTTTCTTTCAGTGTTTCCACAGTTTGTCTCTGTGGCAGAAAAATACACAGACATGTTTTGCATACCCCTGGTATCCTGCTGCATGGAAAATCCCTTTCATTTGTATTTATTGTACAAAAACATAAACCAATTTCTTAACTGCGTTATAAATATGCAGAGTTGGACAGCTGGGCACAATGCAGCACTGTGTCAATAATTTATTACATCTTATGCCATAATTGAACACTTTTGCTATGAGCATTTGAGAACAACTTGGACCTTATACAGAAGAATATATTTTGCTACATAATAATGGAAAGGTGGATACTTAAGAAAGATATGTAGCTTGGAGGAAAACATACATGGAAGCAAATACCTCCCGCCTCACCTATCTTCATGTAAAACTTAAAACTAAACCAACATATTATATTTAATGACCCCTTTTTATATATGCATAGTTTCAAGAGCTAATCAGAAAGAAATCATATTACCGTGCAACTATTTACACCAAGATGAGGGCACACCAGAAGACAACTCTTCTCAACATTGGGACTCTTTTCTCAGATTTATGAATGGACAAACCACATGGGAATCAGACAGAAATTCAGCCTCAAGAACAATGTTCAGGGAACAAACAGGTTATATCCACAGCTCATTGATAACATCTCTATCCACTGCCTCGAGGCTAAAAGCAGAAGGTCTTAAGGTGTAGAGGTATCATCTTCTCTGTCATAGATTTCACTTAGAGTCAGTCCTGTGTTGCCAGCGGCACAAGGCCTTAAATCCAGCTGTGTGACAGCATCCAAATGCTACTGAAATATGTCCATGGAGACACATATAGAAACACTGGATTTATTGCTACATCCTTGTAAACATACCCTGGAGGTAAGAAATCTAGTTAACCTTGTTTGAGGAGGAGTTATGTCCAATGTGTCATATTACCTTTCATAACATATTCATGTGAGCAACTGTTCTGCTACCTACAACCACATGACTCCACCACCATGTCCTCATATTGCTTGTAGACCACATTGTTTGCAGAGTCAATGAAAAGGATGCTGATGGGGCTCAGCCGGGTTGGGACACAGCAAGTTGGGGGGGTGGATTCAGGGTCCATCGAGTTCATTAATGTCTGGATAACTGCATGGTTGGTGGGCTCCAGGTGGGATCGGAGGGGGAATTCACAGAGTCCTTCGCAGTGATATGCCTCATACTCCAGAGGGGCTATTATCCAGTCATCCCAGCCCATATCCTTAAAATTCACGTGGAGGGCTTTTCTGCTACACCTTGCCTTCAGATTCTTGGTGGGCCTCTTCCCTTGCCGTGTTGCTAGAGGAGCTCTTCTCTTCCGCCTCTGGTTGAATAAGTACTCATAAACAGTTTTGTCATCTTGGCCAGATCTAGCTTTGATTTCATTGAAGAATAAGTCTCTTTTCTTCGTCCTCCCAAACACCAAGAACAGAGCCTTTTCATTGACTTGTCTTCCTGTTCTATTAAATCCCACACTCCTGAGATCAACAGCTCTGCCCCTGTCAAAAGTTTCCAGTTCAAAACACAAGTTAACCAAGTTTTTAAAGTTTCTGAAAAGTTTCCAGATGTCAAACACTTCCCACTTGGGTGTATCAGTGATACTGACAGTCCGAGAGTCCAAGAGGGTTGAGGCTTGTCTGTTTGTAGAGCAACTA
Organism: Hylia prasina; assembly: GCA_013397195.1. Lineage (NCBI taxonomy): Eukaryota > Metazoa > Chordata > Aves > Passeriformes > Sylviidae > Hylia > Hylia prasina. Next base: position 16,602 of record VYXD01014434.1, on the reverse strand, counting down.
AATAATTTTACTTGGGAAGTTTTTCCAGAAGAATGAGACTTCCATGTATCAGAAGGTTTTTTTCTCAGTATTCGAAGCTCTGCTCCCAGCAAACCATCTTTTTCTAATGCACTGATGTCAAAAATATATTTTTGTTTTCTTATAGTTGCTGCTCGCTCATCTAAAAAAAGCACACAGATTTTTTAAATGTATATCAAGCACAGACCAATATCACTTATTCAGTTCTTAATGGTTATCCTCAAATTTGCTTGTAAGCCTCAAAGTTAGCCCACTGAACAGAAAGAACAATTTTTGTCTAAGGGACCAGCTCCATGCAGGGACTCAGAAGAACCCAGGGACTCACCAGAGAAATGAGCTTCTGAGTCTACCTTGTAGAAATCTCATTTCTTTTACCAGTGGGAATTTTCTACCTTCAAAACTGTGATTAGCCAGTTGAAAAATAATACTTTTTCAGGACTGAGAATTCACAGGATGTATTCACCACTTATATCCTACTTAAATTACTGAAACAGAGCTTCAATGGTGGCCAGGCCTTATGCTGGCTACAAACATGAGCAAATTTACTTTTAGATGATACAATAGTGAATTAGTCCTTTAAAACCAGCATCCCCAGGAACTGCCAGACACTAGGATAATTGCCTAAATTAATTAAACCCCACATGATTCACAATTTTTCAAACTGGGCAGAAAAACATTCCTCCCTTTATCCTGACTTTATATTTGCTTGCTTCAGCTGGTGAGGAATATGGCTGAGCCAGCTTAACAGTGCATTCCAGTGGCAAGCTGAGAACTTGAAGGCAGCACTTGTGAGCAGTGTATCCCCCCTTCCCAGCAGCCAAGCTATTAATGAAGAGATGGCATACAAATCCAGTCCTGGTGAGTCTTTCATCACAATTCCTTCACCAGCTGTGTTGCTTCCTTGAGAATGTGACAAAACTCTTACAAATGTCACTGGAAGCAACATGGGGCTCCCAAAGCAGGATGGTGAGGTGAATATCATTCGTATGGAGGCTGGTTATTTCTCCTGTGAAAGCAGACACTAGACCAAATTTCCAAAAGTGTTGAGCTGCAAGTGCTGGACTCCTGGATGTCATTACCCTTGGTAGCTTGTGGTGAGCTGTGGGCTCCTTGGTGGTACCTGACACTTTTAAGTTAGTACAGACACACCCACCCCACAGGATAATGACTCCTGGCTCTCCAGTGTAGTTCCTTACAATTCTACCTTGAACAAACCAGACTGGCCCTTTCATACTGAAACTTGTGGGGTTTTTTTTCACAGAATAGCTCTGTTCTCTGCATATGTTTTAGGCACACTACAATCTAATGTTAGCTATTTCCATGAGCTAGTTTGCAGCTAGCTAGAAAGAAAATAAGACAAAAATGCAAAAGGTTTTTAAACACGTAAGCATGCAAAGACTGATGGTTTTCAACAATATGCATCCAAAATGCTTCCTAAATGTTTGCTTTGGCTGCCACACAACCATCTAGTTCTGCCTGTAAATGAGTTTTCCAATATAAGGCAGGAGGGCAAAATCTGCAGCAAAGTTGTGTGATTTCATTTACATTAAAAAGAACTATTTGACTTTACCAAAGTATGATTATTTTCCAATACTCTCTGTATTTATAAACACACTCAGGCATCTCTCTCTGTCCACACTCACTCACACACAAGCTCCTTTCTTACCTTGTCCTTTGTCTATAAAGCTGGTTATTGTATTGGCAAGTCCAGCCTCCAGTTTTACACTTCCATTAACACCCTTTCTTTCTGCATCTGAGAGAGTCCTGTACAAAGAGAGCATGTATTCATGTGGCGTTATCGCGGGATGTCGGAAAGTTTCCTTAGCTTCCCTCTGGGTTACAGGCTCTTTAGTCTTTTTGGTTTTGAAAGAATCAGTGTCAGTACTGCTTGTGCCAGTTTTTTTCAAAGCCACCTTGCTGCTAAGATTTTGAACCTTTGGAGTCACTGTCCTTACTCCAGAAGGTCTGCTGGGGAGATGTCCTACCTTGCCCTCCGTGGCTGCTGTTTTTGATGGAACCTTCTTTGAGTCATCGTTCTTGGCCAGCAGAGCTCCAGCCTGAACAGCACTGCTTTTAGTCCTGGCCTTTGAGGTCCCAGCACTGTATCCATGGCTTGCAGTCCTCAGTGTACCTGCCCGTGCGGGGTGATTCCTCTCCTTTCCTTCAGGTTTCAAAAAACCTAGTTTGGATCCTGGATTACCCTGGCCTGCTTCAGAATTACTCAGCGCTCCAGGAACTAGATCCAGAGACAGCCAAGTCAAATGCCAAAGCAGTAAAGTGAGAAAATGCAGGATTTTCATCCTCTGGTCTTCCTCTGAATGCCACTAAAGAAAAAATCAGAAAAGGTTCCTCCAGTTTGGCAGAAGAAAACATGAAAGAAATTAAAAACCAAAGTTAGCAAAAATGGTTTTCGTTTGAGATTAAAACATTTCAAATATTGTTGTTCAATACTTGTATCCAGTCCCATAGTGGAAATGCTCATGTACTCAAATACGATCTCCCCTGACTTCAGTTAGCAGCTATAAAGAACTTGTACTTGAAAAGAGAAAGTTTACCACCTCGTTTTCTTCTGTAAAACTGACTGAAAACTTGAAGGAGTCTTGTTTAAATCCAAGGGCTTTTTTTTTTTTTTTTTCCAAGAAGGAAGAATGGCGTAATGCTGCCTCTGTGTTAAAAGGTTTTTTTAAAGTTTTGAGTTTTGAATCCTTTCCAGTGAAAATATTTCACACACAGAGACCTGCAGGTGCTCAGAAATCTTTTACAAACCTGAACTCTGGAATTGGAAACGGAATTCCAACAAACCTATTTAATTACTCTCTGATGTCATGCTGTCTAAACTAATTTAACTGCGATATATTTCTTTAAAAAAATCTTCTTTACCCTTTTCATTAGCATGAGTCATACTCTGCCTCATGTGAAACAGCTCCACAGGCTCAAAACTCCAGAGGATGCCTTTTCAAGTGGCAGTATGACCTCTGCCTCAGCCCTCGATGAACTTCACGTTTAGACAGGACAAACTGCAAGATCAACAACTAAGAGCTGTCACACAGTCCACTGGACACATACATAAACTAATTCAGAAATAATTCATGTAGCTCATTTTCCAGAGAACTGTAACAGTGGCTTCACTTTGTCCCCCTGTGACTGAAGGGCTGCGCTGTTACTCAGGCGCTTAACGAGGGTAACATTTAATTTTACACAAACACAACAGGGCCGTGCCCGCAGTCAGTGTATTTTGGCTTATTTATTGCTGTGCTTAAAAAAACCCGTGTCAGCCCAGCTGGAGGAGCAGCTCCTGCCGGAGGGGATGCCCCCCGGGGCGGGCGCGGTGGAGCGGGGCAGCAGTGCACCCTGCAGGCAGCCATCCTCCGCCTCCTTCTCCTGCTCCTGCAGAGCCACTCGGGAGATGGAGAGAGGCCGAACCCCGTCTTTCATCCTGAGACTGCTGAACACCAGCCTTTGTCTTAATTTTAGGCGCAGAATATCCAAGAGCTGCTGACCCCGGGGCCCCTAGAAGGCTGCAGGTCAAAACCAGTGCTCCTCACGGTCAGGGCTGTCCTGCGGCTTTCAGCCTCCAGAAGAGAGTGTGGAGCAAGTCATAATCTGCAAAAAACAAACTGTTGTTCTAAATGAGCCTTCGGGAAAAGAGGCACTGGACTGGACTCAGCAGGGATTACTGGGGCCCTCTCTCATCTTGCAGTGATGCTAAGCCCAGTCCCTCTCCTGCAATTGCCTGCCTTTCTGTGTTAAGACGAAAGGGAAAAGGTACACCACTTTTTAGCTTGTTCTGTGTGTGCTGTAGCATTCCCCACCCACCCTGACTAGTATCAGAAACACTGAACTGCTTTCATAAATAACAACCTGCATGACATGAGGAGCTCTGAATGCTTCTCTTGTTTTGATGGAGGAACTGAAGGATGGAAGAGTTCAGTGATTTTACAGATGTAACCAGTAAGGTAGATTCAAATCATGATGCTCCTGATTTTGATCTAATGGCCCTTCCTCTGATGTCAGTTGTGCTTTTGATATTTCCCTACAAAATAAAAGCAGCTTCTCCTGAGAGTTACCTCTGGTGAAACCATTCCCCAGCAGTCACTCCACACCATTGTATGGTCCTCCCAGCCATGCCATCACTTTATCCTTCCCATACTGCCCACCTTTCTGTTGGGTGGTGTGCTGTCTGGTTCTGCACCATGGGGGTACTGATCAGCTTGCCAGTAAGTCACAAAAGTATCTAAATGTTGAGTTTCCACTTTTAATCTATCCAGCTTCCAGTTTTGACAATGCTTGTAAGAATTTAATATCTTTAAAAGGTTGTTTACTCTATCAAACTTGGCTGAGATTTGCAAAGAGATTTACAAATGATTTAAGAGATGGATATGAAAGAATGGGAGGTTGGACAATGTGATTACATGGGCCTTGTCTTAGTAAATCAGATTAAAGCATGATCATTCATATGTTCAGAGTATTTACATGTCTGAGATTAAAATATCTTAGTAGGCTGGACAGAGCTAGACAGAAAGAAGAAGGAAAAGCAAGCAAAAAAAAGTTGTGCAAACTAATCTCTCTCTTTAAAAGAGGTTCTCTTGAAGCAAACTCCATCTCAGTGCTTGGAACCATGGATGCTGTGGAATGCACTGAGCCCCACAGACCCCAGAGTGGAATGCTGACCTTGAACATGACCCACAGACTAGGGGGTTCCTATGAACCCTACACCCAAGTGGAGTTATTCCAGCTGGCTAAAATCAAACTCCACTGGTATCTTCAATATGTAGCGAGAAACCCTTCCGCTGGTGAGGCTTTGGATACAGGACACAGTGGAAGCAGTGTTCCGAGGCTCTCACTGCTCACCACCAGCCAAATCTCTGTGCACTTTTGAGTGGCTGGGTTCACATAGCCCACCTGACCTTCTCAGACTCTTCTGTGACAGCAGCTCCTCCCTCACACGGTGTGTGTAGGGACTTGAAAATGAAGGGCCACCCGTGTCCCTGCTGATTGGAAGTGCACTGCCTCCTGTTCTCCAGATCCTGAGATTGCCCCTACATGAGCTGTGATGCCTTCTCAGACAATCTCAGCAAGCCTTTTGCATGTCCAGCATGGTCTAGAGGAAGGGATCACTCTGGGGAGCCAGAGGAAAATTTCACAGTGTTGAAAACATTGCCATTGCCTGAGGATGAACGGCTCCACTGAATATGTGATGCCAAGAGTTAGAATTTGTTCTTTGCTGCAAACTTGCAGTTGAAACTGGACATGGAAGTCTTTATTCTAGTATAAAGCTGAACTCTTTATTTTAGTGCTCTATCAGGAATTTCATTGTCCTTTCCCAGATGGACTAATTTCCAGAAAGGACTTATAGGACTGAATTAACTCCCTCTCTTAGGCCATTTGCTGTCACATTTTTTTGCTTATTGAAACTAATTATCATTCTGTTTCTGTGAGGATTTAGACCTCTGTACCATAGCTCTTGGGAGACTGTTTTTTAAAAGTGTGAAGTTATAATTTTCGGAAGGAACTTAACTGCTCTGTGCTTTTCAAAATGAAAGAATTACACAAAACTTATAGATGTTATAATTAAAACTTGTCTTGGGCCAGAGGAAAACAAATGTAATGTTTCTACTTCCATGTGAAGGTGGCATAATTTTAAAACACTGTGCTATAATGCTGTGATGTTAAATTTAAAAAAAAAAAAAAAAGAAAAAAAAAAAAAAAAAAAAAGAAGGCCAAAGAAATAATTGTGTCATTGGTTATCAAGAAACTTGTAACTTGTCTACATCTGCAAACAGTAGTGAAGCACAAAGCACATAATCTTAGAAATATGGAATATCCTGAGTGGGAGTGTTTTTGTTTCTTGATTCCACAGATGTACCTAATCCTCCCAACTCTGAATTAAGTGGATTTTTTCCCCCCCTAATTTTTGGTACCTCTGCCTTTTACCAGTTAGAAAAATGCAGGGTTTGTTTCAAGCTTCTTCAAGCCTACTCACTGACAAGAGTCCCCCCATTTGGTATACAATGCTAATCAGCCTGAGTTGCCTGTGATAGGTATTGTTCATCTTTGCAATACAAGCACGTTTAATTTATTCAGGATTTGAGAGAGAGATTCAGAGATCCCAAATTACTTAGCTTATCAAAGAGAATTTTGGTGGCAATTTATTTATTCTACCTCTTAAAAAACCCCTCAGAATGTCAGTGATGAAGCATTCACTGTCAAGGGGAAAAGCGGGAACTGGAAACAATCCAGTGTTACTGACAACCCAAAATGAAACATATTTTTAGCAATGAGGTTAACTAATTCCCAGACAATTCCCGATGAAATGCGGAGGATTCACCATCACTTT